>CM076573.1:65970531-66556475 GCA_034641835.2 Pinus albicaulis | reverse complement strand
CGAAAAACAAAGAACACTGAGTTTTATTTGCAGTCGGGGCGGAAAAGGATAAATACCTGCTTTTAGACGGAAGTTGGTTCTTTAACAGGTAACAGGTAATGGCGGGACTGTTCTTCAACACGGGCGCAGCGGAATCTTGGAGTGAATTGGTCAATTGCAGTGGAAATTTGAAAATCGCAGCGGGAGCTCTGTCGTTTTCAGAATAACGAAAATAACAGGAAAAACATGAAAAAATGGCTTTATTTACGAGTCTAAAGGGTTTTTATTTTTTCGAGGTGTGATGTCATTGGTGTACAGGGTGACGTATGCAAGGTCGGGTGGTAAGCGGTAAGCGGGAAGTCCCCGCACCGCTTTTGGTCGAGGGTGGTATTGATCGCGGGGGGAGCGATTCCACAGAACGTTTGCCACGTGGATGTCTGACTTTTCAAATACTGCTCGTTCCCCGTTGATTAACTTTCTCACAAAGGATGGGTAGCGGGGTTCACGTGGACCATTGATCTGTGGAGGATTGATCCGACGGCTGAAGCGATGGGGGAACATGCGAAGGTTTCAGATGTGGGCCCGTCGGGCTGTAAACACTTTTTACCATTTTTTAATCACTCCGGGGAAAATCTAATAGGCGGATAAAGTTATTAATTAGTCCAGATGACTTAATTAATCCCGTATGCAAAAGAAAGGGGTTGCGGCGGGGTTGGCTAAATGGAATGCCAGGTGGACAATCCACGGTGGCGCGAGACTTTTCCGAAAGAATAAAATTTCGGGCCTTGTATTTTTGGTTTTAAACATACATATTGTATGTCTAAAGTTGGATTTTTTCATATATATTTTTATTATATGGTAAATTAATTAATACAACTAATTCACCATGAGGCGGGATTAATGTATAGCAGCTATATTTTAACCAAAGCATGAGCGGGTTTTAATGATTTTTAGGAGATAAATACTTTGGTCAAAACATTATAATAAAGGGGTTTTTAGGGTATATATAAAAAATGAATTATATACTTAGGATAGGGTATTTCACTAGGGATTTAGTAAATAGAGTTAAATGTTAATATGGCAAAGAGACAAGGAAACTCAAAATATTTTTGCATCTAAGAAGTGATAACTTGTGAAGTAAATTGCAACATTTTATCTCCAACACTTAAACTTAGAATAGTAAGTTATTTTGAGGGATTTTTATGGAAATTTTGCATGATTTTCCTAAGCAAAATGGGATTTTACTTAGGAAAAATTGAAGGTGAATGATTATAATGATGATTTATTTCAAGTACTTAGGTCTTTTTGATCATTAGGCCGAGGGTCCGGTCCCTCCAGAAGTCAAGGAAATGCCTTGAGCCCCTTTGATCTCCAAATACCTTGGTACTTTGGAGAAATTAGTAAAACTTTTGAGGGGAAAGTGATGAGGGAGGTTAATGAATTTGACTTTGCTTGCTGTGATTTTCCAGTGTATTTCCTGCTTTAGTACTTGTGATGAAAGCAAAGGATCAAAAACATGTAGCAGCATCATTCATCAGATAACACTTTGCAGCACCATCTACCTACCCTATCTACTTACCATTTTCTCTTCTTTATTATGGTGCATTTAGACTTGCAAACCCTTATCAATCTTTTCTTTTTTACAAGGAAAATCTATCTAATTCTACCCTTATTACATCCAAGGGCTCAGATTGAGCTGTTGAACACCTTTTATTAACTCTACCTATCTACTTATCTGCCAAGATTAAACTGTTTGGCTAGATATTTATTCTCTAATCCTACAACAAGGAAATTGAAATATGAGTAAGCCAAGTTTAAACAAGCTTGAATTATTATTCATGAATTGCGTGGCAAAGGTTGACAAGTCAGCATTAACAATTTGCTTTATTACAAAATTAAATAGTAGTCTTCGATTTGCACACTTTCCTTGGTCTATTTTTTTTTTTTCGGGGTTCATTTTTCTTTTTGACCATTTTATTCTTTTTAATTTTCGATTTTTCTTTTAGGGTATACCCTCTTACATTTTTTAAATTTTTTTTGATTTTTGGTTTTTCAAGAATATGGAACACCTTTGCTCAAGAAAGAAGGTTTGAACATATTCCATAATTAAATCAAGACAATCATGAAAGATGAAACCTATTGGTATGAGTCTAACACTCATCAAGGACAACATACCGCATCATATTGCAAACAATCTCCCCTTGACTTTATTTATAATCCATGATGGTGTTTGACTTCCATAATAGATAAATACATTAATCATAACCATTATTCAAACACCAAAAATACTCTCCCCTTTGACATCAAGGGCAAAGGGCAGACCAAAACAAGGTTTCTCTTCCTTGTAGAAAGATGAGCTCGGCAGATCCGATGTGCACCGTGTTGACCATGCTCCCCCGAGTTCATGTTGAATCTTAGCGTATTTTTCAATCGAAGTACATGACTCTATAACCTTTCAACCGAGTATGACCTTTCCTATCACCAAGGACTCTTACTTACATCAATGATCCAACCAAGTGAAATTACATATTTGACTCAACTACCCAACCAAGTGGGTTCACAGCATTTGAACAAATCCTTACATGACCGAATACAGTACTATACATCATAGGTCTTGAAATGACCTTTTCATCAAATTACGTATATGGAAATATTTATGACCAAAGCTAAAGAATCTCAAACATGAGATCATAACACAACAACTAACTGCACTCAAAAATGCATCCTTTCCACAAGACAAAAAGCCCCTTAGCTTCGTGCATCTTCAACACCTTCAACAACTAAATCATCAAAGCATCTTCATCAAGGAGATAAATATCGTGAGAACATACAAAAATATAAACACTGAACAACAAACAAAGATTACCCAATAGCACCACCCACTGCTCGAAACACCGACCCAGAGAATTTTGTCGCAAAACCCACACGTAGTTTTATACGAAACTTACGCATATACAGATTCTCCCTAAGGGGAACCCGCATCAAGTTTAATCTTCAAATCAAGAAGATCCGGACCGAGAGGCAGAGACAACTCCTGTGTCTCGTCCGAGATATTCGAATGCTTCCCTGGAAGAGGTTTAGTAAATATATCAGCAACTTGATCTTTGGAGGGAACATACACCAATTTAACTCTGTTAAAGCACTTTGTTCATGTAGGAAGTGATACTTGATATAGTCAAAGCTATTCAAATGGCTAACAAGATTCTTTGAGATACTAATGGCACTTGTATTGTCACAAGCATAAAATGGAGATGGGGAGGTGAACATTTGATTTGAATGTCTTGTAGAGTCTGCATCATCCAAAGTAGTTGTGTGCAACATGATGTTAAGACACATATTCTGTCATTGTAGCTAAGGCATCAAAACTTTTTCTCGCCGAACCAAGATAATTAGCTCTGGGCCCCATATGAAATGCACCACCACTAAGGTTTTTTCGATCATCAATATTTCCACCAATATGCATCTGTGGCAGTAAGCATGAAGAGTGACATCAGTATCTTTGATACGGACCATAGTCTTAAGTCCTTGTAGATATTTTAAATATTCTTTTTGTCACCAAGGTGAGGCTCTTGATTTGCTTGGAATCTTCCAACAATACCAAGTATGCATAATGTCCTGGTCTTATCCCTAAGTAGATGTGCGTACTTCCAACCATGGATCTATATTCGGTCGATTCACCATGGAGAACTATTATAAACCGAGGTTACATCCAGCTACCATCGGCGTACCTGGCCAGGCTTTTCCAGCCTTTCCATCCCATACTTCATCAAAATTTTCTTAAGATATTTCGTTTCTGTGATAAAAATATGCCATTCCGTTTGTTGCACTTATAAGCCAAGAAAAATGTTCTATAAAGACATTTCAAATTTTGTTGTATGTAACGTTGTAATCAAATTTCACCTAATAGATTTTCTGCTCCAAAATGGATATCATCAATACATACAACTACAATAAATAGTTTATCATTTTCAATTTTTTTGTATAAGTTAAGTACGTGATCCCTTTGAAAACCTTTGTTTATGAAGATAGTTGTCAAGATGATAGTATCTTTCATACCTCTTGGAGCTTGTTTGAGACCATATAAAAGCCTTAAGTTTTCAAACAAGTTTTTCACTGCTTTCCCCAAATTGAATCCATCCGGTTGTTCTATATAAAAATTTTTCTTCTAGATCACCATTGAGGAAAGCATATTTAACATCCATTTGATAAACTCTTTAATTGTTGAAATCTTGAAAAGGTAAGAAAAATTCTTATGGCTTCAAGTCTAATATAGGAGCAAATGTTTCTTCAAAGTCTATACCTTATTATTGAGCATACCTTTTACAAAACAAGTCTAGCTTTGTTTATAATAACATTCCATTTTCATTTAACTTGTTTTTCAATATCCATTTTGTTCAATAACATTTTTATCATGAGGTCTTGGAACTAATTCCCAAGTGTGATTCTTTTCAATTTGATCAAGTTCTTCATTCATGGCTTAACCAACATTCATCTTTGATAATTTTGATTGACATTCGTGGTTCAATAGTGGATAGAAATTCCTAATGGGGCCTAGGAGATCCTACAAGAGTTTCTTCGTTTGGACAATTCGATCCCTTTTCTCCCAAAATTTGAGATTCTAGATGATTATTTTGAACATACCCGGATGGTGCTTTTTTAGATACACTAAGTATTCTCTTTGCTGTTTCATAGGGTTCCCTTCCATTTTGTTGTTATTTGGATGTAGAGGATATGTATTAACATCATCTTCATTTTTTGTTGGTATTTCTTTAGGAGTTGAGAGAGACTCATCAATTACAACATCAATGCATTCAACGATATTTCGAAGTCTTTTATTGTAACATTTATATGCTTTACTTCTAGAAGCTAGCTTATCCAAGGAATATTCTTTCATTCCATTTGCAGGTTCAAACTTACCAAGTTTTCATCATTGTTCTTGATAAAACATTTGCTTCCAAAACCCTAAAATGTTTTGCATAGCTTGAATATTAACATACCAAAGCCTATAGAGTTTATCATTGTTCACACGAACATGATCCTTGATAAGAATATTTATCATAGCATGTGCTGTTTCTCCCCAAAAGGTATCGTGTGTTCAAGAATCATAAAGCATAGCATGAGCCATTTGTTGAATTGTTCTATTCATTCTTTCATGACACACTTGTTATGGGGTTCTGGCCTACGTAAAATTGTCTTTTTATTCCATGTTGTTCACAAAATCAAAGAATTCATCTAATATATATTCCTCCTTGTCGTATCTATGAAATTTTATTTTTATATCTAATTTATTTTCAACTAGGCTTCAAGATCCGAAATTTTTCAAGCGCTTCATCTTTGTGTTTTATTAACCCAATCCAAAACATTCTAGAGAAGTCATCAATAAATAGAATATAGTATTGTTCTCCATGGGGGTGACGTTTTCCTCATAGGTCCACATGCGTCGATATGTATGAGTTCAAGAGGCTTACTGGCCGATCCTTTCTTTTGGCATTAATTATACTGTTTGTTTTTACTGGACTGGCAGATTTTTTGTATAAGGGGACTTTCAGCAAAGAGTGATGTTGGGAAGATCACGAACAACTTTGAGTATACTAGATTTGTCGATTTGAGAGAAGCTCAAATGTCCCACTTTATGTGCCATAACCAATTTTATGAGGATTTACCCAAGTAAATTTTTCTTTTGCAACCTTTCAATACATAGATTGCTTTGGTGGCTCCTAGTCTCTTTTATTACCGTTTTTATCGTAGTCAATTTCATGTACCACACATTATTTTCAACTAAAGAAAACTTCATTTCCTTGATCACACATTTGACTCACACTTAACAGTTATGTTTTAATCCATCGACATATATGTAACATTGTTAGCTTTTAGCTTTTCTTTTAGAAAAATAGAACCTTTCCTTAATGACAACAATATATCATTTCCAAAGGTAAAATCTTTTCTCTTCTGGAGCATCTGTGAGTGCAAGGAGTTTATTTCTATCAATTGTCATGTGTTTTGAGCATCCGTCACAATGTACCATTGATTTTCTTCCTTCTACAAATAAGTTAAGCAGTGCCACAGCTCTCAATCGTAAGTCCTTCTTTCTCCATACTGGAACTTGAAGATATATTCTCTTTGATGAAGTTTGCTCATACATTCAAATTCTCCATGACAAAGTTATCGTAATAAGTACATTCAATTTCATTTTGAAGAGGAGAAAATTTGTTATAAGTATTATTCTTTATTCCATTTCATTTCTTTGTTTTCTTGTTTTCCGGCATGATGTGTTTTGTATGCAAAATACGCTGAACAACGCCTAGTGACTAAAATTATGACATGAGAAATATCGCCTATTAAAGAAGAAATTTCGCAATCATGAAACTTAGCTAGGTTACCTGCTGATTGAAGCCCTCGATTGATATCGCTATTGTTCTTTGTATTGGAAGTGGTCATGCTTTACTCAGATAAGTTTCTTTCTGCTGAGTTATAGAATGTTGTAGGCTTTAGTTTCATTGCTAGATAGCTGAAATAAGAGACCGAAAGGATTCTCCGATATATCCAAGACCTATCTTTACAAAGTAGAGCATTGAACCTTGATAATTTCATCTAAGGCCTTTAGCAAATCTAAGATTTAAAGTTGTCTCCTTCAATTTCCTTTTCTTAGACTGTATTTATTTTACATTCTAATTTCTCATCAGGTTTCTCCTTTCTATAAGCTTATTATTTAGAGTATCTATGGAAATTTTGTTTTCTTCCAAACATATTTTGGAAAATGAGACAATTTCTTCAAGAAAATTTTTTTTTCTAGTGTATCCATAAAAGGTATCTTAAGCCTCACTAGAATAATATTTTTCAAAAGCCATGAGTAGTCTAACATCTTCGACTGAATTCTTCTTCACGATTGATAGCCCATATCAAGATCTTCATGAATATAATAATTTTTTCTAATGATAAACATTCTTATTTACTTTTGCCACTTCCTTTCCTTTTTTCATGTTTTTATTTTATGAGACACTTAGCAAAGATAATGATCAACTCTTCCATAAGTAAAACATTTAAAAGGAAGTTTATCTGAATATTCCAAGCAAGCTGTTGTAGCTTCTTTAAAAATTTTATCTCATCTTCTTCAAATATAACTCATCCTTCTGTTCTTCTACTTCTTTTCTCAGAATGGCTTGAAGAGTGTCCTTTGACTTCGATGGACCTCCTTTCTATTTCACAAGAAGTAAAATACCATGAAGTTGAACAATGCTAGCAGCTCAGATCCCGGCTTTCTTTCACAGCGTACACTTTCGATTCAAATTTGGGAGTTAGAGATCTTAAAACCTTTCTACTTATAGTACATATGGTTTCACCATTTTCTATACAATTTAAAATATCATCTAGACGTAAAAATAAATTGGCATGCTTTCCTCATTATGTATCCCGATATTTCTCATATTGAATTTCGAGAGTTTGGAGCTTATCACTTTTTACCTTGGTATCACCTTCATAACTTAGAATTATTTTAACCTATTATCTCCTTTTGTATCTAATCGCATGACTTCGACAATTTCGCATTCATTCATACTTCCCAATAATGCATTGATCGCCTTTGCATTGGTTTCACATTTCTTTTCTCGCTGGCATTTGTTGGTAGATTATGCTAGACATTGATAACCTCCTTCAACTATAGCCCATACATATGCTCCAAGAGATCCAAGACAGGATCTGTCCTTGTTCCTCCAGAAGATTAAATTGTTTCCATTGAAGAGAGGAGGCCTAATAGAGGTTGTCCCATTCCGATTGCTTCATCTAGCCGATCTTCCTTCTCAGCGAGATGTCTTTCTGTATGACCAAGCTCTCCATACTAATTGTTGGGAAAAATACCGAGAGGGGGTGGGGGAGGGGAATCGTATTTAGAGCCACTAAATATTTTTAACTTTTTCTTTACAAAATTCCATACGTGGTTGATGAACCCAACTCGTGTATACACGCGCATGTAATAAAAGAAAGTAGTGTATATATTGATATAATTTCATATTAGAAAAACTTTGTGTGAACAATATTTAACTTGGTTTACTACCATGTATCTCATATAATTAGTAAATATGTGCATTAACAACAATATAAATCATCACATAAAAGCAACACACATGAACACCAATATTTAAGGTGAAACCCAATTGAGAGAAAACGCATCATATCGTCATCTCTGCTTTCAATATTTATTATATGGGAAACGGTTTATAACATTTTGCACTGAGGCATCTATATCAATACGAAGGTATCTACCCAAGCAAAAAGGTACAACCTCTCATTTTCTACCAGAATCGGAAGGGAGCTTCGCAACTCCCTAATCTTGTTTACCATCACTATCAATGTGAGCTTCAACTTCCATACTCAACAACCTCATAACCACTCCAACCACGTTTCATCAATTTACATGTTGATCAAACAACATCAACACAACTCTTCATAAACATCAAAAACTACAAATCCCACCCAATATCAATCCTAATGCTGAGACCACTATAACTAGAACTCGGAAATAACCCATACTTCAAAATAAATATGCGTATACAAACTCAACCCCGAACATTCATCAACTTAAATTCATGCGCTACTTCACTTCACCGAACCTTCATGTGCATGCACTTTCCTTCACACCAACTCCTCGCGTATACTTATGAATACTATTTTTTAGAAAGTGACTGGCCTCTTTATCCATATGAAGCTTTCAATGATATCTTAGAAATGTATAACCCTTCATCATTAGTCACCATCAACCATGTTTATTCTCTCATTGACCAAACATTTGTAATACAATCGATTAGCAGCATATACATTATTCAAACAACCCAGTATCTCCAAGAAGACTTCATTGACGTAAAATGTAGTAGTAGGAAATAACTAAAAACCTCTCGCAATAAGATTCGCGTAAAACCCTAACTACCATACGCGCCTTTTTCTCAAGCAAAACTGTGTATATACACGCTTTTACCGTACAAAATAGCGTATAGATATATAAATATAAACTTTGCGTAATGAAACCAGATCTCATTAAAACTTCTACCCTAAATTTCTTTCACTTGACTTTAAAACTTGCGCTGTGCCTATGATCTAATCATCTCTTCAATGGATCACACAAGAGCATGTCATTTCCGCATCTAGAGATCCCGAACCATCATTGTATGCATGGGTGCATCATAGTGCATCTATCAATTAAAACAGAGTTCATCCCACAGACATAATTTCAGAGAAAATTATTCGATTATAACCCTTACTCATGCACACTTTTAATCTATGATCTTCTTCTCCTCTATATAGATTTATCCTTTACCAATAACATGAGTCAAACCACACAATCGTCGTGTTGGTATTCTTGATTTAATCAAATAGCTAATACAACACTCAATATCAACAATAATACCATGATACGTTCTTATATCATAATCTAGGAGCGCAAATGCATACGTTGATGCATCATTCGTATCCGCGTGTATATGCAAATTCTCTTTCATAAAAATCAGATATACGACTCCGAATGTATGCGTGGATTCCTTCATAAAATTAGGCATATACATCGCATCCATACGCGGTTTCCTTTATCAAACCTCGTGTATACATTGAGAAATATTTCCCGTTTACTTTCCGGCACTTACCTGACTGTCATTATATTCGAATCGATTCGAGAAACATCATTTTTACATATTTAATACATAGGTTGCTTATCATGTGGCAAATTTCTCTATCAAGTAGGTTTCCATCAAGGACAACATATTGCATCATATTGCTAACAAAAAGAGGGTATGACAAAAATAAAATGAATATGAAGGAAAAAGTCAAAAACAAGAAAAAATTGAAAAGGAATAAAAAGAGAATAGAGAATCCTACAAAAGAAAAAGAGAAATAATGTGCCTTAAATTTAAATGCAAATCATCGTTAAATTAGTTTTCATGTTAAAAATTAAATAAGATTGTGTGCGTGTCTAAAATGCCAATAATGACTATATTTTGTTCCAACTATACAACTTAATCATGATGGAACAATTGTAAATTTCATGTCAAATAGGTTAGTGAATAAATATTTCTCAAACAATTTAATCTTGAAAATCGCAGTTAAAGTAGAAAATGAGATTGATTCAATATTTTAATATGAATCAATAGGAGGAATCAAATGATAGATTAGGTTATATTGTTATAAAAAAAGGATATGTGGGTTTGCTAGCTCAAATGCACCCTAAATGACATGTAAAAAATGTTATCTTAGAAAAGAAATTGAAAAGGAAAGGGTAGGTAGAAATTACATGATGGCTTTGAAAAAGCAAGAAATTTTTTTATCCTAAGTGTTTAAACTTCACAAAATTATTTCATGCGTGTAAAAGGCAAGAATAAAATTTTATCTAATATATAAAGGTTCGCATATCAACATGAAAATCTAGCACATTAACACCTATCCCAAGTTTTACCTTTATTAAGCCTCTGCTACTCCGAAAACCATCCCATCCAAACCCACCACTAGCCGATTAACCCTCCACCTATCCCATCATCCTTTGGCCGCACATTCCATCCGAAACCCATATGCTGCTTTCCCCTCTCCATATCCGAACTCACCACCTGGGGGGCGTCTGAAATGGGAAATTTTATGTTTAGGGCCCATGCTAACATGGTGTCCTCTCTGATTTCACACACACCCCCCCCCCCCCCCACCCCCCTAGCCGAAACCTGCATCGCTTTAGACCCCTCCGTAAAGCCAAGTCATATATTAAATCCATTAGTATTCTTTTTTAGCACTAGTCCTATCGCACACTCGGGACTCAGCTTGTTGCGAAATTAAATTTTTTTCCTTTTGGTAATACAACCGTTGATAATTTAATTCGCCCTCTAACCTTTAATCCAACAGATCCGCGCCACCATGAACAGGAAAATGACCCATTTTTGTATAAATTCATCCCTGACCAAGGTTTAGACCTTACCTCACATTTTCATTATTTTTATATAGGTTGACAAAGTGCCGAAAACCAAATTCAATTTCTTTAAAAGATGCTCTCTTCCATTATCGCCATCCTTTCCTCATTACAACTTTTTCTCTACCTATATCCTCCATTTATTTTAATAGAACCCTCATACAACACCAAACCATAGTTTATCATGGCTCCCAAGAAGAAAACTTAGGTGAGGATCAGAATCCAATTACCTCCATCCCCCAATTGACCTTGATCATATTCCTTTTCATTTAGGATTAGAAAATCCATGAAACCCCTATGTGAGCTAGAATTATTCGAAATGTACGTCGGGCTTGAAGACAAATTCATCGATAAAACCGATGACATTGACTATGGGAATCCAATTTTCCCCATTATATCTTTCCACACCTAAATTCCTCCGAATTCATCAAGAAGTGTCAAGCCTATTATGAACCTAATCAAAGAGCTATTATTGCACCTTGGAGAGATTATAATGACTATAACTACCCAAACCATGTGTTCAAATGTTGTAGGCCCATATTAAGGTAGAATGACACTCTTTTTCAAGAATCACACATTGAACTATATCAAAAAGCCGTAATTTGAAATAAGGGTTAAAGCTTTGAAATTTTTCTAGCCGAAGATGCCCAACAACCTAAGAAGAACCCTCCCATCGATCTTCCATGTTCCCCGAGAGAACTAAGAAATGTGAGTACTGCGCATCTCCTACATCCTTGGTTAATCGTATCGCTGGGTATATGAAGCTATTATATGTTTCCTTCATTTTTTCTATAGAGTCCATGTCTCTTCGTCTGTTCAACTTCAATCAATTCCTCATGCATTCCATTCATGAACAATTTTTAAAGTTCCCACATCAAGGAGGTGTTTAAATATGCCTTTGTTTTAGTATATTTGCTTCATATTTTTAGATTAAATTTAAAATGGCTTTAAAGACTGGGTGATATAATCAATTCTAGCTGCATCATTCAAATTAGGCTTTGTCACTTTGATTCAGAGAAAGGAAAGATGATATCTTCTCCAAGCAATGCATTCCTCAAAGCCCAAACCTCAATCAATATAAAGAGAATGGATTGGAGTTTGATGTTAAAGTTATGCATCCTATCAAATGATATGCATAAGTAAAGATGTGAAATGATTTCATCTGTTAATCACTAACACCGCTATTAGTTTGTCCAAATTACGTGCTTCTTTAGCTAATATTCAATCACAAATTTCAAATGGAGAGAGTCTCTTCTATGACTAGATTCTAGGATTAATTCTTTGGAATACTTAGTAATCAAGAACGATATGATCCTCCACATTAGAGCTATAGAATAGGTGATTTAAAAGAAAATGTTAACATAATAGAAATAAGGAAGCAATAAAAGCCAAATACAAGACCCTTTTGCAAAGAAATTGAAGAGATAGATTCATGAAACTGCATATGATGAAACTCACTATGCAGAGCAGAATGCCCAACTAAGGTAGATGGAATATAGATGGAAAAATATGATAAAGGAAAAAGAGCAGTTTCAAGCTATCTATACTCTTTAGATACAGTACCTACAACTCTTCCTACAACCATCACTTTTTCTACAACAAGACACTGGATGGAGCTAAGAAACTCACTAAAAGCAAAGGAAGACTCCCATCAATATTTATTAGCAGGAGATAAAGAAGCCTGCAGACCAAGTAAAAATTGTTATAGATCGTAAGTCAAGAAGTGATAGCTCACATGGGCTTAAAGCCCAAAGAGCATGGTAGGCTAATCGTTGTTGCTGTGAAACTGAGAGAGGGATTCTAAGATTTGAAATACCTTGGGCTGTTAAATAAATAGTTTGTACTGATATCATTGAGTTCATAAATGAAATATGGCCTCGTATATAGACTATATTTAAGCAAGATGATTTGATAGAGAAGAAAAATGATACATACAAAATCATGAAGAACTTATGACAGCCAACCACTACTAACAATATTATTAAGATCTTAAATTCTAAGAAAAAGCATGAGCTTGAGGAGTTATGAGTGGATGACAGACCGAACAATATTGGAAGTAAAAAATGTTCTAACAAACATAAACCTTATCAGGACAGCTTGATGAAAAATTACACAACTTGGAGACAATGAAATGAAAGATTTTTTGGTAGGCTTGAACCTTTAACTCAGCAAAGGTCTTCCTTCCCTTTTTGTAATCAATGAAAAACTAATACACAAACAAGATTAAGTAAAGAAGCGTGTGGAGATTTTCAGAGATACAAGCAGAATTTTCCAATATCAAAGGCATATGGATGTGGAAAGTGTTCTTGGAGGAATTAATGCATGATATTTATCCAAAGAGTGAGAGAAACCGTGTTTTTTTGGTAAAACCAACTTTCTCTAAATATACCGAGGTGGATGAAATCTACATGAAATTCATCAAATTAAATATCCAAGAGGAAGAGCGATGGGATACGTTAACCGAGTTCCGCATTAAAAGGTAATAAAGGGAATTCATCTACAACCAACTCATGATATCACTACACAAGACAACTCACCAATAGGCTTACTCATCAACTAATTCCCTGGAAAACAATGCTGAGAGCTAGAACACCCTCATCGAGCTCATTTTTTGTAACAATTAGATTTTATTGTTAGATTATAGTGCCTATTAATACACTATTCTGTTGAGACAAAATTTATTGTAAACAATTTTGGTAAATTTCAAGATAAATACTTAATATACTAAGTATTAAGGGTTGATTGGAATATTATTTTTTTTCCGACTACACAAGTGTAAAATTCCAAGTTTTTTGGCCGGAGCATCAATAATACAAAGACTTCTTTAGATTCATGTGGTGTAATTAATGGTGAAGTGTTTCCTTTAATATTTCTTTGTTTTTCCACTATTTTTTCTATTTATCGAATTCTTAATTGTAAAACCGAAAAAGTGTGATGAATAATGATGTTAAATAAAACACCTTATTTTATTGCTTTTACAATTTAAATGTTTTCATTTACATTTATACACTTCAATGTTTTTAAGTTCCACTGATATTCACTCTTCTCTCGCCATATTCATTATTCATATAAAATCTCAAGGAATCCAATAAATGCAACCTAGATTTCCATATAACTCTTTAAAAAATTGATGCAAATAATCCAATTTTATGTTTGAATCATTTCCAATGGGAAGATAAATATTTAATCAACCAAAATAAATCAAAATCAAACAATTAGCAAGCACAATCATAACTAGCCTAATATCAATTCAAAACAAAGTTGTACCCAAGAGAGACCCTCAAGTCATGTACAGATCCCAGCTTCCAAAGTGGTTTTGATGTTGTAGCTTCGCATTTATTCTTCTCCCAATCTTAGAAATTACATAATGATAACACTCCAAAAGAAATCTCCACACAACTCTCTTTAGAAACTCCAACCTCTGATCCTCTATGTCAACCTTTAAGCTACTTTGTGCAAGTTTCCTATGATGGCAAGCCTCTCCAACCATTCTCTCGATGAAGTTGTTCTAATTCGGGCCACTATTGAGGAAATCAAGCTCAAACACTCTAGACCCTCTACCGACCTCCGGAACTCGAGAGCGAATTTCTCTCCGCATAAATGACAATTGGACCCCTCTACTTGACCTCTAGAATTGAGAACAAATTTCTCTCCACCCAAATCAAATCTCCTCTTCGGAAGCTATTTTCGTACCCTCTGCATTTCTACCGAATAACTTGGCCTCTTCATACCGCCTCTATGGATCTTGAAAACTTCCTCAGATCACTCTCCCTACTTCATTCTCGCCGCTCACCGGGTTCTTCGAACTTCCGACAATTGGTTGTTTCTACTTTAAAATTGAATTCTCCAAGCGGATTTGGAGCATTCTCCATCACCACATCAATCTCCTTTATATTCCATCGTTGGAGCACTAACTACCAAGATTAAACTTAATCAATGGAATAGGATCATTTCTTGATCAATTTGTGTGATTTTATAGAGAATTCTCACCTTGAATTGATTAATTATGATTAATTATCCATATTCCTAAGTTTGTACTAGGAAATATCTAAAAATTGACTAATAATCTAATTAAGACATCTCTAGGGTGTGAATTTCCAGGCAATTCTCTCGCTTTTGAGATCTTATGTATCCTAGCCTCTCCACTGTCTCGTGGCTAGAACACATCCTAAGTGCTAAAAAATAACACGCCCTTAGTTAGGAGAAATGTGTTCTAGTACCGCACAACCTCCCACAACACCTCGTCTCTATATCAACTCCTATCACGCATGTTGATGTCTAGCTATAAGGAATTCCTCACTATCACCAACCACTACACAAATATGATGGCTACATATGTGATGCTAAATGCATCATGTTGTACTCGATGCCAACACTAAAAGCCTATTGTTGTTTCTATCGCAACACTCGGCATTGAAAAACATCAAACATTGGAATCATTCATGAAAGATTAGTATGAATCATTTTTCTCCCCGAGTTCGATTACTAGAATTTTCATCAGCGCTACTAAAGAATATGTGTTTTTATGACTTTTCACTATGCCATATGCACTACTACCAAATCTCGCACCGCATTCCCCAGCATCTTATTGCTACTAGTATGCAACCATCACCGGCATCCGAATTCACATTCGACACTGATCCATTGTGCTACCGAAAATTGTGGGCCCTCGTAGATAGGTAATGATCCATGAGGTGGAATCTCACTGACCCTACCCAAATTTTACCTCTCTCGGGGCTACAACCTCCAAGACACCCCACTCCTAGAGGTATATGGGAAATCATAGAAAATTATTCCTCCAACTTGGAGGAAAATTTACTTACCCCAAGATGAGTTGTCATCTAGTCTTGCTCCTCCTCTTTTCCTTCTGCTTTCAGGAATACACGTAGTGTAGTGGCCAAAATATCCATAGGTCATTCTTCTTCTTCTCTTCCGATGCGCTCCCGACCGGGACCCTTTGATGCGAGGGCCACATTCTCATCCTCCTTCACCATGTTTGATCCCATACTACTACTACCACCGATGGAGCTCTTCTTTAACAAAGCTCATCTCAACTCCTCCGTCGCAAAATCGACCCACATTCTATCCTTACCTAGTAGCTTATCTCTTCCCCAATATGATTTGGAAAGAAACTTTTCTATTAGGAAACCACCTCCAAAAAATAGAAGAAAAGAGAGATCAACGCCAGAAATAAGCCACTGCGAGGGGGATACTTCCTTACATTACATAAATGAACAATTCTTCGATGATACAAATGAAAACTCCTTTATATATATAGGAGTCCATGGGGTCACAATATAATCCTATCCGACCTAACAATAATATTGTAAGGGGACAATACTTAACAATATGGGGGTTATAGGGTACAACAATACACGGGCTACTCTAATAATAATAAGGACTACACTAGTAATATAGGGACCAAACATACACCTCTCCTTCAAAAAAAGTGTTGTCCTCAATGCTTGAGTAGCTCTAGATGTTTCCGTATAAAATTTCATCCTCCCATGTGAGAATCTTTAGCAGTAAGTTCTTCCACTGAAGGAGATACTCTAAAATTGACCGATTTCATAGTCAATATTCTTGTTTCCATGACTCCTTCAAAGTTCCAATATGATTTTTCCTTCCTCATCAAGTTCTTGGCATTGTTTGAACTAGAAGTCAAGTCACTATAATCTTCTTTAAGCACGAAACATGGAAACTAGATACTAATTTGAGAATAAGAAGGAAGTCTGATTTGTATGCCATAGTACCAATATTTTGCAACACTGTATGGACCATGGTACTTTGGCGATAATTAATTATCCTTATTAGCTTGCATGAGGGACATTTTTTTGTATGGCTAGCCGTAAAAATACCTGGGCCTCCTCGTTGGAAATATTGGGGGGGGTGAATCAATATTTATTTCAATTAGAGCATCAATTAATCTTCAATTATTATCGTGTTTGTACAATGATATCAAGAAACAAAAGGAACACAAATGCCCACATTTTTTAAGGTGGAAACTCACTCGGGGACAAAACCACCTAATGCTTTTCTAATAATTCTTTAATATTCAACTCCAATTGAAAATAAACTCCAACTTCCTAGAATCTAGAAAAGCATTCTTCTCCAAATTTCCTCCCACCGGATGGACGTTCCAACGCCCCGAGATTCTTCAATATTCCAACCAAATGGATGCCCCAACACCCAATGAGCTAACTACCCTAGCACCACCCTACCACCCTATAGAAGAATAAAATAAGAAATGGACTCGCATCGTGTGAAAAATGGTCCACTTTACAATGATATAGAATGATGTAGAAGAAGAAGACACACTAAACCATAACCCCAACTATGGCACAACCAAATAATGATGATCCTAGACCTTCCAACACTGCCTATTCAACTCTTGGAAAATAGACACTAGAACATTTTTACAATAATGTATTTACAATGATACCTTTACAAAGGACTATATGCAGTGCTGCCCACTTGAAGACTTCATGTGATGAACTTATTACTATTTTTCTACACCTTATTTGTTGCTCTTTTCATGCTACCCTCTGTCAGACCTTGCTTCTTTTCTTGCTACGCTTGTGGAAATCTTGGGGTCCTTTACAACTCTCGACAACACATGATCTAGCTTTTTCTTGCCTTCTAGAGCTCGATATTAACTGCATCTTTGTTATTTCGCATCCCAAATATATGATTTTTGGTCCTACATTAGCTCCCTCTCCGAGTCATCATTCTATTGCCATGTATAGGTCCGACCCAATTTTGATTCTTCAAGAGAAAGACAGTCAATCCATTCCCTAATTATGGACTATTTCAAAGAGATCTAAATTGTACCTGAGTGCCATGTGTCACTTTTTCTTTATTCGGCTCAAATTTATAGACTCGAAAAACTATAGTCCGTGAAATATCTCACACTTTTACAGAGACCTAACTGGATACCTTTATGAGAGAAAGCAGACGTTTTTCCCAAGGTCACTTTGAAATGAATTTTAGGAGCCCTCGCAAAACACCGACTTCCACAGATCATATCTCGAAAATGTTGCACACCTTCATCTGAAATTTCTATTGTGAGCCTTAGGATTTGGCTTCGCCTCATAAAAATTTCGCTGAAACTTTGAAAAAGATAGTGAAAATTCACAATATCTTCACTCCGTTTTATGGCTAAATACCTTGCATGAGGGCGATATGATGATCACGCTTTATATAAATGCTTAGGTTGAGAGAGCTTCAACAAGTGAATGTGTGAGGGATTTAGGAGCTAAAACATATTAATTATGATTTTTCAAATGACCTATGCCACAACCCCATGGGGTTTTATCCCACTAATTGGGGGTACAAACTTCAAACATGAATATCTCTCAAATCACGAAGAATTACATGGCATGCCATATATCAACTAAACATATCAACACTAGAAACCATCAAAAAACATTTTTGACCCGCAATATACATACTTGTAGGTCAAAATTTCCATGAAATATTGGCGTAGCCCCCTGGTGTCGTTGGGTCGACATCAATGACAAACTGCCGATCAATAATCTCCCTTTTTTTTTTGGCATTGATGGCAACACAAGTATTCCCTCCGTGAGAATGACACCTCTTTCCTACAACATTTTCTCCCCCTTTGACAAAAATGGCAAAGGGTAACTCCCCCTGACACACAACCATCCTACAGACCTCTACACACTTCCACTCCATCTTTATATTATGAATAAGGAAAATCAAGTGAGAATTTGGGATAATCCCAAGCTTCTGGGGAAGATATTCCAATGCTTCACGAATACTCTCACGATAATAAACGCTTCCTACCCAATATGCATCTGTAAAGGCATGAATAATGAAATTTTTACCCTTGGGATACCACAAGCCATATTCTGTTGTTCCCTTTAGATATCGAAGCATTCTTTTTATGGAAATAATATGTGATTCATTTCGTGCTACTTGGATTTCCTGTTACTTGTCCAAATGCTTGCATAACATTCGGTCGGAGGTCGTTACATATAGAAGACTACCAATCATATATATGTACAACCTTTAATCCATATCCTTAGATGAGTCATCTATGCTCAATTTACAACCCGTTACCTTTGAGTATGGATGGGTTTGGTAATCTTCCATTTTAAATTTCTTTGAGCATTTCTTTGATGTACTTGTCTTGACATATAAATATTTTCTTGCCGAGATATTTGAAGCCCTAAGAAGTATGTCAAAGCTACCAAGTAAAGACATCTCGAAATCACTCTTGCATCTTGTAGAAAACTTACTTAGTCGATCATCATTGCTACAAAATATTATATCATCCTTCAGCTATTAGACATGATTTAGTTGCTTCATCCGTACTGCTATATAAGCGTTTGGAGCTCGACTTGTAGCCACTTACCCATACCGCCTTTCCCGATTTCACATTTGTGGAGTTGAATAGTATTATGTGTCCTTGTTCACACATTTGTCCAAAATCGAGTGCATTTTGATTCATGCTTTCAACCAACAGAACATTTTCCTGGCTAGGAGACTTTGCTTCGAGAGTGATGTAAGACTTGATCCTATAACATTTAAAGATCCATCATTTCCAAAGAACATGATTCCATCCTTCTTCTTTCAAAGATACAAATTTATTTTCTATCTCCAATCATATGTGTTGAGCAACCGTTATCAACATACCACATATTTGTTGTTTTGGGCCTCGAGAGTGAGAGCACAATAATCACCCCTTCTTCTCTCTTTCCATGTTCGTTCATTCGTGGCTTCGAAGATTATTCTCGAGGATTTTCAAGTCTCATACTTAGCTATGTGTCCAAAGTTTCAAAATTTGTAATATCTGTCATTATTTCTTAAATGTTCAAATCTATTAATGTTTTGGCTAAGCCCTAAGAGGTTCATATTTGACATCTCCATAATCTGTATTCGTCTCCTGGGTATGTGCAACATTCTACATATTTATGACCAAATTTTCCATATGAATAACAAGAGCCATAAAAAATATGTCAAGTACTTGGATGGAAATATTCATCGAGGAATTGTTAAAGCGAAAAATTCCACGAAGGACTATGATTGGCAAATCCTCGTATGAGGAGGATATGAGGATCAAAATTTATATAACTCCTAGGCTGAGAGGGGCTTCAACAAGTGAACGTGAGGATTATGAGCTTAAAAAAATAATAATTATGAATTTTCAATATCCCATGCTCACAACACCATGGGGTTTTAGTGTTGGGAAAAATATCGAGAGGGGGGTGAATCAGTATTTACTGCATATTCAAAACTTTTACTTTTTCTTGCTTCTAAAACCCATACGCTACTTTCCTTAAACATACTCGCTTATATACGCGGATACCCTTTATGAAACTCGCGTATACACAGATATCTAATTATGTCATTAGTTCTTCACTTAAATCATTCCATCATTCATTCATCAGATGTTTAATAAACAGTAAGCATGTGTAGTAACAACAGAATAAACCATCACACAAAGCATCACACATGAACAACAGGATTTTTAGGTGGAAACCCAAGTCGGGAGAAAACCACCGCTGCAGTTGCTCAGCCTTCAATATTTTATTATAGAGAAAACATCTTACAACATATGTGTCAAAAGTGTACTCCTACCAGCGACGTTGGTGCACCCACCCGCACCGTTTACTCTCGCCCCTCTCCCGGAAGGAGCTCCAACCCCTTAACCTGCTTACTCTCACTCTCTCTCGGAAGGGAGCTCCGACCCCCTTATCTCGTTTACCAGCCTCACCCGGAAGGGAGCTACAACCCCGGATCAAGGCTGGCAACCTCGCACCTCTATGGACCACGTTTCATCAATTTTCACACCTGATCCAAAGCTTCCTTTAGGACACAACTTGCAAGCCACGCTTCATCATATTTTCAGATCGACCCACTCCATACATTTAAGCACAACATAACCATGAAATCGATACATATAACTCACTCGGCGTATATCGCAAACCAACAGTAATGATCGTACATTTCACCACATACTTCAAAGAACCCTAGTTTACATACGTTTCCTTTCTGATCGGAGGTGTCGCGTATACACGCTTCCGTCCACACAAACCGGCGTATACCTCAGTGTATATTTTATTGCGCATACGCGCTTTCTCTTCGCTGAAGCTGCGTATATACGCGCTTCCTCCGCGTCGAAGTAGCGTATAGATCTTCAATTATTCCAGAGCAGCATACTTCTTCGGATCAGATATTCAGTTCAGATTTACCCTTTTACTTCAGACAGATGTTCGCCTCATCTCAGATCTAAGCCTTCCATAAACAGATCTAGTAGATACAAATACATTCCAGATCTAGATATTCCGCTTCATCATTTCTTCATAGGTGCATCATAGATTCAGATCTATTATCAAACCTTTACCCTTTCCATACAGATATACTTCACAGAGAAGTATTCATTCAAGCTCAGACATCTTTCACCCACACTCATGATTTGCACAATGAATTTCTTCTCCTTATATAGGTTTACCCTTTTTTCAATACCATGAGCCAAAACCACATTAGTGCCGATGGTATTCCTGGATGGGGTCATTTAGACGAATCATTACCCAATACAATGGGTCAATACCATGGTGGTTACCCCTGGTTTTGCACTTTATGAGCGCTTTTTCCCATACGCGACTTGGAACGTTGTTTCCCGCGTGCATACGCGACTTCTCCTAGAAATATCCGCGTATGCCTTGAGACATACTCTTTTCACCATAGATTTAGCACATGTTGAATTCCTTTCTTCATTGCCTTCTGTACTCACTGTAGATACATCAGATTTATTTCATCAAGACATATTTTATCAAGCACAACTTCATCAAGTAAGTTGTCATCATCTTCATCAAGTGGGTTGCCATTCAAGGACAACACTCAGCATCATATTGCTAACAAACATCATTGCATATCAGATTTACATCATTTACCAAGTCCATCAGATCAAGAATAACTTCATCAGGTGGTTTGCCATCAAGGACAACACATGTCAACACTTTCATGTCTTCATCTTCATTCAGTGGGTTGCCATCAATGACAACACTCTGCATCATATTGCCAACAATCTCCCCCTTTGGACTTGATGGCAACCACGATGGTGTTTGGTTACCAGAACAGATAGGTACATTAAGAATACAATGACACCATGCACATTCCCATTTTTGACACCTCTTTCTCTTCATTCAAACACCATGTCACTCTCCCCCTTTGACATCAAGGGCAAAGGGCGGATCAAAAACCAACATACTCTCCCCCTTTTCTCCTCATGAGGAAGAAGCATTATGCAGATCTGATATATACTGAAATGACCAAGCTCCCCCTGAGTTCATGCTGAATCTTCAAACATATTTTCCAATGAAGTACATGACTCTATGAATTTCCAATCACCAATGACTCATACTTACATCACAGATCCATCCAAGTGGATTTACATATGAGACTCAAGTACCCAACCAAGTGGGTTTACACATTTCGACTCAGCTACCCAACCAAGTGGGTTTACAAAAATTTGACTCAGCTACCCAACCAAGTGGGTTTACAAATTTGACAAGTCCTTACATGACTGAATATTACAATTTTACATCATGGATCTCTACATGACCTTCTCATCAAAATACAAATATGACTTTTCATAACCAAGTCCTCAAGAAAGAGAACATATTTCAGCACCATCATAATGCCAACAATGCATTATACTCAGCAACGCTAATGCTCCCCTTGAAACTGTGCATCCAAGCAACCTTTCCATATGACTAAGGCTCCCCCTTAGTTTGAGCATCCTGAACACTTTCAACCAATCATCAAAGCATCTTTAAAACATCAGAGATTGAAACAATATTATAAGAACTGGAACACCATCAGAGATACCAGAGATACCAAACAGCACTGCAGCTGTGCTGAAGAGAGCTGACCCCAAACAGAAAATTGTCAGCAATCAGTCATACGCGGTTTTCTGTGAATGAACTCGCGTATATACGCGACTGTTTTTCAGGAAACCCGCGTATCCAATACCATCTTCTATATTTTAACCAGATCTGATCCTCTTGTGAGAAAAAGACAATGTTCAGCTTCTTTCTGGGAAATTTGAATGCTTCCCTGGACTACAGATAGATAGAACAGTGTAGTTGTGTCTTCAAGCGTCATCCAATGGTTGTAGCATAAGCACATTAGTAACCAAGCTTTCAGATTCTTTGCAGCATCAATACAATCTTTCCAAGAGAGATTACAACATCTTCAAAAATGTGTCAAGCAATCATCCATGTGGTCCAATATCATCAAGATCTTCAAGATTTAACATGAAGTAACATATGTAGGCAAAAGATCTCAACCATAGTAACAAACTCTGATGATCTATTCTTATTTCTGAATCAAACGACATCCAATTCATCCATGTGTGAGCACAAAAGATCCTTATCAGCAACCAGGGCGTAAAATCTCATCATAATAAACCATGTACCAGGTCATCATCATTTGAGCATGAGTATCACAAAAACCAAAGAATAAGCAGTCATATTGCCAGCAATGCAATCATTAGTATTCAATCTGCTGCTCCCCCTGAACTAGTGCTCCTTCTTAACTTGTGCAACCTGAACATCTTCATCAGCGAGTTATCAGCAACAATCTCTGTATGATCTGTCCTTATCTTTGAATTATAATACTTTCATCTCATCAACGAATACTCTTCATAAAAAAAAAAACAAACAGGACTCATCCATAATCTTCAACATAAGACATCAAGTATCATATCATCATTTTTGACCTGAGAAGTTGAGTCAATAATACAGTTATTAATATTCAAACTGATGCTCCCCCTGAACCTTTGTTCCTGATCTTCAGGTGTCATCCCAATTCTCTTATCATAAATGCATACGCGACTGTGTCTGCTGGAACTCGCGTGTATACGCGACTTGTGTTCATCGAACCCGCGTATGGAAAGTGAAGCATAGAAATTTTTCACATTCCTTCATCTCCCCTTGAACTTGTATTTCCTGTACCTGTCTTCTTCATATCAGATGCTCTGTCAAAAATACATATAACCAGAATAATCAAATCAATCATGAGAGACATCATGCATTGCTCCCCCTATGACGATACATTACTAAATCTCATAATGTATCCCACATCATTCCTGCAGTCAATAAGAAAAGTCAGCTTCAGAAGCGGATGACTGCAGTAGGGTCAGAATTCCCTACGTTTCTGATCGGTCCTCCATCTTTTTCCAGATTTGTTTGATCTTCTTATTTGTGTGCTGGAAGTTATCCAATTTCTCATATATGTTCAACCTGCATTCCTTTTCTACATGTCCATACTTGTTACAAGAATAACATCTCATATGTCCAGAAAAATAAGCATAAGAATCATAATGAGTATTTATAATCTTCCTTCTTTTACAATCATTTGCTTTATGTCCATACTTGTTACATGAAAACAATATCCCTTGAAGCTATCAGAGTACCTTTCTGAGTAGAATCTGTTTGTTTGTGGCTGAATTTTTCTGCTTCTGCAATTTGCTGCAACATGCCCATAATTATGACATTTAAAACATTCAACATTCTTGAGTGATATCCTTTGAGAATTCATGATCTTTGGTTGACCTTTTGTTTCTTTCAACTCTTCAGGTTTTGCATTGACTTCCTTTGAACCTTTAGCACTTCCTTGTGAGCTAGATTCTCCTTTAACAGTTTCATGGAATCCAAGACCAAGTTTGATAGCAGGAGACCTTTGATTACTCAGAATATTGTCCAAAATATTAGTACTATCATGAAACCTCAAAAGTTTAACCTTTTCTTCTAATTTACCTTTGAGAATGTTTACCTCAACTTCCAAGGCTTGACATTGCTTTGTCATGCTTTCTTCTTTTCTTCTTCCATCTTCTACTTGATCCTTCAGATTTAGAATCTCTTCTTTCAACCAATTTTCGTTTTCTTCACATGTTTGTTGCAGCTCTTCATTCTTCTTATTTGATTTTTCCAGATCTTCTTTGAGAGAGATGATTTCTGCTTCAACGCCTTCCTTTTCAAATGGTTGTAGAGGTTCCTCATTCTTCTTACTTGATGCTTCAAGATCTGTTTGTAGAGAGATGATTGCAGCTTCAAGTCCTTCATTCTTCTTGCTTGATTTTTCGAGATATGCATTTAGATCGTTGATTTCTGCTTCTAGTTCTTTAATTCGATTGGATGCATAAGTATGAAACTGTTGATACTTGTCCACCTGTCCATTCAGCATTTCTATTTTTTTTTCCATTTGAGAGATCATCTCTTTGTTGATAGATTCTTGCGTCTCAGATGAACTTTGTAGTTCTTCAACTTTAACCTTGAGAGCTTCTTCTAGATCCACAACTTTACTTTCACTATCTTCACTTTTGTTTGCACAAGAAAGATTATTCAAAGGACCCCAATCACTTTCAGATTCATCTTCTTCAATTTTTGCTATACAGGTTTTCTAAGACATCCCCTTGCTTTGAGTAGCCTTCTTCTTTTTCCTCTTTGCCGTGAGCACTTGTAGACCTTGGTCAGAGTCTTCACTTTCACTATCATAATCTTTGCATATACAGTTAAGTAAAATACAAGAACAACGATTAATACATGTTTCATCTCCTTCAATTTCTGCTATACATGATTTCTGAGGTATCTACTTGCTTTGAGTGGCCTTCTTCTTTTGCTTCTTTTCCATGAGCACTTTCAGATCATGGTCAGAATCTTCTTCATCTTCACTGGATACTTCATCATCATCTTCATTTGCATAAAAACTCTTCCTCTTTTCAAATTTTTTCCCTTTACCATATTTTTCTCTATAAGGACATTTAGCAGCATAGTGACCGACTTTTCCACACTCAAAACATTTGAAGGGAAGCTTACCTTTGAATCTTCCAGTACCTAGTTGGAGTTTTCTCACGAAATTCGCTTCTTCTTCTTCGGATATATAGCTGGATTCTTTGACAACTTCCTTTTCCTTTCCTTATGCAGATACCTTAAAAGCAGCTTCTCTGATTTGAGAAGGACCTCCTTATCTCATTTCAAAAGCAGTCAGGATACCATGTAATTGAACAACAGTAAGAGTTTGCAGATCTTGCCTTTCTTCAATAGCTGAAACTTTAGAGTCAAATTTTGCAGTCAAAGATCTTAAGACTTTTTCCACTAGAGTAGTATCGGTTATGGTTTCACCCAGATTTCTCATTCGATTTACAATATCATCTAGATGAAGAAATAAACTGGCAACACTTTCATCACTATGCATCTTCAAGTTTTCATATTCAATTCTAAGAGTTTGGAGTTTTGCACTTTTTACCTTTGTGTCTCCTTCATAGCTTAGAATGATTTTGTCCCATATTTCTTTTGCTGAATGTAGTTGCATCACTTTAGCAAATTCTGATTCAGACATGCTTCCTAATAAGACATTCACTGCTTTGGCATTGATTTCATACTTCTTCCTTTCAGCCGCATCAGTAGGAATACTTGCCGGATATTGATAGCCTTCTTCCACGATTGCCCATACATCTGCACCAAGACTTTGCAGATAAGCTTTTGTTCGTACCTTCCAGAATATCAGATTGCTTCCATTGAATAGAGGTGGCTTTATAGACATTACTCCTTCTTGACTTCCCATTGCGACGTATCACCTTCAAGCGATCAAGCTTCTGCAGAAGGACCTCCTCTGATACCAATTGTTGGGAAAATACTGAGAGGGGGGGGGGGGTGAATCAGTATTTTGAAAACTTATTTATTTTTCTTTATTTTAAACCCATACGCTACTTTCCTAAACAGAACTCGCGTATATACGCAGATAACCAGAAGGAAACTCGCGTATGCACGGAGATATAAATAAGCAGTTAATTCTTAACTTAGATCAGTGCTTTATTCATTCATCAGAAGTTAAGAAGGCAGTAAACAGGTGCAGTAAGAACACAATAAAGCATCACATATCATCAACACACAAGAACACCATAATTTAAGGTGGAAACCCAAGTCGGGAGAAAACCACCGCGCTGCTCAGCCTTCAATATTTTATTATAGAGAAAACATCTTACAACATATGTGCCGGTGCAGACTCACTGAAGACGTTGTGCACCCACCGCACTCGTTAATGTGCCTCTCGGAAGGGGGAGCCCAACCCCCAACTCGCTTACTGCCCCTCTCCCGGAAGGGAGCTACGACCCCCTGATCTCGTTTACCAGCCTCACCTGGAAGGGAGCTACAACCCCCTGACTGAAGGCTACAACCCTCAGCACCTCTATGGACCACGTTTCATCAATTTTCACACTGGATCCAAACAACTTCAATAGAGCACAACTTGCAGGCCTCGTTTCATCATATTTTCAGACTGGACCCACTCCATACATTTAAGCACAAATAACCATGAACCGATACATATAACTCACCACGTATATCAAGAAACCACAGTAATGCATCGACATTTCTTACCGCGTAATTTTACAAACCCTAGCTTCACATACGCGCTTTCCCTTCACTGATGTCGTGTATATACGCGCTTCCATTCACATCAACCCACGTATACTTCTGTACATATTACAGAGCTCATTTCATTGCGCATACGCGCTTTCTTTTCAGCGAAGCCGCGTATATACGCGCTTCCACTGCGTCGAACTAGTGCATAGATCTTCAACCATTAGAGAGCAGCATACTTCTTCAGATCAGATATTTAATTCAGATTTACCCTTTTACTTCAGACAGATGTTCGCCTCATCTCAGATCTAAGCCTTCCATAAATAGATCTAGAAGATACAAATACATTCCAAATCTATATTCCCTTCTTCATCATTTCTTTCTTGGGGCATCATAGATTCAGATCCATCATCAAACATTTACCCTTTCCATACGATATACTACAGAGAAGCACTCATTCAAGTCGTACATCTTTCACCCACACTCATGATTTGCACAATGAATTTCTTCTCCTTATATAGTTTACCTTTTTTCAATACTCATGAGCCAAACCACATTAGTTCCGATACTTTGAGCGGGTCATTTAGACGAATCATTACCCAATACAATGGGTCACTAATACCATGGTGGTTACCCCCTGTTTTAATTCCCTTATGAGCGCTTTTGCCCATACGCGACTTGACGTTGTTTCCCGCATACGCGACTCCCCCTAGAAATATCCGTGTATGCCCTGAGCAGGAGACATACTCTTCTTTCACTATAGATTTAGCACATGTCGAATTCCCTTCATCGCTTCTTCCGTACTCACTCGTAGATACATCGATTATTTCATCAAGACATATTTTATCACACAACTTCATCAAGTAAGTTGTCATCATCTTCATCAAGTGGGTTGCCATTCAAGGACAACACTCAGCATCATATTGCTAACAAACATCATTGCATATCAGATTTACATCATTTACCAAGTCCATCAGATCAAGAATAACTTCATCAAGTGGTTTGCCATCAAGGACAACACATGTCAACACTTTCATGTCTTCATCTTCATTCAGTGGGTTGCCATCAAGGACAACACTCTGCATCATATTGCAAACATTCTACACCCACAAGAAACTCACACCTTTCTACTATCGTAATGGAGGAAGCCTTAATCAAAGACAAAATTGTTTGAACCCTTTTCAAATGTGACTATATTATTGAGCCTGCAATTCCAAGCTGTAGTGAGCCTTCAGGTGGGCTGTCAACCTATGGCTTGAAGAGAGAGCCTTATACTAGGCCTCTTAGCCCGTAAACAATCCTGCACAATTTGAATCTATTATAAAGATGAATAATTCAAACAATTGATTCATAATTCTGGAGTTTGAATCTAAATATTTCAAGGTCTATTCATACGTATTATAGTTTCTGAAGCATTAAAACTCTACAATATGTAAGGTATTCAAGAAAAATTTTGTGTTTAAGTTGGCTTCACTATAGTGTCATTATTGGGAATATAATAATTTTGTCAAAGGCTTCCTCTGTATGCAGCAGTATGAATAGACAAAGGACTATTATTCATAGTTCTCGCGTTGCTTCCTTTTTTCTTGTAATTCTCATATAGGTGTCACCACTGCTCTTCATGTTACCCAAACTAAATCTCCAAGGTTACCTCATGATGGCATCAGTGCATCATGGTCTTCAAGAATCTTCTATAAGCTACTCCAAAACCACTTCAAGATGTATATCAATTTTTCTCCAAGAAACTTCAAAGCGCTGCTCCAATGTCTTATCAAAGTTTAGTCTTCACAAGGCTTCAACACTTTAGATAAAGGAATGTCCCATAATATATTCAAGGTATCTTCAAATATTTTCTTTGGATATGACTGTTCCAAGTGATCTATAATGTTGCTACTGTAGTAAGTACTTTAACCATTGCTTTTGTTTATTCCAAGACTACTTCATGAGGGATTTTGAAGATGCCCTTAAAAAATGTTTTCTATAGGCCTGAGCCTTTAAAGGATAATTATCCACAAGTCAAATTATAGTTCGATTTTCCTCTGGTGACTATTGTGAAACAAGCTCAAAAAATAGAAGAAAAGAGATATCAACACCTTAGAAATAAGCCACTTCGAGGGGGAAATCTCCAATACATTACATGAATGAACAATTCTTGGATGATAGAAATTACAAAACCTCCTTTCTATATATAGGAGTCCATGGGGTCAGAATGTAATCCTAGTGGGGCCATAATGTAATCCTAGCTGACCTAACAATAATAATTTAAGGGCACAGTAATAACAATATGGAGGTTACAGGGGTACAATAATAATGATAAGGGGGTTACATTAACAACAATAAGGGACTATACTAATAATATAGGGACCTAACATGCCCCTCTCCTTCAAAAAAATATTGTCCTCAATGCTTGAGTAGCTATGGGTGCTTCTGTATAAAATTCTCATCCGCCCATGTATAATCTTCAGTGGGTAAGTTCTTCCACTTGATGAGATACCTGAAATTGATCGATTTCGTAGCTGTCGAGTTCTTGTTTCCGTGACTGTTTCAGGTTTCAATATGATTTTTCCTTCCTCATCAAGTTCTAGAAATATTGTTTGAACTGGAAGATTTTCACCTATAACCTTATTTAGGCATGAAACATGGAAAACTGGATGCACTCGTGAAGAAGCAGGAAGCTCCAATTTGTACGCCATAGTACCAATCTTTTGCAACACCTTGTAAGGACCATAGTACTTTGGCGATAATTTATTATCCTTCTTAGCTTGCTTGAGGGACATTTTTTTGTATGGTTGTAGCCATAACAATAACCAGTCTCCTACATCAAAACTTCTCTCGCTATGATGTTGATCTGCCTGTTGTTTCATTCGATTTTGTGCCAAATTTAGGTTATCCTTTAAGAGTTGGAGAACTTCTTGCTGATGCTCGATGTGATCTTCCACTGCTTGAACCTTCGAATTTTCCCTTAAAGATGATGTGATCGATCGTGGATGATATCCATAAAGTGCCATAAATGGGGTCATTTTTGCTGCAGTATGGAAGGAAGTGTTATACCACCATTCAGCGAGAGGTAACCACTTGACCCATTGTGTTTGTTTATCAGATACAAAACAACGAAGATATCCTTCCAAACATTTATTTACTATCTCAGCTTGACCATCAGATTGAGGATGATAAGATGAGCTATGAGCTAATTGAGTACCCAAACAAGAAAATAACTCCGTCCAAAAATTTCCAGTAAAAATGGGATCTCTGCCGCTCACAATAACCCTTGGGCTTCCATGTAGCTTTTGAATTCTTTCCATAAATGTAGTAGCAATTGTACTTGCTTTAAATGGATGAGATAATGCACAAAAGTGTGCATACTTGGTAAGTCTATCAACTACCACCATGATGACACTCTTTCCTTCGAACTTAGGTAAACATGTGATAAAATCCATTGAAATCTCCTCCCAACGTTGACTTGGAATGGATAAAGGTTGTAGAAGACCCGGGGTCTTAATTGCATCAATTTTATTCTATTGGAAAACCAAAAATTCCGCCACAAATTTTTGAATATCATATTTAAGGCCATCCCAAAAAAATTCTTTCTTCACCCTGTGGTAAGTTTTTAAAAATCCTGAGTGTCCTCCTAAAGGAGAAGTGTGAAATTCCAAAAGAATATTTTGTTTTAGTTGGGAATTCTTGCAAAGATATAAGTGATATTTGTACCATAAGGAATCATTTTTCCAACTAAATGTATCAGAGGTACTAAGATCTTGCTGCAACTTTTGAATGAGTGTCCACACTTCTTCGTCCTTCTTCCATTCATCCCTTGTTTCATTTATCCAATCTGGTTGGATAATAGATATGGCACAAAGCAATGCTTCCACCTCTTCATTCTTTCTTGAGAGTGCATCTGCAACAACATTTAGCTTCCCTTTCTTGTTGATTATTTCAAAGTCATAACCCAACATCTTTGTGACCCATTTTTGCTGCTCTTCTGAAGATAGTCTTTGTTCCAAAAAGTGTTTAAGACTATCATGATCAATTTTTACCTTGAAGTGTCTTCCCATTAGATAAGTTCGCCATTTCTTTAGTGCATGCAGTATTGCTAACATTTCCTTCTCGTAAATAGCTTTCTGTAAATACTTTCCTTTGATTGGACAACTTTCAAAATAAATGGGTCTTCCTTCTTGCATTAAAACAACACCAATTCCATTTCCTGAGGCATCACATTCCACAATAAATGTTTTTGTGAAATTTGGCGTAGCTAAGACCGGTGCTATGCACATTGCTTCTTTAAGATGTTCAAAGGCCTTAGTTGCTTCAGGAGTCCATGAAAATGCATCTTTCTTCAATAATGTTGTTATAGGTGCTGCTATTCTCCCATAATTCTTAAAAAACTTGCGATAATACCTTGTTAACCCGAGAAATCCTCGCAACTTCTTTATGGTTGTGGGGAATTTCCATTACTTAATGGCTTTAATTTTGTTAGGGTCTACCTTAACACCCTCATGAGATACAATATGACCCAGATATTCCACCTCTTGTACTCCAAAGAAACATTTGGATGTTTTTTCATATAATTGTTTCTCCTGGAATAGTTTGAGCACCTTGTCAACATATTGAACATGATCCTTCCAATACCTGTTGTAGATTAGTATATCATCAAAAAATACTAGCACAAATTTTCTAAGGATGGGTTTGAAAATGCAATTCATCAACCCTTGAAATGTAGAAGGTGCATTGGCAAGGCCAAAAGGCATGACCAAAAATTCATAATGATCCTCATGAGTTCGAAATTTTGTTTTTGGAATATCTTCAGTCTTCATTCTAATTTGATGATATCCTAAACGAAGATCCAACTTGGTTAAATAAATTGCTCCATGTAATTCATCCAATAATTCATCAATCACAAGAATGGGAAATTTATCTTTAATGGTGAGCTTATTGAACTCCCTATAATCCGAACACATGTGCCATGATACATCCTTGTTGTGTACCAATACTACAGGAGCAGAGAAAGAACTTTGACTAGGTTGAATTATACCAGCCTCTAACATTTCTGCAATCATACGTTCAATTTCGCTCTTTTGGACATTAGGATATCTATAAGGCCTGATGTTTGGAGGAACACTTCTTGGAATCAAATGAATAGCATGATCATGATCACGAATAGGTGGGAGTCCTTTCGGAGTTTCAAACGCCTTAAAATGATTATCCAAGACTTTTTGGAGATCTGAAGAAATAGATGATTTTGATGTTGGAACTTCTAGTGAGCATAATTGCGCAATTATGCCTCGTTGTTATTTCTTTAGAAGCTTTGTCATGACATTAGAGCTTATTATCTTTCCCGGCTTCGATGCAATACCTTGTAATTCGACTTCCTTTTCTTCTGAAAAAATTTCAAGAAAATTTCTTGAAAATTAAAAGCTACCGTCCCCAAATATTGTAACCATTGTACTCCTAGTACAACATCAGCACGTCCCATAGGAATGGAAAGCATTGGACTATTCAATACATCTTCCCCCATGGTTAGCTTGATATTATGGCATTTTCCAGAGAAATTTATAGTTCCTCCATTTGCAACCAGCACTTGACACTCTGATGCTGGGTATAGGAAGCAATTCAATTCCTTGGAAACCTTACAATGAATAAAATTATGGGTACTACCCGAATCAATCAACACTATTACATTTTTCTTCTTGACATGTCCTTCTATCTTAAGAGTTTGAGTGGTAATTCCTGCCAATGCATTACAGGATATGGTCGGACTCATTTCTTCTTTCTCTAGGGTTGGTTTTGGTTCGTGGTGTATACCCTCTTCTTTTGAAGATTCTTGTTCATTTTCTTCTTCCTCTTCACAATCTATGTAAAATAATTTCTTCTCAGCACACTTATGACCTTTAGTGTATTTTCTATCACAACTGTGACAAAGCCCTTTTGCTCTTTTTTCTTCCAATTGTTGTGGTGTCAACCTTGTAGGTTGTGCAAATCTAGGAGTAGAAACACTTCCCTCTTTATAGAAGTGAATGGTAGGCTTCCTGTTGAGGTATAAAAGGTGTCTTTTTAACGCCTTTTTATCCTACATTAATTATCAATCCAAGAACAAATTTTTATTTCAAGAGTGTACTTAGTCTGAGGCGGCAATTTATCCAAGAGTAATGCTCTTCAATATGTAGTACAATGTTCTAAATACAAGAGTAAATGGATGCTTGGAAAAGAAATCTAATTACAATAATATGAACTCAAATGCTCTGAAATCCAACTATTCACTCAGCAAACATCAATCAAGGATACAGTAGTAATAACTCATTCCTCTATAAATTGATACAATTGAAATCAAACTGGAACAAGATAATCAATCTAGGAACGTGGAAGCAATAACCAATATTCTCTACAGTTGACAGTCCTGCTTTAAAGCAATTAAAAGGAAATCGAAATTGAACTAACTCCGTTGAAATTAAACTAAGAAGAACTCTTTAAAACCAAACTTCGCAATCCGGAAAATAATGAATTGAAACTAAACAACACATTGAAATCGACGAAGAATGTAAATGAATAACAATCTAAACTAAGAATCGAACAAAAACATACATTCAATGGAATCAACAAAAAAACTCTATTAAATGAAAAATCCTATTGAACAACAAACTGAATAGCGAAGCTTTGTATATGCACTCTGAAATTAACAACAGTCAAACAAAACAACAAATGGAATGGAACATCAAATTCCGAACAGCAAGGCATAACAAGATAAGTAATTCGAGGATTAAGATTCTTGTTAAATGGGGAAGGAACGACAACGTAATCCATTATAATAAAACAGTAAACTATTAAGCATGGAACTATGAATTAATTAATATAGAACCAATATCACTTCCGCGAATCTAAGGATGATCTAAGTAAGGCAATATGATGTCTCAATTAACCCACGCTGTAAGAAATAAGATTCAGATCACACGATAATGAAATAACTCATAAAAAGAACGCGTAATACATAAAGACATTAAGATGACAAACAACTAATGAAATGAACTCACAGTAACATGCATGTAGTAAACTGATCACACGCTGCAAGAATCGGAAATATAATACAGAGGAGCAGTTCATGCTGCTAGGGGTCGGGCCCTTAACCACCAGCAGGAACTGTTCAAGCTACTTCAGATGATGCGAATGGAACAACAACTTCAATTGATCATTAAACTGGAGCAGCATTACAATGGAATCATGTTTTCAATAACACAGCTTTTGATTAAGTTTACAATTCACCAAAGCAACAACCGATGATCGATCCTCTCTCTTTTACAAATGTCTCCTTTTATAACCAAAGAGAGGAGAAATTAAATAGTAAATAGGATCTCTCATAACAAAATTTGATTGTTCCCAACCAATTGATCAACAAGAAAATATATTTCCAGCAATCTTTCAACAAGAGCAAGTCGAATTTGGCTTTGCAGCTGAGATTTGGAAGATGACCGCAACAACAAATTTGAGAAAATCATGCTCAAAGAACCCTGCGTTTCTCTCAATACATGCCAAATTTGGGCAAGCCATTCTTCACTAAAGTTAATTGGGTCCGTTCTAGACAAAACCCATGTTCCGGATTTTCCAGATTCTTCTTCATTTGCCTAGAATTGCAACCGCAAAACTGTCACTTCTTATTCCAACGAATTTCTGAGTTGGAATATTTGATGATGATTTGGAGATCAAATCTGCATTCTGGCAAATATCTTGGAGGCTAAAATGGTGAGTGATGTTACAAAATATATTAATAAACCATCATTGATAAAATTATGCATAATAATCATCAATTTATTAAAAATAAAAGAGAAGAAATAATATTCATCCATAAGAACATAAATCATTATAAAATGGATTTATATGATAAATTATAATAAATGACATGATAAAGAAGAGTAAAAATGGATGAAATAAGTGTTAAAAAGTGGTCGTATTCACGGCCCAACATACCCCCAAACTGAATATATTGCATGTCCTCATGCAACCCGAAACTGAATATATTGCATGTTCTCATGCAACCCAAAGACAAAACCCCTGTGTTAACCAAGTAAAGAAAATTGTTCATCCCAACTCATGAAATGGATGGAACAAATGAATTTTTCCTCAAATAATGAATATTCAATTTTAGCAATCTTGATAAAGGCATACCAATTTTTACAGTTGACATTCAACTATATGTATATGAAGTTGCAAAAAAATGTGACATAAGTAACAGCAAACTTCAATAACCATTTTTTCAAAAATCAGATCGTTTTGATGCACGGATCATGAGATATAAAAAAAATGGTTGTAGGTGATAGTGCATAATTTTCAAAGTTTTATGAACTAATTTAGCGTGAAATTATTTGGGTTTGTGTATTTTAATGATACCTCTTTGTTATCCAGAAATCACAAGAATTCAGTTCATAGTTTTGAAAATATATGCGAATCAATTTCTGCACTGTATAAAAATAAACTTGTATGCCTTAAACGAGAAAGATAGTAGAAAACATCCATCATGTGTAGAAATTCCCCCCAAACTGAAGGATTAGCATGTCCTCATGCGATGCTAGAAAACAAAGAGAGGTGATTGCTACAATATGTTGAAATCTATGCTTGGTGTAAAACAACATGGAATAAGGGAAGTGTTGAGAATGAATAAGAATATCAATGGGTGATAAAGAATATTACTGACATGGTCATAAGAAAGAAATTAAGGAAATCAACACTCCCCCAAACTGAAAGATGAGACGTGTCTAAAAAAATGGGAAGTGGTAAAGATGTGGAATGATTGATAATAAATAATGCTCAATGGATTTTCATGAAATTCGCCTAAATTCATAATAAATCAGAAAAATTATGATATTTTACCTCAAATGTTACCTCCGAAAAAATGTGGAATGACATGTAGGGACTGGCCTTTGTTGAAGCTGATGTAGGTTGAGCGGATACTGAAAGTGATGCAAAAGGTGGAAGCCATGCGAGCCTTTGTTGTTAGTTGCAACAGTGTGGTCGTGCTGCAAATAGAATTTTCCCCCATACTTGTTGTTCTCCTGTAAAAAAATCACAATTCTGTTTGCAATTTTCTTGAATCCACAGTTTTAGTTTGGAATGGCAACATATAAGATGCATGCAAAAAAGTTTAAGCAGAAAAAATTCTGAAAAAATGCAGTATCAATATTGTGGCAAATCAGCAAAATACATACTGATGATATGATCAACAAATTATCGCATTACTGAAATCAATGAATATTTTGAAATCGTGAGTAGATATGGAAATGTTTATGTAATGATTCGAAAATAAGGGAAAAGGACAGTTGTTGTAAAAAAAGTACTTATGCGGTCATTATCCACATAAATCATTATGATCGATTTATAAATAAATTTCATGTATAAGAGGTTTCGCACAAAGGGTTTAGGAGCATACTCTCATTTGATATTAGATAAAGATATAAGAAAATGGTTTATCATTACTATTGATTTGTGAAAAATATGACTCCAATACCATCAGCAGAGCTCTGTTGCCCACAGGTGTCTATAACCTTGAAAAATTTGCTTTCTCACCCATGGAACCATTATCCTTTATTTATGCCTAGGGAAGTGTTGTGTGATGTCATGATGGAGGCCATTGTGCTGGCTTGGGAACCAGATGAATCACAATGTCATTCACTAGGAAGGAGTGAAAGATGGGCAAGCCGGCTCGTGATGAGACCTCCTGTTCCAAGGACATTTTATTTTTTTTGAGTTGTCCATTGAATCATATCCCTAGTGTGGTGGCCATAATGGGAATGCCACTTCACTGCTCCCTTATGATCATGGTACGTTGGCTCTTGATGAGACCCCCTATCCTCCATCTGCCATATCATAGAATTGTTAGTATTCATATAGAGATTTTTCTTTTTCTTTTTCTTTACATATAGCACTTCCTTATTTATATATAAAGGGTGGTGCAACACTCCTTAAGAGTAGGGATGGTGGAAGAAGTCTGAACATCTCAATAGAGAAAGTATGCCCTTACTCTTATTCAATAAATAAAAATCAAAGAGAGTTGTGAAGATTTAGGAAATAACCAACACGATAAAGATAGTCGATCATATTAATTTTAGTGAAAATAAAGACAACAAAGTGATATAGATAGTTGTGTCTTTTCCTTTTCTTATCACTACAAATGACAATTTCTTAAAAATGACAATTTCTCTTGACTTGCTGATTCCAGTAACCTCTAATTTGTGTTTCCTTCCATAAATTGTATGTTTGTTTTTCAAAAAATCATGAAAAATTCAAAAAAATCCCCAAAAAGTTGTTTACAAACAAGAAAAATGCACTTAAAAAGTGTTGTTCATTTTGAAAGGAACAACAAAAACAATCTGCAAAAATGATATTCCTTTTGAAATGAACAGCAAAAACAATTGGCCAAACTGTTGTTCCTTTCAAAAGAAACAGCAAAAACGCTCACAACAATACTGTTGTTCCTTTCAAAAGGAACAACAAAAGTGTTGTTCCTTTGGAAAGGAACAACAAAAACACTCACAACAATACTACTGTTCCTTTCGAAAGGAACATCAAAAGTGTTGTTCCTTGGGAAAGGAACAACAAAAATTCATAGCAAGCAAAGTAAGAATAGTTCAAAAAATAAAATTCTATACAAAAAAAAAAGCAAAGTAAAAGAAAACAAACTTTATGTACAGGTTTCAAGAAAAAGGTGATTTTTTTATAGAATTGGTGCTACCGAATAATTGTCTTTTGCAATTGAAACTTGCATGGTGGGGTCCTTATTGTTCAATTGCAAATGGAGTGGAAACTACAATTTGGAGGGATCAACACCTGAAACACAAAAACATAAAAGAAATCAGAAAAGAAACAACACTTTATTAAGTTACAAAAGCTATTATGTTATTTCCTAATGGAATATCAATCTGTTAATGGAAAAAATGATCTTTTTGAAAAATGTTTTGGCAACAGTGACATGAATCTTGAAATGGGAACCAATTCTTCATTTCTTCTGTTATGAATCCATTGGGTAATGAACTGGATGAAATTCTCTTGTTTTACTAAAATTTCTTTCAAGAATCGTCTGTCCATAAATTGACTTTCTTGTTCTCCTAAGACCTGCAATAAAACATTAAATCATGGAGAAAGAGAAGTGCGCGAGCTCCCCTAATCTAATAATTATGCAAAAAAACTAACAATTAGTTACTCTGTAGAACAAATCCACGGAAAAATAAAACAAATTATATTCGTTCCCTGCGGGAGAGCAGTGGTCGACGATACTAACCAGCAGTGTTTTAATCATACCTTCTTTTTTTTAAGTCCGATTTGAGAGATTCCAAAGCCAAATGAGAGATAATTCAAATTTTTATCTCCAATAGAAACATGTTTTACAAATTTCATGTAATGGTATGTTAAATTTGCTGAGAACAACCTGCATAATCGAGTCATTTTCGATTTTCCAGCTCAGACCAACAGTTGATATTTCAAGCATAAATTATTCGTTTGATGGCGGATTGAACTTATTCAAATTGGAGATTAAATTAGATTAATTTATTGATCTCCAATAGAAACATGCTTTGAATACAAGAAGAATTGATGGGTCAAATACGTTAAGGAACAGCCGCGAAAACAAAGTTTCAAGAGTGCTGGTTTATGATAGGCAGTCAGTATTTTGGTCATAAATTCCTCATATGATATAGAAATTGAGTTATTAAAATTGCGTTGTAAACTAAATTCATAGAGGAATCTCCCATAGAAACAGGTTTTAAAAATATAGTCATTTAGGCCTCCAAAAACTAACTGTCCCAACATTGTTCCCAAGCTGCCTACTAGACACCCTGTCAATGTTTTGGTTTTAACTTTTTTGTTTCAAATCCAAATTGAGTGATTCAAATTGGGTTGGAAAGTAGACATCAAGGGATACTTAGGATAGAAATAGGTTTTAAAAATATTCAATTTTGGTCCCTCAAAACATGACTATCCCAACTTTGTTTTCAGAAATTTCATCAAGCCCGCAAGAAAAAATAAATGATATTCAAACAATTTTTCCATATTGATGATAAAAATGAATATAAGTGTTTGTAGAATTTTAATTTTCAATATAATTCATCTACATACATAAATAAATTAAAATATTTATCATCAATGTTGATTTCCACAACGTGTTGCAACAAAAACAACTTTTTTTTTTAAATGTGTTTATTTTATTTCCTTATTTATTTTATTTTTCTACACTAGCCTACTTTGAATTGGAAAATGAATACAATTACGTATAAGAGTATTTCCACTGTAACCATTTTCAAAATAAGGCTTCAATTATGTACATACCCAAATTTGAAAAATGCATGTTAATAAAAATTAGGGTATGAGAAGCCAACTTCCCTTGAAAAGATGGTGCCAAAAATTGTTGAAGTATGGAGTGATGTTGAAAACAAATGATGGAGTGAAACCAATCTTCGGTATATCCTTTACTTCCTTGATTTCCCATAGCCATCGTATCATGAAGTTCTTGAGCTTTTAAAATGGTTTGTTGGTGCAAACTAGAAGAAACCTCATTTTCTTTCATAACTTCTACAATTTTTGGATTTGATACATTCTGAGTCTCAGTGTAAGTTTTTTCCAATGGTATATGTGAAATAGAATGGGTGGGAAGGGTGTGTGAATTTTTCATTTCAACACTGTAAGCATGTTGTACTGGTTTATTATGGTGAGGGTGTGGAATGATTTTAGCAGGAGATTGTGTATGGAATGGAGCCTCTTGATGATGTAGTTGATTGGGTTGAGTGAATGATTTTGATTAGCAAGCAAGGTGTTGTGAAAGAGCTGGAAGATGTGTTTGTGCTACAAGATAAGGGAGAATAGTCATACAATCATAAGATGAACCATGCCAATCTTGTAGACAAGATTGGTAGTGGTTATATTGAGATTGGCATGGTTGCCCTAACAGATGAGTATTCCATAATGGATTATGCAAGTAAGAGAATGGAGAGGAAGTGTTTTGAACCATACCTGTTGACCTTGTTGCAGCTTCCCCATCTCTTTTATATGCCACTTCCAAATTAGATAAGGAAGAACAACCATCTATGGGATGCTCCTTTCGGTAATGAGAGCAAAACACTTCATCAAATTCTTGATTTTTCCAAACTTGCAAAACATTCAATTATGAATTTAGAGAGCTAATAAAATCATATTTAAAATTTCCATATAAAACATTGATTTCAGCTCTTATGTCTCTTGTTCTTGTAGTAAATTTGGAAAAGAAAAAAGAAACTTCTCTAGAATTCTTACCAGCCTTGGAAATTCCTCTTGAATACCTTATGCACAACTCACAAACATCATCATATGATAACTGAAAAACATCACCTTTTCCTATCAAATTTAAGAGTTCTAAAAATTCATCTTTGATTCCTTTAAGAAGGAGTGTTTTCAAGATCTCTTTTTCCAAATGCTTATGCTTTGATTTTTGAAGGTTGTATCGAAATCGCTCCACATAGTCCTCCAAGTTTTCATCTTCCCCTTGTATCATACCGAAAATATCTTCATTGGATTTGCAATAGTCTTGGTACTTCTTCAAGCATATGTTCTTCATGTCCTCCCATGTTTTGATGCAGTTCCCACCTAGGCTCATGAACCATTGGAGAGTTGCTCCTTTTAGATTAAGAGGAAACACTTTCAATCTTTGATCATTAGTACAATAATCATATCCTCTACAAAGTATTTCAAACTCAAATAAGAATGTATCTAGATCTTCATTTGTCAAACCATGAAAATTTGGTAGAGACAATGGGGGAATTATGTGCATTTGTGTTACTCCTCCTAAATCTTTGATATGGAATTCAAAAGTTGCAATGTGAGCCATTTCTTACCATAATAGAAGATGTTCTTCAAGTGTTTCTTTGAGGATCCTCCTTCAAATGTTCCTGTCAATTGGTTAGTGAAATGGGTGGTGCTTACATCACCACTCGAGTGGAATTACAAGATTTTTTTTTCAAAAATTCTACCTCTAAAATTCAAAAAAAACACAAGAATTCATTCCTACCTTAAGCTTTCACTCAATTCTGCTGTGAAACAGGCCAGTGAGCAAGTGTCTTCCTTGCTCGGTGCGCAGGTTCTTACCTTCCGTCTTTAATACCCAATTCTTCCCAAGCATAAAAAATTAAATATGCATCACTCTTTTTAAATGGCATACACTCTCCCCGACAACGGCGCCAAAATGTTGAGGTATAAAATGTATCTTTTTAACACCTATTTATCTCACATTAATTATCAATCCGGGAGTGACTTTTTATTTCAAGAGTGTACTTAGTCTAAGGCAACAATTTATCCAATAGTAATGCTCTTCAATATGTAGTACAGTGTTTTAAATACAAGAGTAAATGGATGTTTGGAAAAGAAATCTAACTACAACAACATGAACTCAAATGCTCTTAAAATATATCTATTCACTCAACAACCATCAATCAAGGATTCAGTAGCAATAACACATTCCTCTAGAAATTGATGCAATTCAAATCAAACTGAAACAAGACAATCAATCTGGGAATGAGGAAGCAATAACCAATGTTCTCTACAGTTGACGGTCCTGCTTTAAAGCAATTAAAGGAAATCGAAATTGAACTAACTATTGTTGAAAGTAAACTAAGAAGAACTCTTTAAAACCAAACTCCCTGCAATCTAGAAAATAATGAATTAAAACTGAACAACACATTGAAATCGAACAACAATGTAAATGAATAAAAAACTAAAACTAGAAGAATCGAACAACAAATATTAACTAATGGAATTGAACAACAACACTCTATTAAACGGAAAATCCTATTGAACAGCAAACTGAATAGCGAAGCGTTGTATCTACACTCCGAAATGAACAGCAGTCAAACGAAACAGCAAATGGGATGGAACATCAAATGCCGAATAGCGAAGCATAACAAGATAAGTAATTCGAGGATTAAGATTCTTGTTAAATGGGGAAGGAACGACAATGCAATCCATTATAATAAAATAGTAAACTATTAAGCATGGAATTATGAATTAATTAAGATAGAACCAATATCACTTCCGTGAATCCAAGGATGATCTAAGTAAGGCAATATGTTGTGTCAATTAACCCAAGCTGTAAGAAATAAAATTCAGATCACACAATAATGAAATAACTCATAAACAGAGCGCGTAATACATAAAGACAGTAAGATGATAAAAAAACTAATGAAATGAACTCACAGTAACATGCATGTAGCAAACTGATCACACGCTACAAGAATCATAAATATAATACAAAGGAGCAGTTCACGCTGCCAGGGGTCAAGCCCTTAACCACCAGCAGGGACTGCTCAAGCTACTTCAGATGATGTGAATGGAACAACAACTTCAATTAGTCATTAAACTGGAGCAGCATTACAATGGAATCGTGTTTTCAATAACACAGCTTTTGATTAAGTTTACAATTCACCAAAGCAACAACCGATGATCGATCCCCTCTCTTTTACAAACGTATTTTTTTGTAACCAAAGAGAGGAGAAATTAAATAGTAAATAGGATCTCTCATAAAAAAATTGGATTTTTGCCAACCAATTTATCAACAAGAAAATATATTTCCAACAATCTTTCAACAAGAGCAAGTCGAATTTGGCTTTGCAGCTGAGATTTTGAGGACGGCCGCAACAGCAAATCTGAGAAAATCGTGCTCAAAGAACCTTGCATTTCTCTCAATACAGGCCGAATTTGGGCAAATATTTCTCTATTTAAGTTAATTAGGTCCGTTCTGGACAAAACCCATGTTCCAGATTTTCCAGATTCTTCTTCATTTGCCCAGAATCTCAACTGCAAAATTGTCACTTCTTATTCCAGCGAATTTCTGAGTTGGAATATTTGATGATGATTTGGAGATCAAATTTGCAATCTGGAAAATATCTTGGAGGCTAAAATGGTGAGTGATGTTACAAAATATATTAATAAACCATAATTGATAAAATTGTGCATAATAATCATCAATTTATTAAAAATAAAGGAGAAGAAATAATATTCATCCATAAGAGCATAAATCATTATAAAATGGATTTATATGATAAATTATAATAAATGACATGATAAAGAAGAGTAAAAACGGATGAAATAAGTGTTAAAAAGTGGTCGTATTCACGGCCCAACAGTAGGCTTCCTTTTTGCCATAATTTTACATTCAATTTTTCTGGCCAACCTGAATTCCTTCTCCAATGAATCAGGTTCCAAAACGCAAACTTCATGTTGGATGTTATCCTTTAAAGTACCTATGAAGAGATCAATCCTGTGTTCCTATGAAATATCAGTTACCCTTATATTCAATTTTTGGAAGACCTCAATTTTCTCCCCCACTGAACCCTTTGATTTGAGATTTATCAATTGGCTAAAGAAGGTGTTGCTCTTTTTATCCTCATAATGTGCTATCATTTCCTCCGTAAAAATTGACCAAATGACAATTTTTTTACGGGAGAAAAGCCATCGATATCATACAAATGTATTTTGTTCTAAATGTAAAGTTGCAATGCCTTTTGTGTGTTTTGCACATTATTGAGATCAAAATATTGCTCCATATGTAGTATCCATGTTACAGGATCATTTCCATCAAACTTCCTCATATCCGTTTTTTGAATATACATTAGAGTTTATGACATCACGATTAACATTTATTTTATTCTCGTCATGAGTTTCCTCTGCTATCTTTTCACCATTAGGAAAATTTTCTTGTATCAACTTTGCCAAACCTTCTATGTCTACTTTTAGATCATTCTTCATGTTTTGCATGTTGTCTTTCATTTCTTCATCGATCTTAGCTTCCATGTCATCCATCTTAGCTTCCATATCCACTTCTATGCCATTCATCTTAGCTTCCACGCCTTTCTCCAAACCATCCATCTTAGTTTCCACGCCTTTCTTCAAAACTTTCATTTCATTTTTTGTTGCTCTTTGCGAGAGCAAAATTTGTTTCACTTGCTCTTGTAATTTTGATATGTCATGTTGCCATTCTTCGTCTTCATGAGTCATAGTAGATCCTTCTAAAGGCTTAATGGGTGTTGAATTATTTTTAGGGGCCATTTTAGAATCCAATACTGATATTTATTCTACGATATGTCCTTGAAATCAATTCAACATGATTCTTCAAACAAGACTTATGCAATTCGGAAAAAAAAAAAAAGAAGAAGAAGAAGAAGAAGAAGAAGAAGAAGAAGCTTTTACTTGCTTTTGAGGAGCTCGATATTGAAATTGAATTATCTCTATAATTTCGAATCCTCAATATTTGAAATTTAGCCCTGTAGTAGTCCTTTTAAGCTTCTTTCAAATGCCACAGGTCTGATATGATTTGGATTCTTCAAGGCAAAGTTATGTCTAATCTCCCACAATGACCTAATTATGGACTAGTTCAATAGAGAAAACTTGTACGACTTGTCATGTGTCACTTTTTTCTCCTTTGGCTCTAAAATTGATAGAAAGTAAACTACAGTCTGTGTACTTGCAACCACTTTTTTACAGCATTCCAATCCGATGCTCAGAGAGAGAGCTATGAAGATTTTTCCACGGTCACCTCTTTGAGATGAAATTCAGAAGCCTAAAAAAGACCTAACTTCCACAGATCATATCTACGAAAATATTGCGAACCAAGATCTGAAATTTTGTGATGATGTTCCTCAGGGCTTCCACTTCACACTCTAAACATTTCAACTTCTGAACCTTCGTAAAAAAAACGTTACAGTGAAAATACCACGATGACCTGTTTAGGTTAAATTCGGGAGCCTGCAAAATGACCTAAATTCCGTGGATTATATCTCCGAAAATATTGCCAACCAAGCTCTGAAATTTTGCGATGTTGTTCCTCAGGATATTTTCTTCGAACACTAAAAATTTCAACTTCTCAACCTTTGTAGAAAAAAAGTTATAGCGAAAATACTACGATGACTTATTTGGAGCAGCGAAACCCTAGAATCCAAAGCTTTGATACCAAATGTTGTGAAACCAGCTCAAAAAATAGAAAAAAAAGAGATATCAACGCCTTAGAAATAAGCCACTTCAAGAAGGAAACCTCTAATACATTACATGAATGAACAATTCTTGGATGATACAAATTACAAAACCTCCTTTCTATATATAGGAGTCCATGGGGCCACAATGTAATCCTAGCTGACCTAACAATAATAATTTAAGGGCACAATAATAACAATATGGAGGTTACAGGGATATAATAATAACAATAAGGGGGTTACACTAACAACAATAAGGGACTATACTAGTAATATAGGGACCTAACAGCAACTGTCAAATTCTATACTTCAATTCAAGCTTGACTACTTCAGGCTTGTCAGAGAGTATAAGTGTTAAGCCTTCTTGCCAAACCAAATCACGTTTCTTCCGTAGTCCAAGGTGAGTGACTGTACACAAGTCTTCACTGTAGTAGCAACAAAATTTTGTAATGACAAGCTACAGGACTAGGTGCAGATCCGTGTTATTACAGTGGGTGATTGTTCTTTGAGTTATTTTTGAGTTCTACACCCACAAGAAACTCACACCTTTCTATTGTCGTAATGGAGGAAGCCTTAATCAAAGACCAAACTGTCCGAATTCTTTTCAAATGTGACTGTATTATCGAGCTTGCAATTCCGAGCTGTAGTGAGCCTTCAGGTGGGCTGTCAACCTGCGGCTTGAAGAGAGGGCCTTATACTAGGCCTCTTGGCCCTTAAACAGTCTTGCACAGTTCTGTCCATAGGCTGGTTCTGCAATGACTATTATGTCCAAGCCTCTCTAGCAAGTCCGAGCTTGAACCTTAACACTGAAAATGCCTAAACAACCTTCCTTCCTTGCCCTCCTTTGAACTCTTCTATGTGTTTACTGTTCCACTAGTCCAGGACTTGGTCTGAGATAAGTGATGACCGCTCTCAAGGTTTGCAATTAGCAAGGTCTGTCTCCACAGTCAAGTGTCTGAGGTCTTCTTAGGATTGTTCAACACTACTTCCATTGTTATGATGTTTTTAATCCTTAAAACAGATTTAACCCATCTAAGACACTTCTCCTCGGCCTCCTTTATACCTTTGATCCTCGTATCTATGTTCTTACTTGAATTAATCACCGAATGATGGCTGGAAGATGAGTTTCAGACTTGTATTTATACAAATTTTCGACCTTCAATAAATACACAACTTTTTGGAGGAGAGGTCGACTTCACAAGTAGTCTCATGTTGGCTAGGAGAGAAAATATATTATTCCAACTTTAAATTTGTTTTCTCTCAATATATGAGGATTTAGAGGGCGTGTGAGGTCTCGTTGGAAAGGTTAAAATTTCCTCTACGAGCTTATGCCAATTTCATAGTTAATTAGGCTCATTTTACCACCAATAAAATTACATTTGTGAAACTGTCATCATTATTTCATTTATAGCACCCTTTTGGATATATGTTTTGGACAACATTTAGGGCTTCTTCATTGTTATGACTCCAAGTTCTTCATCATAGTGTGTAATCAATATCATTCATGTCATCATGATAGTGTAGCATCCATGTCATGTAATAGTGCAGTGATATGTCATCGATATGTCAAAGTGAAACATCCATTAATATGCCATCAAGAGAGCTTCAAATCCTTCATGTCATCATATAGTTTCCAACCATGTCATGAATGACATCATAAAGTGTAGTCTTCTAGGTTACCAAACAAGGTACATGATTGACACTTGGCACCTTAAGAATATTTGTCATCTTGACATCACGTTGGTTCTAGGCTTCTTCATGACTTGACATCTTCATTAATAGTGTCAACCAAGAGTCATGGTATCAACATCTAGAACCAAGCATCTCAAGAATATTGAAATCTCGGCCAATTCCATATTGACATCAATGACAACCTTAGACGAACACAAACTAGTTATTAGAAAATGTTTCTAACCTCTTAGGAAGGAGCTACTTAGCGGTGGCTACCTTTCTGACAATTGTTGGTATTGATTGTTCATTAGTAAATTGAAAAATTCATCGTTGGGGATTAATGTTTCAATTTTATCAAGTGTCTCTTGTTTCATATTCAATACAAGATGGACTTTGCATGCACTCAGTTCATTGGAGCAAGGCTTTCTGACTTGCCTTGAATATTGAAAGCAAGCTACAGAAGCGATCCCTAAAGATGGAGCATCATTGACAACAATTCAAGCTCCTCTCAGTGGATGTTTTCTAATCCCTCTTCTTCTGCTCCTTCCCCTTGTCATATTCATTTGTTTACAAGGCATGAAAAAGATACCCATAAGTCTAAATTTTAGCCCAAAAGAAATTGTAATGATAGTAGAAATGTTACGAGAATATTGTTATTATCACTAATGGTCTGCCCATTCTAATGAGGGATTTCTTAAGCAAATAGTTCTTAACACATATTTCAGTGGTTGAGAAAAAGGAAGGAGAAGGTTAAAATGATTATAATCAACAGTCCCAGTTACATAAGTGGTTGTTGTGGACTTCCCAATCCATGGTGGAAATGCCTCTGCTACTAAGTATGGTAATTCTAATAGTTCAAAAAAAAAATGGAAAAACAATTATAATCGCACAAGTAGTCTTAATCATCACTAACTACTTCACTTTAGACAAGGATGCTTTTTTTGTGCAAAATTGTTGCATTATAGTTAATGGTAGTGATAAAAATCTTATTTCACAAGATCACGTGACTTTTATTAATTTACCTTTAAAATGTTAACCTTGGTCTAAAATTTTAGGGTTGGATGAAGGATAAGGAACCAATGCAAGTTATGAAGGTCCTTCAATTCACTTTTTCTATTGACCACTCTTTGATAGTATTAAGTATGATGGCACTCTTGTTGACTGCTATGGTCTTATTCCTTGGAAGGTTTTGTCAACACGATTGCCATGCAAGCTATTATACATTGTCTTGAAACTTCCCTATTTTTTCAAAGAAGTTAGCATCATGCTAGTGATAAATTTGAAATTGTATTTAGTGGAAAACTTCACAGTTTTTTGGTGGAATGTTTCATAATTTATTCTAATCTTTTTTGAAAGTGTATTAGTCACGATGATAAATGTGTGGTTTACTTCAGAGGGTTCTCAGTTCTTTCCATATACTCTTTTCATCATTTGCTTTGAATACTTCTCTAGTGCTTTACCTTCGTATTTTATCCCCTGCACATTTTCTCCTCAAGTCCATGTTGTTATGTTTATTGGATGTTTCTATGGAAACTTTTTCCTGAGGTTCTACAAGGTAAATCCAAATGCAAAAAATACTATTTTACATATTGATATTTGTTCAAGACATTCTTGTGTGATACTTGAATTTCACAAATCTAGATTTCTATTTCGTTATCTATATCAATCTATAAGAATAGGCCCATGGATTGTTTATATTTTTCAAACTATGGAGTTGTTCATTTCCTATTGCATGTTCTTTTATATTGTTATGTTGTGATTCAAATTTCTAGTTGTGCTTTCCAATTATTCTTCTACATAGTACATGCTTTGTTAGATTATATCAAAAGTATTCTTATTGTCTTTTTATTATGTACATTGAACATATTATTTCTAGCAACTTTTGATTTTCCTAGATTTTCCATTCCTTTGGTGTATCTTTGCACCTTTAGGGGCAATTGCTAGTTTAAACGCTAATTCTTTAAAGGGTGCTAGCTCAATGGAAGAGCACCTGCTTTACAAGCATGAGGTTGGTGGTTTGATTCCATCGTGCCCTGATATTCATAGGGAATGACGATGATCTGTTTTTGGTGACGAATGCTCTTTTGACCATCACCAATGAGCTTACAGTGACATTTTTCAACCCTCACCAAAATATGAAACGACGATGGTCAACGAACGCCACCATATATACGCATCAATAGTGACGACCATTAAAAGTCTATCACCATAAATCTTTGTTGTTGATATGAAATTGTGAGGTTCATTATTTGTCATTATAGTCATTATTTGTGATGGACCTTGATGTCACCAATGAGTTTATGGTGACGGTCAATGAATGTCGGAATATATATGCACTAATAGTGACATCCATGAAAGGTCCATCACAAAAAATCATTGTTGTTCATATGAAACGGTGACACTCACTATCCGTCATTATAATCAATATTCGTGACAGACCTTGAATGTCACCACAACAAATACTTTTGGAGATGCCACCTTTGGTGACGTTCATTTTTTTGGTGACGAAGGCTATTATCTGTCACCATTACTCATATGAAATGGTGACGGTCACTATCCATCACTATAAATCATTATTGGTGACGGACCTTGAATGTCACCATAACGCCTATACTTTTAGCAACGCTGCCTTTGGTGACGTTCAATTTTTGGTGACGAAATATCTTTTGACCCTCACCAATGAGCTTATGGTGACCATTTTCACCCCTCACCAATGTCATTTTTTCTTGTAGTGATTTACTATTTCCCCCCCTAGTTCAACATGCAAGTTATTGATAATACCACAAGGCTTATATGTACGTCCCTTGAAAGCTTTCAACGTCATTGGCGATTGAGACAAGGGTGGCGATCCAAGCGCCTTCCAACAGTTTAGAGACATAATGCAAGTAGATGATCCCTCATCAATAATAGTACGATAAACAAGGTGATTGAGAAAATTTAATTGGATGAAGAATGAAAATTCTACTGGTAATTGCGGCACATAGTCCGTGTGATTAAAGACTATGAGATTCGAAGTTGTCGAATCAATTCCACCAATTGCTAACAACAAAGTCTGCTTATGGGAGGGACAATTTTGAAGCACCTCAAGTGTTGACATAGTTGAAGGGGATTGAGCCAAATCTTAAACTATATTATAATTTTGAGCAGCTCAAGCTCAAGGATTAAATTTCGATTTAGGAATAGCAGTTGGCGGTATCGGTTCCATAGACAGATTTGTGGTTGAGGTAGTAGGTTGATCATTATCTTAAATACCATAATCTATTAGGTTGATCATTATCTTGAATACCGTAATCTTTATTACGCGTTGAAACCAAAACACCAATTGATGGTTTTGTAACATAAAGCATAAGCACTTTGGAACTAGAACCTGCATTCGTAGCAACCAAATTTGTGTCAGGATTTGGAAATGGATCTGTCAACACTGCGGATGCATGCGAGGTCATAAACAATTTTGAGACTTCGACGCAGTGAGGACACTCTCGAACAAAGTGTTCCTCATTACAGATTATGCAAGGGTAATGAGGTTTCTGATTTCCAGGCGATTGATCAGATAATCTCTCCTGTGGGGTAGAAGTTTTCTTTTTCTTTGATTTCCCCTTTTTCTTACTTCTGGGTTTCTTGTCACTTTTCCCTTGTCAGATGAAAAGACATGGATTTCAGAAGAAGGCGCAAGATCATATGCAGTAGAGTGATGTGTTCTTGCAGTATCGATCATACTGTCTCTGGCATGAGAGTCCTTAGATGGAGGAGGAACAATAAAATTAGAGCACAACGCGTTGGGAATTTTCTCGTAGAGCGTGCCAGACTAAGTATAAATCAAGTCTAAATATTGGGCACGAGCAGTGACTTGATATTTAGTGACGGCGCCACCCTTAGATACATCTTCAGTTATATATGGTAACAGGGGCTTAATGAACCACTCAGCAAGAGATGATAAAAAACAAATGTCTTAACCATTCTACGATGACGATGCAACTCATGAATATGATCAGATATTTGAGTAGCATTAGTCTTTTTAAAATTAGTCAAGAGTTATGTTCCAGTTTCATATCATATGGGTGACTGGAAGTGGGTAAAAAATATAGTAGCTAGGGCAGTGAAATTATCAAATGAAGCTCTTGGTAACTCAATGTACCATTTCGCGGCCGGACCAGTGAGCGTATGCTGGAAAAGACAGTCGATAAGTCATAACATGGGTCGACGGGTCTTCCCCAGGGTTTCCATTGAAATTAGGAATATCCGAGGGTAATTTATGAGGTATCATTGGTTACCAAGGAGCATAGTTGATCGGATCATTGGTGAGCCGGTTTAAATCTGGTAACTCTAAAGTTGCAACAAAGGGCAACCATCGATTTAAGTCGAGTTGATAATAGCTAGGGTATGATGAAATTTCTTGGGAAACAAGCCTTTGAGCACCAGCATAAGGAAATTGTTGTTGGTAACCTAGATAGGGGTTGTTTTGATAAGAAAATGCTTGAGGATTCTGTTGACCAAAACCTAGGTACACTACTTGTTGAAATGAAGGTTGCGGTATTTGTGCTTATGGCTGCCAAGGGGTCTGTCCACCAATGTTATAACCCAAACTAGAATAGCCTGGATTAGGTTGCGTATAGGTATAACCTGGTTGTGGCTGTGACACCCCATAATATGGTAACCCAAATTATGAATAAATAATTCCAGATACAGGTGGTTGTTGTAAACCGGCCGAAGGAGTTGGAGTCTGAGGGCCTAATATTTGAGGGTATTGGGTGGAAGGACTCGCCTGAGACGGTTGAGGTACAATAGTTCGAGCCTGTAACAGGGGTAAGGATGTATTAACAAGTGGAGTTGATGTGGGTGCAACAGGTTGAACCAATTGACACAAGTGTACAATCATTTGTGGTTGGATGGGTAGAGTGGGCTGCCACTAACAAACATTCATTCCAACATTAAGATGACCCAATAATGATGGAGTACTATAAAAATGGGTGACCATAGGTTGCCCCCCAGCATGAGGAGTATAATAAGATGGAAAATATTGTTCTCCAAATGCAGGGAGTCCAGTTGAAATTGTACTGGATGGAATATACCCAGATGGACCAGCTTGATATTTCCTTGATGCTGTATATAAAGGATCAAGTCGTTCAGTACTCAATATATATTTACCAGTTATAATACCAGATGATGACGTTGGTGAAGTCCATGGGTTTGAGGATGCACCAAAGAAGGTTCCAGATACAGATTGGTAACCAGGTGGGATGGAAGGGCCACCATATAAATGTGACTCTGGTGAAGTTGTGAACATCGATGGGGTAGCAAGAGCAAGCATTGTCGCAACTAGAATAGATGGTCCAACCGAAGATGTTGGCTCAGGCATGGTTATTCGACCAAATGTATACCCTACCGGATCTAGGGGAACTCTAAGTGAAACAGGATCAACAAAATCAGAGGAAGGTTATTGAGGAAAAGACTCATACAAGTAAAGCTTTTCCCCAAAATGAGTCGGAGTTAAAGGTGTTTCGTCTTGTGGTATTTCTTCAATTGAAATTAAACCAGGTGGAAGGATTTCTCCATCAGGCCCAAAGTATATTTCAGGAGGTTGACTGCACGATATGGGAGACTCAATGGCTGCAATAGATTTTGGGGTGACCGATACGGGAATAACTTCCGTTTGTTCGACTTCGGGATTCAAATGTTCTAAAAAAAAAGTGACAGGATCTGGATCAACTTCCAGTTGAACAACGTCGAGTTCAGGAGGTACGGTCTCACTGATTAGATGGATCGTGACCACATGTAGCTGTGAGGACTTCGTATTGACAACAGTAGATGAACCAAGATTTGTATAAACAACTTGAGCTAACTCTGGTATATGTGAGGATGATGTCGCACCAAAGGTACTGATAGTACTAGTTTCAGTAGAGTGATGTCGCATTCGCCGACCAGAAATGGCTTCCGGTGGTAAAGGTGGTTTTAGTGCTATTCTACATGAAAGATGGGGAAAGAGATGTTCTTTTTCCACGTTGACTGATTTATTTTATGAATAAAAACAAATAAATAAAATAAAAGGATAATTCTAGGAAAAAGTTTTACCAAGTAATTGTGAACTGCAGAATACCTCCTGGCGAACTAAGAAGTATGGGAATGAAATCTCCCTGAATGTTGTGTTATGTGTATCACAAGTTACAAGGTAGCTGACCTGGTTCACTATGGATGGATAACGACCTAAATTTGTCCTCCCAAATATACCCGAAGGTACATGGAGACCCAAGTTCGTGTTAGTGTTGTCTAATGCGAAACCACACAGTGAGAGCACCCCCTTATACTTTTCATACTAGAACACCGCCCTATATACCCGAAGGTACGTGGACGAGCTCCGATATAATTACGTACGTGGAGTGAGGTATCACACTCGGAATGTATCGCAAAAAATTTATTGACAACTGCTATGTTTTACAATGTCGAAACACGTCTCTAGCCTAGACCTTCTAAATGTTATCATTATGGTTCCAATGCTTTCTTAGGCAAATTGATGTAAATTTTATGTTGATCTTGTTTAGAAAGTTTGTCTTTGAGGTTCACCGCGTGATGTGATGGAAATTCCTAAAAATGAAAACTAAAATGATAAGCAAACTTTTAAATTTTAGCTTTTTCAATGAAAATCCTAGCTACTAAGGGAAAGAGCAAGTAGTTTTAGAGCAAACAACAAAGAGCACAAACTAAAATGCAGCTTTCCTAACTTGTTCCTATGCAACACACACAATTCACTATATGCACATGCATATTTTTCTTTTCAGCTCCCTTAATGTGAATGGAAGAAAGGAAACTATATGCATCAAATCAATAAAACAAGATGTTTTCTTCTTTGAGAAACAAGGAATTTAACTACAATTTCTCTTTTAGGAAAAATGAAGAATGGAACTACAATTTTTCCTATAGGAAATGAGGAATGAAACAAAAATTTTCTTTACGTAAAAAAATGGATCCAATGCAGAAACAAAGTACTTTGAATTTGATTTTCCAATGATAAATAAAAACACTAAAGAGACATTGAACAAATTTACTTTTCAAAGGAGGAAGAATCAAATAAGTTCACTGGTCTCTAAGAGGTATCAGATAGTTGAGAATACAACAAACAAATGGTTGAGAATGATAGCAATGAAAATTTTGAATGGAATTTGATTGGCTAAGGGGGAAACATAGTCTCTAAGGAGAGACAATGCATTGCAATGCACCCCTGAGTGGGAGACAGTGCACTGTGTCTTGACAACAATGCGTTGGGTGCAACAATGATTGAAAATGCAAGCTACAAAACACACTTCTAATGCAATTATTTCATTCAAAAGTCTAATAACTGAAAGTAGATGCTACTGATGAGGATTAGTAGATGAAAAAACACCAGGAATGATAGGAAGCTCCCCAGTGGAGTCGTCAATTTGTTATGTAGAATTGTGATCTACGGATAGATAAAATTCCTTAAGTGTGGTGCTAGGCACTTAGAACAATAGATGAAATAATTTGCTATCATTTTATTTAAAATACGCAGATACACAGAACGGTAAAAGAACCTACTTGTGATCCAAGAGCTTCTCCTTCTCCTTCTATCGTTGTTGCTACCACTCTCAATCCAACTCAGATCGTTGGATATATTTCTACAAACACAAACACAAAACAATGAACAACATGCATATATTGATATCTACCTATATTAATCACTCAAATCTATTAGATGTGAAATATATATATCATTCAAGAATCCATTGAATGAGAAATAGAAACATAAAAAGATACATATATGGGAAAATGAAAAACAATCTTTATTAAAGAGTAGAAGGGGGAGGTTACAACCAATGATCTATTAGATGCCACCAGCTCCAACTTCATCCTGGCCTCATCACATCCAACATCACACCAACAGCATATCAATACTTTCACTCTCTCAAATGACAATCCAACATCATTTCTTTACCAAAATTCTTCCTTCCCTAGCACTAGAATCTGTGCTCAATTTATAGGGAAACTGATGGTAGTTTCTTAATGAATGGCTTTCTAAGAATAGGAAAGACATGTTTCCAAGTTCAGAGGTGTTAGATGGACACTTGGATTCAAATTTTGACACATATGGACTCTTATAGAAGGCACTGGCCATGTGGATATTCCCATAACAATGAGAATTCTGCTCCTAGGTGTCCAACACACTCTTGAATGTTGGGAAGTGCATTGCAGTGCACCCTTGAATGGAGGATGCTTCATATGCAACATAGTTAGTCCCTTTATAGGTTGCATTGGTGAGTCAATATATGATATAACATATACTTCAAACCTTGGAAATCTCACAATAGAAGCCATGAATGAATTGTTCTTCTCTTAGGGCATATAGCAACTAAAATGTTAGGGGATGATAGACCCTATTTCATTGGTCCTAGGGACGATGTCCAATTTGACCAGGTCATGGGGGATGATGCCCAAATTGACCTATAACAATTAACAAGTAAGATAGTGACCCATAATAACCAGCTAAATTTTAGGTTTTGAAATGAAGTAGTTGTACATGTCGCAATATCCATCTCCATATGCAATTAAGGTTCAAAATCACAAGTTATAATTTTTCTACCAACACATACTATTGGTTATGGAAAATGTCTCTACGTATGTCAACTTCACATTTGGATTAATTTCTAGTCCTTTAGCTATGATCCGTAGCCTTTTCATCCATTGATGAAACTCCTTCCTATATAATGGTTGCATTTATTAATGGTAGTTATGGCTTCATAATGAGATATAGATCCAAAATTATTTGCTCTACCTTTGTTACCTAGGTGTATACCTTGATTACTAATCAATTTGGTGTAAAACATGTTATTTCTTCGATGATAGAAGCTCTAGCGATGGGGATAATAAGAGGTCATTTACATTATTACTTTGCTTTATTTTGTTGCAACTCTATCACATACTTTGAACTTAAGGCCAAGGGAAGTTGTTTTATTTTTTGGAGCTTCCCAACTTTGAACTTTTAGTTCACCTAGGGTTTTTATTTTTTGGAGGGATTGCATAAATAACACTTAGATTAGTGACCTTTGTTGGGTGTGGAGCCTGATTATATTGTTTACTTTGTATCACAGCATTGGACCCCTATACCTTCAAAGGGGCGGCAACGCCGCCTGTAATTAATCATTGCCGTGGGGGGTCCAGGGGGGGCAGCAGTGCTTTTCGAAGCCCCCCCCTGGCGGGGGTTTTCAGGGGCAGCGCCCCCAAAGCTAAAAACAAATGTAAAATTGCCTTGTAAAAGTATAGTAATTTCTAATCAATCTGGGTCGTTCATTAGGCAAATGATCTGATGATAGAAGTTATGTTTAGATTAGGGTTTTTTTTTTCTAGAAGGCAACCCCCTTGTATATATGAGGGTATTGTATTGCGGCTGTGTATTGTATGTGTATTCTCGGAGCGAGAAACAGAGAGGGAGACTATGAGAGAGAACAGCAGGATATTGAGCAGACCGTCAGAAGTTTTGTCTCTTCGGGCCAGATACGGTAGTTGAAGGACTGGCTGTTCGTGGTGGACGTAGCCCAAACTGGGTGAACCACGTATATCTGTGTCTCTCTGGTTTTATGTGTTTTGTGTGCTTGTATTTTCTGCATATTTTATGTGTTGCATTGCTCCATAATATATAATTTTCTAACAACTGGTATCAGAGCCGAAGGTATATTTGGTTGATAAACTGCAGGAAAGAACGGTTCCCGGTTCGAGTGGGAGCAATGGCGATCGATGGTATAAGTTTAGGTTGAGAAATTTACTCTTACCAAAACTTCCCGTTCTGGAAGATGCATGAAAGATTATCCTTCGTATCGTAAAGATCTATACCTACCATTGAGCTAAAAACAAATAGAAGCCAAAATGTCATAATGTATCGCGGAATGGAACATTCTCGATCGAAAGGCACTCGGAACAGTACGCTTGTGTCTTGCGGCGTCAGTCGCCTTCAATATTTCGAAGGAAACAACAACAGAGGGTTTGATGCCGACGTTGGCGAAACTGTATGAAAAGCCCTCGGCCTCAAACAAGGTATTTCTTATGAAACGACTATTTAATATGAAGATGTCGGAAGGTGGATCTGTTGCAGACCATTTAAATGAATTTAATACAATTACCAGTCAGCTAAGTTCTGTAGGGGTAAACTTTGATGATGAAGTTAGAGCTCTGTTATTCTTGTGCTCATTGCCAGAGAGTTGGAATGGTTTAGTAATGGCCATTAGTAACTCTGTCTCTGGATCTAGTACTTTAAAGTTTGATGATGTTGTTGGTGCTATCCTTAGCAAGGAAATGTGACAGAAAAGCTCCGGTGAGACATCAGGTAATGCTTTGAGTGCAAAGTCTAGGGGAAGAAGAATGGAAAGAGGAAAGAGCTCGGGATATCGCAGTAAATCAAGGAAAGGCAGATCCAAGTCCAGATCGGGGATAGTGTGCTGGAATTGCGGAAAGAAAGGACACCTAAAGAAAGACCGTAGATCTCAGAAGGGAAAAGAAGGAGACATACAGCAAGAAAACAATCATGAAGCAAATGTGACAGGTGATGTGTTACAAGATGCTTTGATTCTTTCTTTCGAAAATGTTACTGATTCTTGGGTTGTAGATTCAGGGGCTTCATTCCATGCCACACCTGATAAGAAATACTTTCATGACTATGTTCAAGGAGATTTTGGACAAGTTCGTTTGGGTGATGATAAACCCTGTAAAATTGTTGGGATGGGTAAAGTTATTGTAAAACAATAGAATGGAAACCAATGGCTACTAAAGGAGGTAAGGCATGTTCCAGATCTGAAGAAAAATCTGATTTCAACAGGGCAGTTAGGCAGTGAAGGTTGTGTGACAACTTTCACAGATAAAACTTGGAAGGTCACCAAAGGAGCGCCGGTAATAGAAAAAGGTGAAAAGGTTGGTACATTGTATTTATGCAATGGTATTTCTAACTCTGTTAATACTTTAACTTCCAAAGGAGCAGATGCAGCATTATGGCATCATAGGCTCGGACACATGAGTGAGAAGGGAATGAAGATTCTTCACTCAAGAAATTTGTTGCCAGGTTTGAAGAATGTTGATTTGGATTTCTATGAGAATTGCATTTATGGAAAATAGAAGAGAGTCATATTTCTTAGAGTTGGGAAAGAAAAGAAGAGCGAAAAATTGGAGCTTGTGCATACAGATGTATGGGGACCTGCTCAGGTATCATCTCTCGGTGGCTCTCGTTATTATGTTACTTTTATTGATGATGCAACTAGAAAAACATGGATTTATTGTATTCAGAATAAATCTGATGTATTTGATACTTTCAAGAAATGTAAAGCTTTGGTTGAGATTGAGACAAGAAAGAAGTTGAAGTGTCTCAGATCAGACAATGGAGGTGAGTATTGCAGCAAAGATTTTGATAGGTATTGTTCAGAGCATGGAATTCGTAGAGAGAAGACAGTTCCAAGAACACCACAAGAAAATGGTGTCTCAGAAAGGATGAACAGAACAATCATGGAGCATGCAAGGTGCATGAGATTACATGCAGGATTGCCTTTACAATTTTGGGCAGATGCTGTAGATATTGTTGTTTATCTAATAAACAGAGGGCCTTCAAGTTCCTTGGATGGTGGTATTCCAGAGGAAGCATGGACATGTAAAAAGGTAAACTACTCTTTTTTAAAGCCTTTTGGTTGTGAGGCCTTTGTCCATATTAATAAAGAAAATAGAACAAAGCTTGAGGAAAAATCAAAGAAATGTACCTTTATTGGATATGGTGTTAATGATTTTGGTTATCGCTTATATGATTATGGAAATCACAAAATCATTAGGAGCAGAGATGTAATATTCAATGAAAAGGTCTTGTATAAGAATCAGTTGCAGGAAAAGAAACAGGAAAAAGAAAGCAAGGAATACGTGGTTCTTGATGAGATAACTGAAAAAGTAAAGATGCCTGAAAATAATAATAATCAACCACCACAGTAGTAGCAACCACCACAACAGCAACATGCACCTCAAACACTTGAAAGTGGTGTTAGAAGATCTACCAGGATAAGTAGACCCCCTGAAAGATACTCTCCTTCATTATATTATTTATTGTTGATTGATTCTGGTGAACCCGAATGTTATGAAGAAGCAATGAAGGTTGAAAGCAGGAAGAAGTGGGAGCTATCCATAGAATAAGAGATGGACTCCTTAATGCATAACCAGACTTGGGACTTAGTCAGGTTTCCTGCAGGTAAAAATACATTGCAGAATAAATGGGTTTACAGGCTGAAGGAAGAAGATGGAGGAAAAAAGAGGTACAAAGCTAGACTTGTGGTGAAGGGGCTTGCACAGAAGAAAGGTATTGATTTTAATGAAATATTTTCTCCTGTTGTTAAGATGACTTCAATCAGAACTATTTTAAGTCTTGTAGCAGCGGAAGATTTACATCTTGAACAGTTATATGTAAAGACAACATTTCTCCATGGAGATTTGGAGGAAGAGATATACATGCAGCAACCAGAAGGATATGAGGTAAAAGGGAAAGAAAAATTGGTGTGTAGGTTAAAGAAGAGCTTGTATGGCTTAAAACAGGCTCCAAGGCAATGGTATCTAAAATTTGACAAGTTTATGTCTGAACAAGGTTATAGATGTCACTCTGATCATTGTGTTAATCTAAAAAGGAAAAATGATGGCAACTATATTATATTGTTATTGTATGTAGATGACATGCTTGTTGCGGGGTCTAACATGCAAGAAATTAATGTGCTCAAAAGAAAATTGGCAAATTCATTTGCAATGAAAGATTTGGGAGCTGCAAAACAAATCCTTGGTATGAGGATAACTAGAGACAGGAAAAATCGCAAATTAACACTGTCTCAGAATGAGTACATAGAAAAGGTGTTGAAAAGATTTAATATGCAGAATGCAAAACCAGTTAGTACACCTTTTGCTAGCCATTTCAAACTTAGTAAGGAGATGTGCCCAAAGACCCAAAAAGACATGGATTATATGTCTAAAGTTCCATATGCATCAGCAGTTGGAAGCTTAATGTATGCAATGGTCTGCACAAGGCCTGATATTGCACATGCAGTGGGAGTTGTAAGCAGGTACATGAATAATCCAGAAAAAGAACATTGGATGGCAGTAAAATGGATTCTCAGATATTTGAGAGGTACCACAAATCAAGCATTATGCTTTGGTGGTTCAAACATTGCTCTACAGGGATATGTTGATGCAGATATGGCAGGTGACAGAGATAACGGGAGGAGCACTACAGGATATGTATTTACTGTAGGTGGAACAGCTGTCAGTTGGGTTTCAAAAATCCAAAGTGTTGTTGCACTTTCAACAACAGAAGCCGAGTATGTTGCTACTACAGAGGCTAGTAAAGAAATGATTTGGTTACAAAGGTTTATGGATGAATTGGGTAAGAAGCATGATATGGGCACACTATACAGTGATAGCCAAAGTGCTATTCATCTTACAAAGAACTCAGCATTTCATTCCAGGACTAAACACATACATCTCAAGTACCATTTCATACGGTCAGTATTGGAAGATGGAGAGTTGAAGCTAGAAAAGATACACACTAGCCAGAATCCTGCAGATATGCTAACAAAAGTTGTAACTAGGGAGAAAATGAGAATGTGCTCAGTTTCAATTGGTCTTCAAGGATGACGATGGAGATGAGGAATAGCCAGGTCCAAAGAGGAGTCATTGTCCAGCAAATGAAGCAGCGATGGAGTTGCTACAATCAGTCTCCAAGTGGGAGATTGTTGGGTGTGGAGCCTAATTATCTTGTTTACTTTGTATCACAACATTGGACCCCTATACCTTCAAAGGGGCGGCAACACCGCCCGTAATTAATCGCTGCCGTGGGGGGTCCAGGGGAGGGCGGCAGTGCTTTTCAGAGCCCCCCCCTAGCGGGGGTTTTCAGGGGCAGCGCCCCCGAAGCTAAAAACATATGTAAAATTGCCTTGTAAAAGTATAGTAATTTCTAGTCAATCTGGGCCATTCATTAGGAAAATGATCTGACGGTAGAAGTTATGTTTAGATTAGGGTTTTTTTTCTTTCTAGAAGGCAACCCCCTTGTATATATGAGGGTATTGTATTGCGGCTGTGTATTGTATGTGTATTCTCGGAGCGAGAAACAAAGAGGGAGACTGTGAGAGAGAACAGGGGATATTACAGCGGATCTGCTGTAGGTTTTGTCTCTTCAATTTTTGCTGGATAATAGAAAGGAAGGACTGGCTGTTCGGGGTGGACGTAGCCCAAACTGGGTGAACCATGTATATCTGTGTCTCTCTGGTTTTATGTGTTTTGTGTGCTTGTATTTTCTGCATATTTTATGTGTTGCATTGCTCCATAAAATATAATTTTCTAACAACCTTCACCTTGATAGAGTAAACTTATGGTGGTTGTGAGACATAGAGAGATGATATGTTGCTTTATATTATTCATTGTTTACTTGTGTTGGACCCATGGTAGGAACTATACAACTACATGAAAAATATAGAGATAATGTAAAGTCAATTAGAATATGATTTATTTTCCTATGTTGTTATGTATGTTTCTAGTATATGCTAGAAGGATGACAATAGCAATCATGAAATCAATTTGGTCCTTTCACATGTTTTAATATGTTGTGCATGCCAAGTCTTACTTGAGTGCTTCTCTTCCCTTTAGAGCTAGAGGAACTCCATTGTTTTTTTTGCAGCCAAGTTGCATTTAAGGTGTGTTTCTTGAAGCACTTTCAAAGAATACTAGGCCATGTAATCACCATAAAACTCTTATAATCAACTTATGTATCCTCTCATGCAAATTTATTAAGAAAAACATAACTAGAGCATGGGAATATATATTAATATTAAATGTCCTATCAAAATTATGGGTTCATTATTAATAAGTTAAGGCAATGAACCTACTACATGTTTCTGCTAAACTTCCAATCTTGATTCCTAGCTAGTGTATTAACAACTCTCACCATAAAAAAAAAATTTAAGCTAATGTAATATCCTCTCATGCATATGTATTCAATGTAACTTAGCTAGAGTTTGGAAAGATATAATGACATGCCTAACCAAATTGAGGAGCTCGTCGCTGATAAGTTAATTCATCGAAGTTGCTACATGTGTTTCCCAACTACAAATATTGGTTCCTTGCTATTGTATTGAAAAGTCCCAGGTAGGGCTCAAAGATGTTTGAAAATAACACTATAAAATTCATTTTATAAAACAACATTATTGACTAATTATAATTGATAAACAAAGCATATCCTTGGTTAAAGATATATGTGATGTGCTTATCTTATGGGGAACTTATACAATTCCTTTATAAAGGGATCTTCCCTATGCCACTATTTTTTTTAGACAATGGAGATAAACTAAGAATACAACCCTAAGCAAATAAACATTGGGAACACAAAAATATTAAGCGCTTGCATCAAACATCCATGAATTTCACTGCATTACACATATCATCTATTTTGCATGCTATTAACTATAGGCACAATGAAATCATATAAAAGAACATCTTAAATAACATAGATACCATTCACGAGAAGATGAAATTCAATCTTGACTTGTCTCTACTTGCACTCCTTTTTGTTGTCTGCCTCCAAGTGTGAATGTTGACATGATTTGACAGAATATAGTAACCCGTCGGTTGACCTCCCAACCTACTCCTTGGGTAATCCCTTTCCTCGCAGACCCTCGAGTTGTAATGGGGATGCACAATGGATGAAGTTTGCTTGCTGATAGAGGTGAGCACCCCTTGGTTTAAGAGTCCCCTCTCTAAATTCCTCTAACTCACAAAACTCAACTATAGCTCATAGCCACTACAATGACATAGTACCATCCATCCAATAATAGGGTAAAAAAAGTCCCTTCTCCCATGGCTTGCACCTTCTTTTATAGGAGGCTTCATAGGCGACACTTGGCATTTCATGCGTAATTATTAATTTTTATTAATCCAAAGTTTGAGTATTCCCCGACCCATGTGTCACACTCTAACCAAGGTTCTCCAAAATTATTTACTTAAATTTTCATTTAAAAATAATGTTTTTCCTCGCCCCAACTAGGCTTCCTATTTCTTCTCCTAGTTGTCTCTTGATCCCCCTCTTCTACTCCTAAATTTGTGTTCATTATTGAAGTAAACTAATAAGTCTTATATTTGGTCACCTAACCATCTCCTAATTTAACTCAAGTTACCTCTTAGATGTATATTCTTATGTTGACTCTTGCCACATGGAGGTTCCCTAAATTTCTCTAGATTTAATTTATTAATCTTATTGTAATTCACCAACCTCTTCTCTTAATGAACTCTTAACTATTTTAGGATTAGTCTTTATAATTAACTCTATGTCCCTCTTTCCCATTTTTCCTAATCAAGTTACTTATGTACATTATCTACCTAATATTTTTCAACATGGGAAGGGTAGAGTTCTTCAAGGTACAACATTTTTTTTCTTTCTATTCTCTCTTTACCCCAAGTTTTATTATTTATTTAATTGTTTGTTTTCTAACCTCATTTACCACTTGAAATGAATATTAGGATTTTCAGATCTGTATTATATTTATTAGTTTTTTTTTTTTTTTTTTTTAAATGATGCCAAGGGTATCAACTTAGTCACGCCCTTCAAGAACTTCCCTTTGAAGTTCCAAGGTTGCCACACCTAACAATTTATTTGTGATGCCAAGGGTGTTAAGTCGGTCGTTCCCTTCAAGAACTTCCTTGAAGTTCCAAGGGTGTCGCGTCGCTTATCTTCAAGCATCCAGTGGCTATGAGGGGAAAGTTTAGGTGCAATGATAAAGACCTCTATCATCTTTGGTATTGTATTCTATAGTGAGACTAATGGTGTTAGGGATCAAGGAATCCACCTTGATGCGCACCCCTTAGTAAAATCCTCTGAGCGACCCAAATTTTGGACTTGTTCCCATGACATTGTGATTTGCAAGGCGAAGGTGTTCCAACCCTTCCAACCCAAGTCACAACAGGAGTGCTAGCGGGTGAAATCAGGGACACTGTACCACCCCTCCCATGCAGTTCCATCCAATTGCACAACCCCATCACCCATGTGTGAGTCATTCGGCCAAGCAACTAACCTGTGCCTACCACTAACATATCATGATAACACACACATACACACACACATATCGGGTTTTAACTGAACTTAGAATTTCAAAGAAAAAATATTAATTTCCATCAAACCAAATGCCGTCAACCCATAAAAAACGAGTGCCTCCAGTGGTTTCCTGTCATACTCGATAATCATCAGTGACAAAGTTTCTCAGTGTTAGTCATTGTCATAATAACATCATATACATGGCCTAGTCATTCACATCGTTGATCATCGTAAACCAGAACTACTATAAGAAGCTAACATACGAGAACACATCCATCATAGCTATCATCATCATAACATCAATAGGAAACATAAATATCCATCAAAGTCATCATCATCGTAACATCAATAGAAAACATACATATCCATGAAAGCTATCATCATCATATCAACAATAGAGAACATACATATCCATCAATGTTATCATCATCATGATATCAATAGAGAACGTACATATCCATCAATGTTATCATATCAATAGGGAACATACATATCCATTAATGCTATCATCATCATAATATTAACTAGGAAACAAACATAACCATCACATCCACTAATAATAGAGTCAACTGTCCAGATCCTCAATCCGAGGACCTCAAAGAATAAAGTGTGAGCCTTAAGGCTAAATAAATGTTAATGTCATATTAATGTCAGTCAACTAGAGTGGGGCACTACACTTTCTATATTTGAATTGTGTAGTGTACACAACATAGTTATTAGGTGGGATTTTGATTGTATATATATTTGATAAATGGTATAAATCACATATACATGTTAGTTCTCCATTAAAATAATGTAAGACCCTAGAATTACTTTTCATGGCATGTGAATTTAAATTAATATATCTTGGGTGTTAATCTGAAGGATAATTTGCATCTTTGAGAACAAGCTCACATATCCCATTATGCACATCATACTAAAGAGTGTTCAACATTCATCATGTCTCTTGGATGCATTAAAATCAACAAATATATGTACTTAGTTTCTTTCTATTGGCACAATATGTTAAGTGAACCAATTAGAAAGTGTTATGGATGGAGGGCCATACTCATGTTGACCAAGATATGACTCATTTTAGAGTGAGTATTTGAATATGCTTTTCCCAAATGTATATCGTTGTTGTTCGCCTCCAATTAATATATTGGAGAATGAACTTTCACACTTTAAATATAGAGCAAGGACTATCTACAGGTCCAAATCTCATTAATTATGTATATCATGCTTGAGGTGCAAGGCTTACTAAAGTTCCAAAGCATAATATTATCCCCAAAGACACTTATTTTTCCCCACTAAGAAATTCTAGTTCTTTATCTTTATATATATCCCGATGTGATCATATGGATGGGTACTTCTCTCTAGAAGGGAGGACTTTTATTTCTTCACCTTAACGCTCGATGAGATAGAGCGCAAGAAAACAAGGAAGGGTTGGGAAGACCCCTTTCAAGTTAGGTCTAATCTGCTTTGATAACTAGGGACCTAATTTGAGGTTCTTGATGGAGATACAAGAAAAATGTTAATGCATTTAGATGTCAAGAAGTAGTAACTAGCTTATGATCAAGTGCAAAACCTTGTGTTGTGAACAATGTTGAATTTCTTATCTACACAATAATGCCATTACACAATCTTGATTGTAAAAGAAAGCATGGATTGTATATAACAAAAAAGTACCATGTCATAGTAGCCTCTTATCAATGAATGGCTCTAACATGTTTATATGCATTATTCCTTCATTTGTTCATGTATTTTATTGATTTCTTATAACAATCATCCTCTTATTCATATATATGTTTCCATCTATGATTTGCGTGTAATCAATGCATAAAGCTCAAAAGGGTAAGTAATCACATCCGAATCTTTCACAATGTTTTCGCTCTCATGAACCTCATGTTGGATCATGAGCATCATAACGATGCCTAGAATTCTCAAGTCATTAGCCTTTGTTCACTGGCTTCTACAATCCTCACATTACTAGCCTTTATTTCAACTTGCAAAATTGGGTAGAGGATCAAGTAGTGCATTACCGATCACTAATGCAATGTTGCATCACATGGATGTTGCAAGCTAATGGTTAACCATAACATAATGGAATCATTTCTTTTGAGCTAGAGTATTGAGTGTAGACAATCCCTATACATACAATAATTAAGCACCAATAATTTGCCTACCAAAGCTTGAATGTGCCATTGATTTAAAGGAGACTAGACACTTAGAAATGAAAAGCTCTTATGTGCTTTTCTCAAACTTCTTTAAGAAAATAATAAATATAAGAAACATAAATGTTCATCCGCATGCCCTTCCTATCTTAGCTTTGATTTGCTATCATTTCTCTCTAATAGAATCGTATGTTTGAGATGTGTAATATACAAAATCTAAATTGCCCAAAGATTTTTCAAGACACTGATTCCATTTATGCATTTAAAAATACATTTTAGATAATAAGAAATTACAATTTTATATGGATCATAGAAGCATAGATTCTAAAAATCACAATCTCCCCAAATTATGCTGTGAAATTTTAACAAAAATAAATAAAAACATCGATTAATTAAATTACACCATTAAACATATTTATGGTCATTATTTCAATATCTCAAATATAAAACTTATTATAATATTATAATAATAAACACAATCATAGCAAAAAAACTAACTATGTGTAACTCTCCCTTATTCCAATAGAACTTACCTCCATTGAGAAATAAGGAGATGAAATGTTTGTAAAATATATCACTCCTATACGAGAAATCGGAAGATCGAACGTCTGTAAACCACAAAGCCTTCACTCAACCAAGGGGAATGTGAGGGGCCAAAAATGATTTATAAAAACTTTCACTTAACCAATTTTGAAGGTGATGATAAAGATCATCGAATGTAATGTGATTTTATTTTATTTCGGTGGCATATAAAAATATACAATAAATCGTATTTAATTATGAGGTATAAATATATTGAACGGCTACATTGTATCACAAAAGTTGCACAAAACGATAAATCAAACACAATTTTGTCCTTACCAATCAGGATCACTCTTTTCATCAATATTTTTCTCAATCATTGAGAAAATTTAATCCGTGTAGTTGTCATTCATAATTTATATTCAAAATTTTAATGATGAGGAAGGCTGATTTTGATATATGCATGGTTTAAATGTATGATGTTTTGTTTTTAGTGTATTGTTTAATAGATTTTTAAAAAATATTGAAATAATAAATTTATGTTATTATAACTGTATTTTATTTTAGGCATGTATATCTATATATATATATATATATATGGTGAATTAATAATTTATTAGAGTAATGTTGACTAGGCTCAAGATCAAATCTAGTGGTTGTTAATATAACACCGGGAGTATATCCAATAGTCTATAAGCTAGATATACTAGTGATTAAGAGTATATCCAATAACCGGTAAGCCAAATATACTAGGAGTTTAGTAGTAATATGGGCAAGGCTCAAGATCAAGCCTAGCGACACTAAGAGTATATCCAACAGCGCATGACAATATCCAATAGCCTATATGCCAAATATATCAATAATTAAGATTATATACAATAGCCCATAAACTAGATATACTAGGAATTTAGGAGTAATTTGGGCGAGCCCAAGATCAAACCTAGTGGCTGCTACCGTAACACCAAGCGTAAACCTAATGGCTGCCACTATAACACCAAGAGTATATCCAATAACCCATAATTATATTTAATAACCCGTAAGCTAGATATAGCAGTGATTAACAATATATCCAATAGCCCGTAAGCCAAGTATACTAGGAATTTAGGAGTAATTTGGGCGAGGCCCAAGATCAAACCTAGTGACACCAAGAATTAAGAGTATATCCAATAGCCCGTAAGCCACATATACTAGGTATTTAGGAGTAATTTGGGAGGCCTAAGATCAAACCTAACGACACCAAGAGTTAGGAGTAATATGGGCGAGGCCAAGATCTAACCTAGCGGCACCAAGAGTATATCCAATACCTTGCAAGCCAGATATATCAGTAATTTAGAGTATATCCAATAGCTCAAAAATATATCTAATAGTTCGTAAGCCAAATATACTAGGATTTTAGGAGTAATTTGGACTAGACCCAAGATCAAACCTAGCAGCTGCCTCTATAACACCAAGAGTATATCCAATAGCTAGTAAGGCAAATATACCAAGAATTTATGACTTAGCAAGAACCCAAACTCCTCGAAGATGGGGAAGCCGAATCCCCCTATCACAAGAGGCTGAAAATATTCCCCTTAAAATTTAAAAGGAGATGAAAAAAATAACATCCCATTATACCACCCACTTAATTATCCCACCTAAAAACAAAACATAATAATAATCTTATTAAAATTTAATAAACAAAATTTTGAGGGGTTCCTCGGCTCGCGGGATTCCCTATCCCAAAAACATAGAAGCAGCCGTTTGTAACGGTCAAAGGGTCCCACCGCAACATATCTAATCTCGTCCGTCCACAGGGCTACCCAATCAATGGCCTCCAGTTGTTCAGGCGGCCAGTTTGTCCTTCTCAGTTCCGCCCCGCCCATCCTCGCCGTTCGTTTGTCTTTTATGACAAGGAAGCGTGTCGCTCAGATTTACACAGTTTTCTATTAGTATTTATTTTCAAACATTAAATTGCGAAGAACCCCCGGTTGCAAAGGGAGCGTTGAATGCCCGCTAGCGAATTCCATCTCATTGTCCATTGTGATGTGAATGTGTTTCTTGCGGAACTCTAGAAAGGGTGTGTGGTATGATATATGCACCATTTCAGTATCAGTAGAAGGCTAGAGCTAGTGTGGTGAATATACATCGAGTATATCCCATAACCCGCGGAAAGGAACCAAAGCTCAGTCTGGTAGTGGAGAATGGCAACGAGCGTAATGGCGGTTGCTCTCTGTGCTCTCGTTCTTCTACTGCTTTGTGGATTGTCTTTTGGCTCAGGTATCTTTGTATATCCTGCTTCTTTGTATATCCTGCTTCTTGCTTATTCTGCATTTATCTACAGGGTTTTGCCGGTTTCCTAGCTTAGCAATATCCATTTTTATGTTGGGTTGCTTTCTTTTGTCGATTTGAGTTTCTTGGTGGGATTTTTATGTTTGTTTAGCAGGTTCTGGGAAGCAGAAGTTATATAGCAGCAGCAGGGGAAATGATACCAATCTGGCAGCTGCGGAAGCGAGTTTTTTCTTGGGCAACGATTCATCTACTACAACTTCTTCGACTCCCATAAGCGCGGGCACCACGTGGTGCGTAGCTAAGAACAATGTGGATGATAAGACGTTGCAGGTGGCACTGGACTACGCTTGTGGCCTCGGAGGTGCCGATTGCACTCCAATACAACAGGGTGGAGTGTGCTTTGACCCTGATAATGTGCAGGCTCATGCTTCTTACGCTTTCAACAACTATTATGTTAAGAATGGGATGCTACCTGGTAGTTGTGATTTCGGAGGGAGTGCAGCTCCTACTACTCTTAATCCAAGTAAGTTTTAAATATTTTTAATCATCTTACTAGTAAAAATAAGAATATGTTTATTGTTTAACAATTTTTTTTCGAAAAATTACAATATCATTTAGAGGGCGGACTACATTGTAGTATAGTCTTGTAGTATAGTCTTCACGATGGATTAGCCAGTGTAGTTCTTCATCAAGACTATAGTCTTGATGGTAAATTACACTGGGTAGTTCTAAACCAGTCCGTCAAGACTATAGTCCTGATGATGAACTACACTTGGTAGTTCGAAATGAGCCCACCAAATGAAGACTATAGTCCTGATGATGTGGTAGTTCGAAACGAGTCTGCCCACCAAATGAAGAATATAGTCCTGATGATGTGGTAGTTCGAAACGAGTCTGCCCACCAAATCATATTGTGATTTCTCCAGAAAAATTTGTTAAACAATTATGGATCACAACAGTTTACAATCTAAAATATGTTTATTATTGCAGAAATATGATTGTTATTTGTATTGCAGATACCCTTCTGTTAAGTTGCAAGCTCTAAAAATAACCATTTTCTTCCTCCATAAACAGCTGCAACTTAAATTTTATAAGTTTTTTTTACTTTCCTTTTCATCAGACAAATTTCTCACCTCTATTAACGTAATTTGCCCAAATTTTCCTAGGTATCTTCATGAATCTATGTCCAAATTACTTTCAAATTTCTATTAATACATCTTGTTTTCATTTTGTTCCTTTGCAATAAAAATTGGCTGCGCCAGCAAATTTTAATCGCTATGGCCATAAATGTAAGTGAAAATAAACAGAAACCAGTTGCATCAAAAGCTCGAAGACAATGTTTACATTTATAAGAAGACAGAGTTTACATTTATCAGAAGTCTCTCTGATAGTTTTAGTTGATCCACTAACGTTAGAATGAGATGCTAACAGCCTTATTTTTAAGAGTTTGCCTGGTTAGCCAACAATTAACGATGGTTTTTCCTCCAAAGCTCAATCTCGTAAATTTCTAGATTGCTGAAATAGGAAGGCTATTATGGTCATTTAACACCTTATGGAGTTTGTCTGGTTAGTCAACAGGTAGCGGTGGTATTGCCTCGCCAAGTTGAATTTCCCATATAGTGAAATGGTAAGGCTGGTAACGACTTGTAGTTTGACTTGTTACCCAGCATGCAATGGTGGTATATTTCCTCAACAAGTTAAGTTTCTAATGAAATGGTGAGGCTATTTTGGTTCGGAGTTTGACTGACTTGGTGGCAGCCACTGGTGGTATTTTTTCACAAAGTTAAATCTGCTAGATAGTGAAATAGTGAAGGTTGTTATGGTCATTTAAGACCATTTAAAGTTTTGCTGGTAAGCAAACAGCCAGCGGGTGGTATTTACTCACCCATTCAATTTCCCAGATAGTGAAGTGAAATATCAGGGTAAAGGCAACATCAAGTGGTTGTATTTCCTCATCAAGTTCAATTTCCTAGGTAGTGAAGTGAAATAGTGGAGGCCGTTCTGGTCATTTTTGGCCCACTTTGTAATTTTTGGTTAGCCAACAAACAGTGGTGGTATTTTGTCGCCAAGTTCAATTTCCTAATGGTTGAAATAGTGAGGGGCCTGTTACGGGCATTTTAGGCCTCTGTAGAGTTCAGCTGGTTAGCAAAACAGCCAGTGGTAATTTCCTCCCATATTCAATTTCCTAGATAGTAGTGGGTCCCAAAGTGGCTGTGCCATAAAGAATGTTCAGACATCGGTGCTCGAGGACAAAAAGGAATCGATGCTTTAACATATATTTATTGTCAAGGTTCAAATCCATAGGGGTGGGCCCAAGACATAATTATAATTATTTAACGAATATTCCGATTTGGAGTTTTTATATCTAACCAAATTTGTTTTTTTTTTTTTATACCTAGCTAAATTTGATTTTATTTATTTTTTTCCTTTAATTTGGTCCAGTTAGAGTTTTGACGTTGTTAGATTGGGTCTGGTTAGAGTTTTGACATTGTTAGAGTGGGAATCGGGTGTAAATGTTACAGTTACACAAATGCTTTGAGTTTGGGTTTTTACGCAGGGTTTAGCTTTGGCAATGAGATTAAGTGTGAATGTTATAGTTTATCTGAGATAAGCTTGATTTTATATGAGAATTTAAAGTTTTATATATATTAAGATACTGTTAATTTTTGTTAATTATTAATATTATTTTTTTATAGTTAAATTGAATTTAAATTGAAACTAGTTATAATTGTTTAACCAATATTTAGATTTGGAGTTTTTATATATAATTAAATTTGTTAGTTTTTTTATTAGAATTTTATTTATTTATGTATTTTTATATTCTTTATCTTTTTCTTTATAGCTAAATTTGGTTTTATTTTTATTTTTTCAATTAATTTGGTCTAGTTAGAGTTTTGACATTGGAAATAAGTGGGGGTTTAGGTAAATGTTACACAAATGTTTTGAGTTTGGGTTTAGTTTTGACAGTAATATTCACCATGAATGTTATAGTTTATGTGAGATGAGAGTTTGGGTTTTCAAGTAGGGTTTCTTTTTGATAGTGATATTAATTATGAATGTTATATTTTATGTGAGTTGAGCTTGATTTTATATGACTATATATATAATTTTTTAATTAGATTTTGTTTATTTTTGTGAATTATTATTATTGTTTTTTTAATAGTTAAATTGAAATTTAGTAGATAGAAGAACAAACTACCTTCTTAACAGAAGTTTTGTTTTTATTTGTTTGAGTTATTTATTTATTTTTATTTTACTGGTTAGAGTGAAGACTAGGACAGCTACCTTGGATGGAAAACTTATCTACCCTTCTTAAAAAAACAGTTTCATTTGTTTCAATTTCATCTTTCTTTTTTTAAAACCAGTTAGGTTTGAGCTTAAGTGGGACCAAGTGCTACTAGGATTGGTGTACAATCTGTCCACTTAAAAAAAAAAGTTTTGTTTTCATTGTTGTGAATTATTATTATTATTATTTGATAACAGTTAAGTTGAGTCTAGGCAAGGCCTGTTGCTACCTGACTCTATTGGATGAAAGAAAAGTGTTGGATAAAAAAACTATCTTTCCTTTAAAAAGGAGTTTTGATTTCATTTGCCTCAACTACTTACCAGTTAAGCTGGGACTAGCTGTAGTTGGGATAAAACCCTGTTAGGGTGAGACTAAGCTTCAGCCAGCTGACACTAAAATTGTAGTCTTAATGTTGAATGGAAGGATTGTAGTCATAGTCTAAATCTTGTATGTTTGGGCATATTTTCTGGTCAAATTTGCTCAAAAATATAAAGAAATTTGTTGGAATGACAAGTTTGAGTTGTGCTATTTGCAAAATCTAAGTGAGATTTTCAGGGCTCTGAATCCATATTCAAAAAAGTATTTTAAACAAAAAAAATAATAACTTTGCCAAAAATTTTATTACTAAATTCTAGAAAAAAACTATTATAAAAGAGCTAGAGAGTAGAGTGCACACAAAAAGAAGTTTTGCTTTCATTTGTGTGAACTACTTACCAGTTAGGTCTCTCAGTAGGTTAAAAAACTGTGAAGGTGAGATTAGACAAGGGCCAGGTCTCTCATTAGGTTAAAAAAACAGTGAGGGTGAGATTAGACAAGGGCCAGGTCTCTCAGTAGGATTGTAGCCCCAATCTTAAATGGAAGAATGATAAATTTCTTAAAAGAATTTTGCTTTCATTTTTACGGACTACTGACCTGTTATGTTGAGCCTATGTTAGGAGTAATTGTCACTAGAATTGTGTTAGCTAAACAATTTTATCTTCACTAGAAGACAGTTTTATCCTCTAAGATCTACCTTGACCAACTAATTTAGACTTCATAAATTCCCATATGTATAATCACAATGAAATGCATTAAAGTAGATACACACTGTTCCGGCTACTTCTCAAATTATCATCCGTCAATGCTGGTAAGAAAAAAATTCTGGTCTCGTTAGTAAAGCCTGAAAGGAGCTTTATTAGGCAATTGTGAAATCAAGGTCAAAGAAGCCAGAGGGCTGCCATTGGTTTAACATACCAAACTGAAGAGCGAGAAATGTTCGCGGGAGATTTCCGTTTATTTTTTTCAATTAAACGTTATACTTCATTTTTCACGGAATCTGGACCTACAGCATGTGGGTTTTGCAGGTCCGCACCAGGAACTCTGTTCCGCTGTCTTCATGCACTGATACACGACTACACCTTGGGAATCGTCCACAAAGCAACAAAACACCAAAATTCCTACCATTGAAAATGCCTCCAAAATTCCTCTGAATTCCCCACCATCACTGAAGCAAACACCATCACTGAAGCAAACAGAGCTAAGATCTGATGTCTGTCAGACATTTATTTTTTAAAATTCGACGATGGCTGTGAAACGATAGCAGAAAGAACACGGTTAAAAACAGTACTTTGTTTATTTATGACTGACCACCTGCTATGCTACGGCACAAAAAATAAAAAATCACCATGTCATGTTGTTCCCTATTAATGGGAAGGAAAAAAAATAGGGTGGATTATAGCTGTGAGCTACCAATGCATGTCTGTATGCAGTAATTGTTTTTACAGTACCGATTCTCCGTCTGACTTGAAGATTTTCTCTGTTGTTTCTCTGATAATAGGTTACGGCAAGTGCAGTTTCGAGACAAGGTAAAGTAAAATTTCAAGCTTTTATTAATTTTTCTTTTTATCTTTACCTCATGACTCATGGGCTACTGGAAATTTTCACTTGAATTTTTTCAGTACTGGAACCTCCTCTATTACATCATCGCCAGGAAGTTCAATAACAGGAGCTATGGGACCCAGCACGTTCAACCCAAACGGGGCTGCATTCATGGCTCCGCCCCTTGCAATATCATCCATTATAACAATATTATATTATCTCTGGTACTGTTTTTAATGCGTGGGGTTTTTATTAAATGGGAGTCCTGATCTGAATGCATCAAATGGTGTAATATATTCTTTCGAATATTGGAGGATAGGTCCCTGTTTTTTAATGTATACAACTGGTTTTTATATCGTCTATTTTCTATTCAAAGGATGGTGCACCTCGGAGATTTAAACGCCAGGGTTTACAGTCATCGTCTCGGCTAGTGTAATTTTTAAATATTTCAGACCTGGAGACCTATTGTTTCCCTAAATTTTTGTAAAAGTAGAAGAAACCAAATTTAAGAAGTCATTTAGCATATGCTATATATATAGTGATATTTGTCGCTTTTATTGGTTGCAGTGCTGATTGTTTATGAATGCTCTTGTCTTTAGTATCATTTGTCCCAGCAATAAAATCTGACATGATAGCCTGTGAATTTGACGCTTTCATCTTAAACCAGGCTTTGGATGGTACGTGGTTTGGGAATTGGAAATATTCTCTACGGGGAAATGTGAAAAGCTTTTGAGTAAAGCTCTGTATATGTGTGCTGGGGGTGTAATAATTCTGACATGATGGGATGGTAAAACTGGATGCACATTTTACTAGATTGAATAATAATAAATAACATCGGTATGAAGTATGAGAATATATGATTGTGACTATCACGTTTTTCTCTGGGTCAAAGCTTATTTTCCAGTTCATCTACCTATAAATGAGTCAAGGCAGGAAATGCTCACTGCTGTAGCTTATTTCTACGGAGGAAATTTCCTACCTCTGCACATTTATGAAAATAAACTTCGCCTTTGTTTGGCACAATATTTGATCTATGAGATGTGCATGCATGGCTATACATATTTCTTTGGCAATAAAAAATTAAATGTGATGAGGTACTAATTTAAATTTAATAGTGGACATATACAATCCATAACATTTAATTACCTCACTACATTTAATTTCTTATAGCTCAGAAAATAAGGCTAGCCTTATATGCATATAAAAATTATACATTTTGTTATCACAATAAATATGAAATAATATGCATGTAATTGTGTAAAACCTATATGTATGTAATATTGTAAAATGAAATGAAAGTAATTGTGTAAAATTAGTTGTTAGAGGTGATACATAAAATTATATGAGTGCCAATAATAAAGGTATAAGTTGATAGGTCAATATCAATCATATTCACAATTACATTATTTATAAATATAATTGAAAAAGACCAGAATATAATAAAATGAAAATAACTATATAAATATATAAATTAAAAAGTGACACATATTTCAGTTACTCTTTTTTTGCTGCTCTATATTGACAGATGGACAGCTCGCTCTTCGCTCTGTATTTAATGTATATGTTGCAACGCTTTTCTAATGAAGATGGCTGTACAAGGACCATGCATTTTTGCTTTTCTCATATATTTTTATCTTTTAATAAAATTATTTTTTTATCCACATTAAATATTTATTCTCAGAAAATATAAATATATGTATAAAAAGGTGTCACATTTCATAATTTTGGTTTTTTAATATTTTTAGATATTTTTAAAAGAAAAATAAATAAATATATATAATTTTATCTTTTTATATTATATATATATATAATTTTATTTTTTTTATATTATATATATATAATTTTATATATATATATATATATATATATATTTAAAATGTAAATGTAAATGTGTGAAAATGTATGACATATAGGTGAATATTAATTTTTTGAAAATAATATTTATTATTTTAGGGATGATTATTGATTAGTGAAGATGGAAGTATTTATTAATAATTATTATTTTTAAATATTTACACTTAGAAGTCATATTAAGAAAATATGTTTTAATGATAATTATTTTTATAAAAATTATTTAAAATTTGGGTAAATTTGACTTTTTTATATTTAAGAAATACCAGAAACAATATGATTCATAATATGATAAATTTAATTTTCTTAACTTGATTTTTTTATATTTAAGAAATACAAGAAACTAATTATAGATAATGATGATGATGATGGTGATTGACGTCCACTAACACCAAAGTTTGCTCTGTCTGACTTAAATAAACAAATTCTTTAGTTTGTTTTAAAATTGTACTCCTATGCTCAAAGAGCTTGGAGAGAAGGGCCCCTAGCTCACTATAATTTTGACATGTTAAAAGGCTAGGAAGGTCAGTATTGCAACAAAGATTATGACGCTGAGATCGAATGTGGGTGTAAGCAGGGCACTGTAAGAGGAAGTGTTTTTCATCCTCAATTTTCATATTCAAGATCATTTCCACATGGTGTTTTAGGAACTATCCAACCAATAGTTTCACTATGGATTTCATGAGAGTTGGTTCTTATCTTGGCTATATTAATTTTTTTCTTTGAGCTAGTTAAAACAAAGAGATACTTTTGATCTTCTAGAGTACGGTTGATGATCTCCTTTTAATATCTTAATTTTCTCTTAGTCTCTAAATCTCTCACACAACATTCTCTCTTTAAACTTGGAAGTAACAATATTTTTAATGTTATTAATATTTTGCAATGCAACATTTTCTTCCATTTCCCAATGGTTTAATGTATCTTTATACCAACTGATTTGAGCCTTGCTTGGTTTTGGTTGGAATTTAATCTGACTTAGGAAGTCTATGGTCTCTCATGTTATTGATTTTGTGCTTGTACAACATGAGCCTAGTCATACATAGACTCTTCATAGGAGAAAGACCATTTCTATAAGGAAAATAAGACAGGGGAAAGACCCATTTTAAAATTTACACATATTATATACATTTACATTTCATTTTGAGGGTATTTTCTGTTGAGATTTTCTGTTTTGAATAAAATAGGCAAAATCTCAGTAGATGACAACAATAGGAATTAGTTCCTAGATTAGCTCCAGTTTGTTGGGAGGGAGTTAATGCATCCTAAATTTGATGTGAGAGGATTTATGAGGCAGTTAGATTCTCCTTGCTATAAAACAGGTATCCATACGGATTGTTTTGAGTGTTACGGATTGTTTTGGGAGAGTGTGAGAGTTTGTAATCTCCTGTTTGATTAATAAAGAATTGCCGATGCCTATGTTGTGTGGACGTAGCCCAGATTGGTTGGGTGAACCACGTTAAACCTCTGTGTCTCTTTTGTGATGTGTTTGATCTGCTGTTGCTTGTCTTTTTATTTAGCTGCACTGAATGCTCCAACAATTGGTATCAGAGGATGTTGGAGGAGCGCGCAGTAGCGGAGTTGCGTATTGCTGCGTGGAGGTGCGTATGTCGTCCAACGGAACTGCGTGATTGAGCTGTGTGAGCCTGCGTGGAGGTATTTCAAACCTGCCTGTGTACCTGCGTGTTAATGCGATAAATAAATTTCACTTGTTAAGCCAGTACTCATGAAAGCGGTGACAGCTTTAATATTAGCTTGGCTGTAATTGTCAAGTAGTGGTGTTGAGTTATTAAATTGCGCCGGTCGCTTTAACATTTTGTCAAGTTAGCTTGACTGTAATTGTCAAGTAGCGGTCATGATTTTATTAGAAAGTGGTGGCGCTTTAAGATTTTGCAGGACTGAGGTACATCTAAATACCGAAAGCCTTTAATATTTGCTTGACTATACCTTTGGCCTCTTTAATATTTGATAACTACTTTTAGTTGAATATTTTTCACGCGTTATTAACAGCCGGGAGCACAGCAAATGGTGATGAAAAGGAGTACCTGATCGCTTTAATATTCGCTTCACCATGTTTTTCCAGTTGGTGTCATGCTTTGTATACATTCATTGTTATTGCCCATGAAAAGTATTGCTTACCGATCGAGAAGAATTGCCATTTATTATTAACGCCAAGATGGATAAGAATTTCCACTACTTATAGCATGTGAAATCAATGGATCGATTAAAGAACTTCAAATCAATGGCATATGAATAAATCGATTTGTATTGTATTTAAAATCAATATTTTTTAAATAATCGATTTAAATGGGGTTTATTTAAATTGTAATATGCCATTTGGAGAAAGGTCTTTTTTCTATAAGGTGAAGGGTAGCATTTGTTTTTTAAGGCAAGGGCAATTTTTTAATCATTTTTTTTTTTTTTTTTGATTAAAATATAAATTAAAAAGGGCATTCTTTATTTAAAGTTGGATTTGGAGATTGTTTGTGTTTTTGCTGATACAAGATGGCGAAAACTCAAAGTGCCCGTTTTGAAATTGAGAAGTTTAACGGCAAAAACAACTTCGAGATCTGGAAGGTTAAGATGCACGATCTGTTGATTCAACAAGGCGTGGCGAAAGCGCTGTTGGGGAAAAGCAAAAAGCCTTCTTCCTTGACGGAGGATGAATGGGATGAGTTGGATGACAGAGCTCTGAGCGCAATTCGGTTATGTCTGGCGGATGACGTTCTGTTCAACATTGTGTCAGAGAAGACCGCCGCAGGCCTGTGGTCGAAGCTTGAGAAGCTCTACATGACGAAATCTTTGACAAATCGGATTCTCCTGAAGCGACAGCTTTATGGTTTGCGGATGAAGGAAGGTACCTCGATTACTGACCATCTGAATGTTTTCAATACTCTATTGGTACAATTACAAAGTCTAAATGTAAAATTTGATTCAGAGGATAAGGCAATAACTCTATTGTGTTCATTGCCCGAATCGTGGGATCACTTTGTTACTTCCATAAGCTTTAGTATTGCAGACATCCTTGAGTTTGACGATGTGGTTGGAGCTTTGTTGTTCGAGGAGACCAGGTAGCGGTCGAATGCTGACACCTCTACATCAGAGGCAATGATGGCTAGAGGTCGTTCTAGAGAAAGACGCTCTGGTAAGCACAACAATTCGCGTTCAAAGTCGAAAGGGAAGAAGAGTAAAGTAAAGTGCTGGTTTTGTGGCAAATCGGGGCACTTGAAGAAAGACTGCTGGAAGAGACAGCAAACAGAGAAGAAAGGAGACTCATCGACAGAGAAGAAGGAAGCAAACACGACAGATACAGGTTCGGCATCTGGTTCAGGTATGAGAGACGAAGTGTTGTCTGTTAATATGTCAAAACATGATCAACATTGGTTGTTAGATTCCGGGGCATCTAACCACATGTGTATCCATAAAGACTGGTTTAAGACGTATAGATCTGTTGATGATGGCGTTGTGTACATGGGTAATGATGTTACTTGCAATATTGTTGGGATAGGAAGTATACAACTGCAAATGTTTGATGGCACAACTAAATTGTTAACAGATGTGAGACATGTTCCAGACTTAAGGAAAAATCTAATTTCTTTAGGAGCATTGGATACGAATGGATATAAAACTGTAATTCAAGGTGGAGTTATGAAAATCTATAAAGGTATCTTACTAGTATTGAAGGCTAAGAAAGTAGGAAATCTGTTTCAATTAGAAGGAAGAACAGGGTCAGATCATGTGTCTACGGTGTCTGAACATGACAGTAGTTCCATTCGCCTATGGCATCAAAGGTTGGGCCATATGAGCGAAAGAGGGTTAAAGATTTTCGCTGATCGCAAATTACTTCCTAATCTAAAGTCTGAAAAGTTAGATTTCTGTAAACATTGTCTGTTTGGCAAACAAAGTAAACAAAAATTTAAAACAGGCAAACATACTAGTAAAGGCATACTTGATTATATCCATTCAGATGTTTGGGGACCAGCCCCTACAACGTCATATGGTGGCTCGTCATATTTTGTGTCGTTCATTGATGACTTTTCTAGGAAGGTGTGGGTCTACATGATGAAAAAGAAGTCTGATGTTTTTACAATTTTCAAACAGTTTAGAGCATTGGTAGAAAATATCACTGGTAGAACTATAAAGTGTTTAAGAACTGACAACGGTGGTGAGTTTACCTCCAAGGAGTTTGAAAACTATTGCAAGGATGCAGGGATCGAGAGACATAAGACTACTGTTTATACTCCTCAGCAAAATGGAGTTGTTGAACGCATGAACATGACTCTTTTGGAGAGAGCAAGGAGTATGCTGAGTAACGCCGGGTTGCAAAAGGAGTTGTGGACGGAAGCGGTGGCAACAACTTGTTATGTGATAAACCGATCTCCATCGATGGCAATAGACTGCAAGATTCCGCAAGAGGTATGGAAAGGACACCCTTGTGACTATTCTAAACTCAGAGTGTTTGGTTGTGATGCATATGCTCTAGTGCCTAAACATCGGCGAACTAAGTTAGATCCAAAGTCTAAAAGGTATATCTTTGTTGGGTATGGTGTTGGAACAAAGGGATATAGATTGTGGGATCCTACTACCCGCAAAATCATCATCAACAGAGATGTAAAGTTTAATGAATCCTCTCTTGTACAGTTAGATGTAGATAATAGATTGAAACAGGATGATGTATTTGATTTTCAGCACATTCAGTTTGACAGCACTTCTAATGATAGTCATGATGACCATAGTTCGGATACTAGTCATGAACAGGTTTCAGAATCAGAACATGAACAGGGTTCAGGTTTAGATAATGAACAGGTCTCAGATACTGGTCGGCAAGAAGTCCCTACAGGTGGTAGTCAGCCAATCGAGGAAGCACCAGAAACATCCTTAAGGAGGTCAACAATAATTAAACGGCCACCGAGAAGGTATGATGATTATGTTACTTCAGTTGCATTTACTGCTAATGACAATGAACCTCTGTGCTATCAGGAAGCAATAGAAGGTTCGAATAGTGACAAGTGGAAAGCAGCCATGAAGGACGAAATGATGGCCTTAAATAAGAATGGCACATGGGATCTGGTTGAAATTCCTAAAGGCAGGAAAACTGTAGGATGTAAATGGGTTTTCAAGGTGAAACGGGGTGTGAATGATTCAGAGGACAGATACAAAGCAAGGCTGGTTGCAAAAGGGTTTTCTCAGAAAGCAGGCATAGATTTTCATGAGATTTTTTCACCAGTTGTTAAAATAGTTTCAATCAGAATTGTGTTAGCGTTAGTTGCTTTGTTTGATTTAGAGTTACAACAACTAGATGTTAAGACTGCTTTTTTACATGGAGATTTAGATGAGGAAATTTATATGGAACAACCAAAAGGGTTTGTTCAGCATCGCAATAAGAAATTTGTCTGCAGGCTCAAGAAGTCATTGTATGGTCTGAAGCAGTCGCCTCGACAGTGGTACAAGAAATTTGATTCTTTCATGTTGAGTCAAAATTATATTAGAAGTGAATATGATCATTGTGTGTATTTTAAGCAATTGAAAAATGGCATATTCATTATCTTAGTATTGTATGTTGACGATATGCTTTTAGCAAGCAAAAGCATTGAAGAAATCAACAGGTTGAAGACTCAGATGGCAAGGACATTTGATATGAAAGATCTAGGAGTAGCAAGACAGATTTTGGGCATGGAGTATTTCAGAGACAGGAGCAATGGTAAGCTATGGCTATCACAACAGAAGTATATTGAGAAAATACTTTTGAGGTTTGGTATGAACAATGTGAAGCCTGTTTCAGTCCCTTTTGCTTCCCATTTTAAGCTTTCTTCGAGTTTATGTCCTAATACAGATGAAGAAAAGGATTATATGTCTCGAATTCCATATGCCAATGTAGTAGGGTGTTTAATGTATGCGATGGTTTGTACTCGACCAGATATTTCACATGCAGTTGAGGTTGTCAGCAGGTATATGGCAAATCCGGGTAAAGAACACTGGTCAGCAATGAAATGGGTGCTTCGGTACTTGAGAGGCACAAGTAGTTATTGTATTACTTACAATAAGAGTAGTGAATTTGTTTGCGGGTATGTTGATTCTGATTTTGCAGGTGATTTGGATAAGAGAAGGTCAACTTTAGGGTACGTCTTTACTCTTGCAGGTGGAGCTATTAGCTGGATGTCAAAGCTAAAAACATTGTTGCTTTATCCACTACTGAAGCATAATACATTGCTGCTTCGCATGCTTGCAAAGAGGCGGTTTGGTTGAAAGGTTTGTTTGGTGAATTTGGTAGGTTGCAGGACAACATCAAGTTATTTTGTGACAGTCAAAGTGCAATACATTTGGCTAAGAATGCGGCCTATCATAGTAAATCAAAGCATATACCGATCAAGTACCATTTTGTAAGACAGGTTATCACTGAAAGGGGAGTCTCTCTTGAAAAGGTGCATACAAAGGAGAATTGTGCAGACATGTTCACGAAACCAGTTTTGTTAGAGAAGCTGCGTTGGTGTTTGGCTTCTCTTGGCTTGCAGAAAAAATAAATAATAAAGAAACAGGGCATCAGGCTAATTGTTGTCAAGGTGGAGATTGTTGAGATTTTCTGTTTTGAATAAAATAGGCAAAATCTCAGTAGATGACAACAATAGGAATTAGTTCCTAGATTAGCTCCAGTTTGTTGGGAGGGAGTTAATGCATCCTAAATTTGATGTGAGAGGATTTATGAGGCAGTTAGATTCTCCTTGCTATAAAACAGGTATCCATACGGATTGTTTTGGGAGAGTGTGAGAGTTTGTAATCTCCTGTTTGATTAATAAAGAATTGCCGATGCCTATGTTGTGTGGACGTAGCCCAGATTGGTTGGGTGAACCACGTTAAACCTCTGTGTCTCTTTTGTGATGTGTTTGATCTGCTGTTGCTTGTCTTTTTATTTAGCTGCACTGAATGCTCCAACATTTTCAAATATCTATAAATTAATTTTGTTTTGTTTTGTTTTTTGTTTTTAAATATGTATAGATTATAGTTATAATTTTTTAATGTTTTTAGATATTTTATCTTTTAATATTTTTTAAAAGAAAATGAAAATAAATATATATAATTTTATCTCTTTAAATTATATGATGATGATGGTTAACATCCACTGAGACCAAACTTTGGGCTATCGTACCTATAATTTTCTTAGTTCTTAATTGTCTGGCTTTTGGTCTTTCTTTGTGAGATTGGTGTTGTAACTTTCTTTTTCTTTTCTACGGTCTTCCAACTTCTTTTATCTTGCATCTCCTTCATCTCTTCTGATTCTTGGGACCCTGGTGTCTTATCTTTGAGATCTGGAAGATTTGCTTTATTGCTAAATGAAGATTTATTTTGTGTGGTATTTGAATCTTCATAATTGTTGATGTTTGAGGGGTTGTCGAGTTTGTTTTTTTGTTGTTGGGAGGGGCTTTCCCCTTGCTTGTTTTGAGAGTTGTTTGTTTTTTCCCTGATATCTTGTAATGCAGAGTTTTCTGGAGAGTATTATTCCTTGATGACAATGTAATGTTTCTTTTGTGCTTTCTTCCCACCATGTAGATTGAATAATAATAATAATGATGATGATGATGGTGATTGACGTCCACTAACACCAAAGTTTGCTTTCTCTGACCTAAATAAACAAATTCTTTAGTTTGTTTTAAAATTGTACTCCTATGCTCAAAGAGCTTGGAGAGAAAGGCCCCTAGCTCACTATAATTTTGACATGTTAAAAGGCTAGGAAGGTCAGTATTGCAACAAAGATTATGACGCTGAGATCGAATGTGGGTGTAAGCAGGGCACTGTAAGAGGAAGTGTTTTTCATCCTCAATTTTCATATTCAAGATCATTTCCACATGCTTTCTTCCCACCATGTAGATTGATTTATGTTTCTTTTGTGCTTTCTTCCCACCATGCACATTTTACTAGATTGATGAGAATATATGATTGTGACTATCACGTTTTTCTTTGGGTCAAAGCTTATTTTCCAATCCATCTACCTATAAATGAGTCAGGGCAGGAAATGCTCACTGCAAGATTAATTCTACGGTGGAAATTTCTTGCCTCTGCACATTTATGAAAATAAACTTCGCTTTCATTTGGCACAATATTTGATCTATAAGATGTGCATGGATAGCTATACATATTTCTTTGGCTATAAAAAATTAAATGTGATGAGGTACTAATTTAAATTTAATAGTGGACATATACAATCCATAACATTTAATTACCTCACTACATTTAATTTCTTATAGCTCAGAAAATACATATAAAGATTATACATTTTGTTATCACAATAAATATGAAATAATATGCATGTAATTGTGTAAAACCTATATGCATGTAACATTGTAAAATGAAATGAAAGTAATTGTGTAATATTAGTTGTTAGAGGTGATACATAAAATTATATGAGTGCCAATAATAAATGTATAAGTTGATAGGTCAATATCAATCATATTAACAATTAAATTATTTATAAATATGATTGAAAAAGGCCAGAATATAATAAAATGAAAATAATTATATAAATATATAAATTAAAAAGTGACACATATTTCAGTTATTCTTTTTTTGCTGCTCTATATTGACAGATGGACAGCTCGCTCTTCGCTCTGTATTTAATGTATATGTTGCAACGCTTTTCTAATGAAGATGGCTGTACAAGGAGCATGCATTTTTGCTTTTCTCATATATTTTTATCTTTTAATAAATTTATTTTTTTATCCGCATAAAATATATATTCTCAGAAAATATAAATATATGTATAAAAAGGTGTCACATTTCATCTTAAGGGTATTTTCAAATATTAATTTTATTTAAAAATTTTTTATAGATTATAATTTTAGTTTTTTAATATTTTTAGATATTTTTAAAAGAAAAATAAATAAATATATATAATTTTATCTCTTTATATATATATATATATATTTAAAATGTAAATGTAAATGTGTGAAAATGTATGACATATAGGTGAATATTAATTTTTTGAAAATAATATTTATTATTTTAGGGATGATTATTGATTAGTGAAGATGTAAGTATTTATTAATAATTATTATTTTTAAATATTTACACTTAGAAGTCATATTAAGAAAATATGTTTTAATGATAATTATTTTTATAAAAATTATTTAAAATTTGGGTAAATTTGACTTTTTTATATATAAGAAATACCAGAAACAATATGATTCATAATATGATAAATTTAATTTTCTTAACTTGATTTTTTTATATTTAAGAAATACAAGAAACTAATTATAGATAATGATGATGATGGTGGTGATTAATGTCCACTAATACCAAAGTTTGCTCTGTCTGACCTAAATAAACAAATTCTTTAGTTTGTTTTAAAATTGTACTCATATACTCGAAGAGCTTGGAGAAAAGGGCCCCTAGCTCACTATAATTTTGACATGTTAAAAGGCTAGGAAGGTCAGTATTGCAACAAAGATTATGACGCTGAGATCGAATGTGGGTGTAAGCAGGGCACTGTAAGAGGAAATGTTTTTCATCCTCAATTTTCATATTCAAGATCATTTCCACATGGTGTTTTAGGAACTATCCAACCAATAGTTTCACTATGGATTTCATGAGAGTTGGTTCTTATCTTGGCTATATTAATTTTTTTCTTTGAGCTAGTTAAAACAAAGAGATACTTTTGATCTTCTAGAGTACGGTTGATGATCTCCTTTTAATATCTTAATTTTCTTTTAGTCTCTAAATCTCTCACACAACATTCTCTCTTTAAACTTAGAAGTAACAATATTTTTAATGTTATTAATATTTTGCAATGCAACATTTTCTTCCATTTCCCAATGGTTTAATGTATCTTTATACCAACGTGATTTGAGCCTTGCTTGGTTTTGGTTGGAATTTAATCTAACTTAGGAAGTCTATGGTCTCTCATGTTATTGATTTTGTGCTTGTACAACACGAGCCTAGTCATACATAGACTCTCCATAGGAGAAAGACCATTTCTATAAGGAAAATAAGATAGGGGAAAGACCCATTTTAAAATTTACACATATTATATACATTTCATTTTGAGGGTATTTTCAAATATCTATAAATTAATTTTTATTTTTATTTTATTTTTTATTTTTTAAATATCTATAGATTATAGTTATAATTTTTTAATGTTTTTAGATATTTTATCTTTTAATATTTTTTAAAAGAAAAAGAAAATAAATATATATAATTTTATCTCTTTAAATTATATGATGATGATGGTTAACATCCACTGAGACCAAACTTTGGGCTATCGTACCTATAATTTTCTTAGTTCTTAATTGTCTGGCTTTTGGTCTTTCTTGGCGAGATTGGTGTTGTAGCTTTCTTTTTCTTTTCTATACGGTCTTCCAACTTCTTTTATCTTGCACCTCTTTCATCTCTTTTGATTCTTGGGACCCTGGTGTCTTATCTTTGAGATCTGGGAGATTTGATTTATTGTTAAATGAAGATTTATTTTGTGTAGTATTTGAATCCTCATAATTGTTGATGCTTGAGGGGTTGTCGAGTTTGTTTTTTTGTTGTTGGGCGGGGCTTTCCCCTTGCTTGTCTTGAGAGTTGTTTGTTTCTTCCCTGATATCTTGTAATGCAGAGTTTTTTGGAGAGTATTATTCTTTGCTGACAATGTAATGTTTCTTTTGTGCTTCTTCCCACCATGTAGATCTATGGTGATTCTTTCTAGCATAATTTTTTTGGGAGACTTTTGGGCAAGTTTTGGCTAGATGCCCTATCTCAAAGTAGAATCGACATCTGAAGATGACACTTTCCTCATAATTGTTGATGCTTGAGGGGCTGTCAAGTTCGTTGTTTTGTTGTTGGGTGGGGCTTTCCCATTGCTTGTCTTGAGGGTTGTTTGTTTTTTGCCTAATATCTTGCAATGTAGAGTTTTCTGGAGAGTATTCTCCCTTGATGATAATGTAATGTTCCTTTTGTGCTCCTTCCCACCATGTAGCTCTATGGTGATTCTTTCTAGCAGAGTTTTTCTGGGAGACTTTTGGGCAAGTTTTGGCTAGATCGTCTGTCTCAAAGTAGGATCGACATTTGAAGATGACACTTTCATAGTCGAGTTTCTGGTTCCATACATAGTCTTTTCTTGTTAGGATTATTTCAGCTGGGAATGTGGCGCTAAAGTTCATTTCTACACAGATCCGTGCATAGGTGGTTTTGACATATACCTCTGTTTCTGGGCACTTGAAGTAAAATTTCCCAATTGCATTTCCAATGGCTTTTAGCGAGGAGAGATTCCAAAGATGTAAAGGTAGGTTTTGCAATCTGACCCAAACTGGTGTGCTGAGGTTATGACTGTTTTTGAGGGATTGAAAGATGGGTTCCATGGCTTCATAAATAGGCCCATGTTTTCCCAAAACAAAGGGTTGAAATCTAAAATGCATTGTTTGCTTTCAGAGTTTTAAAAATCTACTATAAAGAAACCTTTAGCACAGGGGTAGATATTAATTTCATCAGAAATGACAAAGTTTCATACCTCTGAGATCCAACTGTGGAGCGTTGTCAGCGGCGACCAAAAAACATTAAATCGATAAATTAAGGCACTTTCAAAAAACTTCAGGGCCTCATCCAGTGAGGCCTTGACCACTTGCATAGTGGGAGCTGGGGCTTCACTAACAATATGGGCAGGAGCTTGACTTTGAGAGGTGGACAACACTGGGCCTGCAATTATCTTCGCAAAGCTGGGAGCCATACTAGACCCAAAAGTGAAAAAACGCAGGTCTATAAGGCTGCAGAGCTTGGATTTCTTTCTGCGGGTATTGATGTTGGAATTGATCCAGTTTGCCGACCAATCTGAGCCCTAAAGCAAGTGATTCATGAAACCCTAAAGCAGTGTGGATTTTCTGTAGCAGTTGAAGCAGAGCCGATCTCCTTAATCATACAATTCAAGGGTTTGCAGTGTAATTTTCAGCCGGATCTGAGATTACCAAACCTGGAATGCGAGGGCGAGAAACTTTTAAAAAGGGCTTTTTTTCTGAGGGTATCCATGTTGGAATCGATCCAGTTTGCCCAGCATCCGAGCCTTTTGTTCAAACTTTTTCAAAGCATTAGCGGGAGACGATCAAACTGTCAAACTTCGAATCTAATCAGCTGCAACCCCTGCTTGCAAACTCAATCAAACTGTCAAACTTCGAATCTAATCAACTGCAACCCCTGCCTGTTGGGAAAAATACTGAGAGGGGGGGGGGGGGGGGGTGAATCAGTATTTACTGCATAATCAAAACTTTCACTTTTTCCTTCTTCTAAAAGGCATACGCTACTTTCCTGAACCAGACGTGCGTATATACGCGGATACCCTTTATTAAACTAGCGTATACACAGAGATTTAGATAAGTCATCAAATCTTCACTTAAACTATTCCATCATTTATTTATCAGATATTCAATAAGCAGTAAACATGTGCAGTAAGAACAGAATAACCATCACACAAAGCATCACACATGAACACCAGGATTTTTAGGTGGAAACCCAAGTCGGGAGAAAACCACCGCTGCAGTTGCTCGGCCTTCAATATTTTATTATAGAGAAAACATCTTACAACATATGTCTTTGGCGCCCGACTTCGGCAAGCACGAGCACCACAACGCTCGTTTGGCCTCTCCTGGAAAGGGGAGCTCCAACCCCGGCTACGTTTACCGGCCTCTCCTGGAAGGGGCTGACCCCAAGTCTCGTTTACAGCCTCACAGGAAGGAGCTACAACCCCACAGTAGAAGGCTACAACCTCGGCCACCACATGGATACGTTTCATCAATTTCTGCCCCTGGATCCAACCGACTTCAATAGAACACAACTTACGAGGCCACATTTCATCATATTTTCATGCGGACCCTTTCCATACTTTTAAGCACAAACATACATCACCAACGAGATACATATCAACACGGATCGAGATAGAAACACGGCGAACATATCGAATGTTCCCACTTTCCCAGCCCCCGTAAACCCCAGTTTGCATACGCGCTTTCCCTTTACTGATGTCGCGTATATACACGCTTCCGTCCACACAAACCAGCGTATACCTCAGTACATATTTCATTGCGCATACGCGCTTTCACTTCATCGAAGCTGCGTATATACGCGCTTCCTCCGCGGCGAAGTAGCGTATAGATATTCAATCATTATGGAGCAGCATACTTCTTCAGAATAGATATTTGGTTCAGATTCAACCCTTTACTTCAGACAGATGTTCGCCTCATCACGGATCTCATCACTCCATAAACAGATCTAGCAAATACAGATACATTTCAGATCTAGATATCCCGCTTCATCATTTCTTCATAGGTGCAACATAGATTCAGATCTATCATCAAACCTTTACCCTTTCCATACAGATATACTTCACAGAGAAGTATTCATTCAAGATCAGACATCTTGCTCTCACACTCATGATTTGCACAATGAATTTCTTCTCCTTATATAGGTTTATCCTTTTTCAATACCATGAGCCCCTTTTTCAATACCATGGGCCAAAACAAAACCACGAGCCCAAAACTATTTGGACGGGGTCAATTAGGCGGATCATTACCCAATACAATGGGTCAATACCATGGTGGTTACCCCTGGTTTTGCACTTTTTGAGCGCTTTTTCCCATACGCGACTTGGAACGTTCCTTTCCGCGTGCATACGCGACTTCCCTTAGGCAAATCCGCGTATACAAAGAGACATACTCTTTTCATCATATTTTGAGCACATTCTGAATTCCTTTCTTCATTGCCTTTTGTACATACTATAGATACATCATATTTTCTTCATCAGGAACATATTCTCTCAAGCACAACTTCATCAAGTAAGTTGTCATCATCTTCATCAAGTGGGTTGCCTTTCAGGGACAACACTTAGCATCTTATTGTCAACAAACATTATATCACATCAGATTTACATCATTTAATAAGTCCATCAAGTCAAGCATAACTTCATCAGGTGGATTGCCATCAAGGACAACACATGTCAACAGTCGCATGTCTTCATCTTCATTCAGTGGGTTGCCATCAAGGACAAAATCCTGCATCATATTTCCAACAATCTCCCCCTTTGGACTTGATGGCAACCATGATGGTGTTTGGTTACCACAACAGATAGATACATTAAGAATACAATGACACCATGTCATTCTCCCTATTTTCCATGTCACTCTCTCCATTTTTGGCATGTCACTCTCTCCATGTTTGGCATCATTCAAACACCATGTCACTCTCCCCCTTTGACATCAAGGGCAAAGGGCACATCATTATCTTCATTCACACACCATGTCACTCTCCCCCTTTGACATCAAGGGCAAACAACAAAACCAGCAGATCAAAACCAACACACTCTCCCCCTTTGACATCAAGGGCAACGGGAGGATCAAAACCAACACACTCACCCCCTTTTCTCCTCATGTAGAAGAAGCGTTCTGTAGATCTGATGTATACTGAAGTGACCAAGCTCCCCCTGAGTTCATGCTGAATCTTCAAACATATTTTTCAATGAAGTACATGACTCTATAAACTTCCTATCACCAAAAGACTCATACTTACATCAAATATCCAACCAAGTGGATTTACATATAAGACTCAAGTACCCAACCAAGTGGGTTTACAAATTTGACTCAGCTACCCAACCAAGTGGGTTTACAAAAATGACTCAGCTACCCAACCAAGTGGGTTTACAAATTGACAAGTCCTTACATGACTGAATATTACAATTTTACAACATGGGTCTCAACAAGACCTTTTCATCAAACTACAAATATAGCTTTTAAGACCAACACCAAAAAGTCCTCAAGAAAGAGAACATATTTCAGAACCATCATAATGCCAACACTGCATTATACTCAGCAAAGCTAATGCTCCCCCTGAATCTGTGCAACCAAGCAATCTTTCCAAATGACTAAGGCTCCCCCTTAGTTTGTGCATCCTGAAAACTTCCACCAACAAATCATCGAGGCATCTTCATCAAAACATTAGAAACAGAATTATGAGAACTGGAACACCACCAGAGATACCAAACAGTATCAGAGATACCAAACAGCACTGCAGCTGTGCTGAAGAATGCTGAACCAACCAAAAAATTGTCAGCAACCAAACATACGCGGTTTTATGTGCAGGAACTCGCGTACATACGCGACTGTGTTTCAGGAAACCCGCGTATCCCAAGCCATCTTCTAAATTTCAACCAGATCTGATTCTTTGTAAGGCAAAGACAGTGTTCAGCTTCTTTCCGAGACATTTGAATGCTTCCTTGGACTACAGATAGATAGAATAGTGTAGTTGTGTCTTCAAGCGTCATCCAACGGTTGTAGCATCAGCACAATAGTAACCAAGCCTTCAGATTCTTTGCAGCATTAATACAATCTTTCCAAGAAAGATTCTCATATCAGAACAACATCTTCACATAGGTGTCAAGCAATCATCCATGTGGTCCAACATCACCATGATCTTCAAGATTTAACATGAAGTAAGATATGTAGGCAAAAGATCTCTCAAACATAGTAACACATTCTGCATGATTTATTTCTGAATCAAATGACATCCAACTCATCCATGTGGGAGTGCAAAAGATACTTATCAGCAACCAGGGCTCAAAATCTCATCATAACAAACCATGTACCAAGTGATCATCATTTGAGCATGAGTATCACAAAAACCAAAGAATAAGAAATCATATTGCCAACAATGCAATCATCAACCTGCTACTCCCCCTGGACCAGTGCTCCTTCTTAACTTGTGCAATCTGAAACACCTTCAACAACAAGTCATCAGCAACAATCTCTGCATGATCTGTCCTTCTCTCTGAATTATAAGATTTCAACGAATACTCTTCATCAACAAGCAAACAGGACTCAACCATAACCTTCAACATAGGAAACCAAGTATCATATCATCATAATCATGAATATAACCAGAATAATGCAAAAAGTGCAATCATCAGCAGTCAGACTGATGCTCCCCTTGGACCTCTGCTCCAGATCTTCAGTTATCAGATAAATTCTTTTATCATCAATGCATACGCGACTGTGTCTGCTGAAACTCGCGTGTATACGCGACTCTTGTGAATAGAACTCGCGTATGGAAAGTGTAATATAGAAAATTTCACACCTTCATCTCCTTCTGCAAATTTACCTTCTGTTCCTGTCTTTTCTTCACACCAGATGCACTGTCAGAAATACATCTAACCAGAATAATCAAATCAATTATGAGAGTCATCATGCATTGCTCCCCCTGTGACGATACATTACTAAATCTCCTAATGTATCCCACATCATTCCTGCAGTCAATCAGAGAAGTAAGCTTCCAGAAGCGGATGACTGCAGTAGGGTCTGAATTCCCTACGTTTCTGATCGGTCCTCCTTCTTTTTCAAAATTTGCTTGAGCTTTCCAACTGTGTGCTGAAAATTGTCCACTTTCCCAGATCTGTTCATCCTGCATTCTTTTTCTACATGTCCATACTTGTTACAAGCATAACATCTCATGTGGCCAGAGAAATAAACATAAGAATCATAATGAGTTTTTCTGTTCTTCCTCCTTTTACAATCAGCTGCTTTATGTCCATACTTGTTACATGAAAAACAATATCCTTTGAAGAAACCAGAGTACCTTTCTATGTAGGAACTGTTTGATTGAGGCTGAAATGATCTGCTCCTGCAATTGGCTGCAACATGCCCATAATTATGACATTTAAAACTTTCAACGTTCTTGAATGAATTCCTTTGAGAATTCATGATTGTTGGTTGAGCTTTTGTCTCTTTCAACACTTCAGGTTTTGCATTGACTACCTCTGAATTTTTAGCACTTCCTTGTGAGCTAGATTCACCTTTAATAGTTTCATGGAAACCAAGACCATGTTTGATAGCAGGAGGCCTTTGATTACTCAGAATATTGTCCAAGATATTAGTACTATCATGAAACCTCAAAAGTTTAACCTTTTCTTCTAATTTACCTTTGAGAATGTTTACCTCAACCTCCAAGTCTTGACATTGCTTTGTCATTCTTTCTTCTTTTCTTCTTCCATCTTCAACTTGATCCTTCAGATTTAGAATCTCTTCTTTCAACCAGTTTTCGTTGTCTTGACATGTTTGTTGTAGCTCTTCATTCTTCTTGTTTGATGCTTTGAGATCTTCTTTGAGGGAGACAATTTCTGCTTCAAGTCTTGCATTCTTCTTATTTGATTTATCCAAGTCTTCTTTGAGGGAAATGATTTCTGCTTCAAGTCCTTCCTTTTCAAATGATGGTAGATGTTCCTCACCCTTCTTACTTGATGCGTCAAGTTTTGCTTGTAGAGAGACGATTCCAGCTTCAAGTTCTTCATTCTTCCCTTTTGATTTTTCCAGATCTGCTTTTAGAGAAACGTTTTCTGCTTCAAGTCCTTCATTCTTCTCATTTGATTCTTCAAGTTCTGCTTGCAGAGAGATGATTCCAGCTTGATATCCTTTACTTCGATTGTATACATCATCGAACATCCTTTTCAGTCTAAAACACAAAGCTTTGGAGGCAGCGTCCTGTTCATTAAATTTTCTTTGTTGATCTTTGATAACTTCTTTTAAAACCACAACATCATTGCTTGCATAGATAAGATTACAAGGATCACTATTAGAATCATCTTTTTCAACTTCTGCTATAGCGGTTTTCTGAGACATCTCGTTACTTTGAGTATTTTGCTTCTTTGCCATGAGTACTTGTAGAGCTTGGTCAGAATCTTCTTCGGCTTCTTCTAGGTCGATAGCATATTCTTCACTATTGTTTGTACCACTAAGATCTTTCAAAGGATGATCCCAATCACTATCAGATTCATCTCCTTTGATTTCTGGTATCCATGTTCTCTGAAATATTTCCTTTCTCCGAGTGGGCTTCTTCTTTTGCTTCTTTCCCATTATGACGGATCTCCTTCAAGCGATCAAGCTTCTGCAGAAGGACCACCCTCTGATACCAATTGTTAGGAAAAATACTGAGAGGGGGGGGTGAATCAGTATTTACTGCATAATCAAATCTTTTTACTTTTTCATTCCTTAAAACCCATACGCTACTTTCCTTCAGTAAACTAGCGTATATACGCGGATCCCCTTTATGAAACTAGCGCATACACAGAGATTTAGATCTGTCATTAAATCTTCACTTATATTATTCCATCATTCATTCATCAGATGTTCAATAAACAGTAAACATGTGCAGTAAGAACAGAATAAACCATCACACAAAGGATCACACATGAACACCAGGATTTTTAGGTGGAAACCCAAATCGGGAGAAAACCACCGCTGCAGTTGCTCAGCCTTCAATATTTTTTTATAGAGAAAACATCTTACAACATATGTGCTGGCGCAGACTTGACCAGCACGCAGGCACCCACCTGCGCTCGTTTACCAGCCTCTCCTGGAAGGGAGCTACGACCCCCTGACTCGTTTACCAGCCTCTCCTGGAAGGGAGCTACGACCCCCTGATCTCGTTTACCGGCCTCACCTGGAAGGGAGCTACAACCCCCTGACTGAAGGCTACAACCTTCAGCACCACCTTGGACCACGTTTCATCAATTTTCACACTGGATCCAACAACTTCAATAGAACAACACTTGCAGGCCACATTTCATCATATTTTCATATTGGACCCTTTCCATACTTTTAAGCACAAACATACATCACCAACAGATACATATCAACACAGATCAGATAGCAGAAACACAGCAGAACAGATCAGATATTTCATACCCCTTGCTTCAGCAAACCCTAGTTTGCATACGCGCTTTCCCTTTACCGATGTCGCGTATATACGCGCTTTCGTCCACATCAACCAGCGTATACCTCAGTACATATTTCATTGTGCATACGCGCTTTCACTTCATCGAAGCTGCGTATATACGCGCTTCCTCCGCGGCGAAGTAGCGTATAGATCTTCAATCATTATGGAGCAGCATACTTCTTCAGAACAGATATTTGGTTCAGATTCAACCCTTTACTTCAGACGGATGTTCGCCTCATCACAGATCTCATCACTCCATAAACAGATCTAGCAAATACAGATACATTTCAGATCTAGATATCCTGCTTCATCATTTCTTCATAGGTGCAACATAGATTCAGATCTATCATCAAAACTTTACCCTTTCCATACAGATATACTTCACAGAGAAGTATTCATTCAAGATCAGACATCTTGCTCTCACACTCATGATTTGCACAATGAATTTCTTCTCCTTATATAGGTTTATCCTTTTTCAATACCATGAGCCCCTTTTTCAATACCATGGACCAAAACAATACCATAAGCCCAAAACTACCTGGACGGGGTCAATTAGGCGGATCATTACCCAATACAATGGGTCAATACCATAGTGGTTACCCTTGGTTTTGCACTTTTTGAGCGCTTTAGCCCATACGCGACTTGGCACGTTCTTTTCCGCGTGCATACGCGACTTCCCCTAGGCAAATCCGCGTATACAAAGAGACATACTCTTTTCATCATATTTTGAGCACATTCTGAATTCTTTTCTTCATTGCCTTCTGTACACACTGTAGAAACATCATATTTTCTTCATCAGGAACATATTCTCTCAAGTACAACTTCATCAAGTAAGTTGTCATCATCTCCATCAAGTGGGTTGCCTTTCAGGGACAACACTTAGCATCATATTGTCAACAAACATTATATCACATCAGATTTACATCATTTACTAAGTCCATCAAGTCAAGCATAACTTCATCAGGTGGATTTCCATCAAGGACAACACATCTCAACAGTCGCATGTCTTCATCTTCATTCAGTGGGTTGCCATCAAGGACAACATCCTGCATCATATTTCCAACACTGCCTGCGAACTCAAGTAAATCATTTGGATTGTATTTGCTGCCGGACCGCAGACCTGGAATGCAAACTGCGGGAAAGGACTTTCGTTCGCGCATAAAATCATTATCATTTGGATTGTATTTGCTGCCGGACCGCAAGCCTGGAATGAAAACTGCGGAAAAGGACTTTTGTTCGCAGAACCAGATCACTACAGAATCGGATCACCGCAGAAAATCACCGAAGAAAATCGCCACAGAAACAACTCGGTTTTGGCAGCTCTGAAAAAAAGTTCTACAATGGAATGCGCACACTACCACACTATCGGGAATAGAAGAGAGAAGAGATACGTTGTTATTTTGCTATTTTGGAATCTCGAATAGACCGTTAACGAAATTCTTGTTCACGAGAGGATAGGGATTTGATCCAGAGCACGATATGGAATGGAATCGTTGAAATAGAGATACACGATATCGAGAAATTGAATCACCGCAGAGTAGACTGAAAGGATCACTGCAGAAATGATATATATATATGAAAATGTAAATGTGTAAAAAAGTATGACATATAGGTGAATATTAATTTTGTGAAAATAATATTTACTATTTTGGTAGTGGTTATTGATTGGTGAAGATGTTAGTATTTATTAATAATTATTATTCGTAAATATTTTTACTTAGATTTCATATGAAGAAAATATGTTTTTATGATGATTATTTTTATAAAAGCTATTTAAAATTTGGGTAAATTTGACTCTCTTAAACTTGATTTTAATATGATAAATTTAATTTTCATAACTTGATTTTTTTATATTTAAGAAATAAAAAACCAATTATAAGTAATGTCAAGTTTCACTTTGAAATTTAAATATATTATATATAGAGGGTATTTTCAAATATCAATAGATTAATTTTATTTTAAAAAAATATATAGATTATAATTTTATTTTTTTAATATTTTCAGAGATTTTATCTTTTAATAGTTTTTAAAAGAAAATGAATATATATATATATATATATATATATATATATATATATATATATATATATATATATATATATATATATATATATATATATATATATATATATAATTTTATCATATATATGAAAGTGTAAGTGTAAATGTATAAAAAGATATGACATATAGGTGAATATTGATTTTGTGAAAATAATATTTACATGGCTATTGATTGGTGAAGATGTAAATATTTATTAATAATGATTATTTGTAATTATTTATACTAAGAAGTTATATTAAGATGTTTTTATGATGATGATTATTTTTATAAAAACTATTTAAAATTTAGGTAAATTTGACTCTCTTATATTTGATTTTTTATATTTAAGAAATACTAAAAACAATATGATTCATAATAAAATTTAGCTTTCTTAACTTGATTTTTGTTTTTTATATTTAAGAAATAGAATAAATCAATTATAGATAATGTTGAGTTTCATTTTAAAATTTAAACATATTATATACCTTTCATTTTGAGGGTATTTTCAAATATCTATAGAGTAATTTTAAGTTTTTTAAAAATATTTATAGATTATAATTTTATTTTTTTAATATTTTTAGATATTTTATCTTTTAATATTTTTTTAAATATATATATATATATATATATATATATGTGAATATTAATTTTGTGAAAATAGTATTTACTATTTTGATGGTGGTTATTGATTGGTGAAGATGTAAGTATTTATTAATAATTATTATTTGTAAATATTTATACTAAGAAGTCATATTAAGAAAATATGTTTATATGATGATGATTATTTTTATAAAAACTATTTAAAATTTGGGTAAATTCTTTTTTTCTTTTTTAATTTTATTTTTTATATATAAGAAATACAAGAAACCAATTGTAGATAATATTAAGTTTTATTTTTAAAATTTAAACATATTATATATATATATTGGTGATTTAATCATAATTGTTGCTACTATTCACCTCAATATTAAGATATTCAATATTTTTTTGCATTCAATATTTTTAATCTTTTTTGACTTATAAGAATTATTTATCAAGATTTTCGATATGTTCAAATTTTTTTCCCTGACTAATATGTCTTGGGAGAACATAATTTCTATGGAGAGCCAACTAGCTACTAGTCTAACTATTATCCTTAAACCAATTCAAATTTTATTTCTTATTATAATAATTAATCATCAAGATTTTCAACTTGTTTAATTTTTTCCCTCAAGGCAACATGAGGGCAACATGTCTTTGGAGAATAGAATTTTGGTGGAGGGCAAGCTAGTTACCACTATAACTATGATACACTTTAAAATTATCTTGAATATAATTATATTTTTTAATACCATTTAACTTTAATTTTATAAAAAATATCAAATACTAATTTTGTAATCACTTAAATGTTTAAAAGAAATTCATTTAATAATATTATTTAAAAATTTGAGAGGACTGTGTTCCCGAGGGAATGTGTGGGTGTTCATGTTAGGCAAGTGGCCTCAGGTGGGCTGGTTGGCTTCTTTGCCCTCCCATAACACCTTGAGTATGAGCGTAAGTTATTACCCACGTGTGAAGTCTCAAATTTCTTTGGGTCTCGACAAGGGTGGCGAGCGTCTGAATGTTATTGAGGGTGGCAGGGGTTTTCATTGGGCATTTTGTGTATGCGAGGGTATTGATGTTTGTGGTGTGGGTGATGCGGGAAGAGGCGGTAATTGCAGAGATTCTCTGGTTTGGGCGAGGGGACGACATCATCGTTGGCATTTCCTCCCCTGCTTTTGGGTGTGCATCGTTGTTAATTGTTGAATTGGCCTTTGTTAGTGTGAGTTTGCAAAGAAATCATTATATTGTTGTCTGTTTGGGGTGGTATTCTGCCTTTTCTGTTTCATCCTGCGTCGTTTTAGTCTGGGATGGGTGGGAAATAGTCTTTTCTGGAATGGGCAAGGAGAAGTGTTTCTCTCCAACCCGCTTATAGGTTTCTGTACTGCTGGGTGGAGCCATTGGAGCACCAATCTCGGGCTCTGGTTAGTATGACCTGTGAGCAACCGCCTCAGGGGAGGTGACTGTCGCTGGTTCGTGGTGTTAGTTTTGTGTAATGCCAGTTCTCGATGCCGTGGGGTGTGGAGGTTTAGCCGGGGCCGTTGGTGTCTCCTTCTGCGTGGGTAGCTCAGGAGGTATCGAGGGGGTGGTCCTTGGTTCATTCTAGTGGTTTCAGAAGCCAATCGGGCGCCCTATTCATTGCTTGAGACATTCCTTTGCCCAGGTGTAGCCCAATTCGAGAAATTCTAGAGCGAACACGTCCATGTCTTGGCACGAGCTAGTGAGTGGCAGTGGTGGTCGGGTTCAGGGTGGTCATATCGGAGGTGGGTTGAGTTGTGCGACTTCGGGGGGTAGAGGAGGTGGTCAATCAGGGTGCACTGGGCATGCAAAGCCTGCTATTCGGGGTGGTAGGCGTTGTGACTCAGCGGTGGGTCTCACTTCGCTTGTCCAGTAGTATGGGGGTTCGACCCGTCCTGGTGGTTCTGGGCGTCACGTGTCGATGCATCATGGAGGTCGCGGTCAATGACAAGTTTGTTGTGTCGAGCTATGTTGAGACTTGATTCAGTGAATTCTAGAGTATCTTGAGACTTCAGAGTGGGTTCAACAGAAAGAGCATACTGAATTGATAGAAAATTTGAACAAAATGCATTATGTTATCACCAAAATTTGGTCATCTAACCATTTACAATTAAATGGATCGAAGTACACCATGCAAGACCAATTTTACCATAGTAAAATTGCTTTCACTATAAGAAATAATTTAATAAACCATATTTTATTAAGTTATTTATGGTTTAAACAAGAAACCCCACGAGGAATAAGTAAATAAATCATTATTTATTTGATTTTCCTCTAGGAATACTTTTTTAAACCACTGTTTAAATAATATTTCTGGTCATATTTAACCCAATTATGAGAAATAATTAAATAACTTATTATTTTTCTTACTTTTCTCTAGGAATAATGAATTAAATCATTATTTACTTATTATTCTTTGTTAAATTTGACTAAATCATCCAGAAATAATAAAACAAATCGTTATTTGTTTATTATTCTTTAACCACATTCTTGAAATGATAAATAAATAATTTATTTGTTTATTATTTCCAAATAAAGGGATTTAACCAATTTAAATACCTTTTTCCTCCAACAAAATATAATAAAATATTCCAAGCAGTTAGATCTAGATCTTGGTTAATAATATTATATTATTCACCATTATCGAAGATAACTCAATATTTTATTATAAATAGAAGGGTTTTTCCCATTCATTCTTCACTTTGATAATTTTCATTGTTGCGCTTTGATCATTCTCACTGCTGCTACTATTTTATTTTGCTTCTTGAGCTCCCATAGAGTTCAATACATTTTGGGTTTTCTGCACCATTGAGAGAGAAAAACTTCCGAAACTAAAGTGTTGAGGACAACCAACAACCCATTCCATTGAGGGCACTGGTAACACTTATTTGTTGCCTTCACCAGGTGTAATAATATATGAAACATTATTTAAATCTTGTCTTGTCTGTTGGATGCATGGAGTAATTACTATTTCTTTTAATTGTTTAACTGCTTTTACTGCATAAATTTGGTTTTTTGCAGCATTTTTTCTAACAGAGTTAAGCAGTCATTTTTGTTGCCAGGGTTGTTTGTCACACAGTGAAAGTGACCTCTTTTCGTACACTTGCGTTAAGAATTTACGCTAACAAATGACGACTCCACTGTTGTAATTCAGATTCATGCGTCACCATAAGCTTCAGAACCAAGGGTTTTTCTTCAGTTGTTTTTAGTCTCTTGATGTTGTTTTTTAACTTTTATGCCCTAATTCAGTGAAAACCCTAACTTTTAGATGTTTTCTGGTGTTTTTCACAGGTAACAGGTATCAGCCGCGCGAGAGACGACAACTTTTCTGCACCCTGCCGCTCGAGAATCAAGGAGTAGAATATTGCACTTTTCAGCTCAAATAGTGCGATTTCTCACTGAACTCACACTTTTCTGTACAATAACTACGATTTTAACTGTCCACGGGTCAATACCTGCGAGTCAAAATATTTTTCCTAAATTTTTTCTATCATTGTCAGGGTTTGTCGAGAGCATTGTTTTGGGCTGTCTGACCTCTGTCTCAGCCCGTATTAGGCCTGTATATGCTTATTTTGTCTCCTTGAAGTAGATCCAATCCCCCTAGGGTTTCAGTACACTTCCACATTTTTAGGAGGGTTAAGCTCAGTATGTAATATGAGATTTGTAGCGCTTTCAGCCATTGTTTCAGGGTATGATCTATCCTTTTGTCAGATCCTTTTTGATGGGTTATTATTCTATCCAAAACCCCCTTTTGAGTGTTGTTTTGTCTTTTCTTTAGGGTCCCCTTGTTTCCCCTAGGGTTTTAACCTTTATCCTTATCTATTGCAACACTTTTCTCTTTCAGTTTCTTGCTATTTTTCTGTGTCATTTTCAGCAAATCTGAGTCATTAGATACATGTCCCTTAGACCTTAGATCTTTTGGCCATCTGAGGGTTTTTTGAGTCAATTTCTCCCCCTTGTCTTCTAGTTGTTTTAGAGCCCTATTTGGGTTGGGATTTATGCATGATTAAATGTTTATTTTATTGTCATTTCGGTTTTATTTACAATACTTCAACATTTTTTTATTTTTCTTTACACAACCGTTTGGGCTTAATCAAAATTAACACATGTCTTGCACACACTCACACATAAAGCGAAGAGCGCTTGGTTTACACCGTTAATCCAAGACATAAATATCATAATTAATCAATATGCCTCACAGAGCCTTTGTTTATCACTATTCAACCTTTTTGTGTCATTTGTGAATTTCTATCATTGCATCCCCAAGGTGTTTATCATGGAGACTCCAAGGCCACCACCCTCAGTTTCCGTTAGAGTGAATTACTCCACCACATAGGGTCCGAGTTAGTCCTTCTCAAGTCCCCATGCTGACTCTGATTCTAGTACATTGGGTTCTTCCTCTGATTCTGACCCTGGTTCTCCTCACTCTCATATCGTCACCTTGTTAGGCGCCAATGTAGGTGCAGGTCCTCAAGCTGGTGGTGGTCCTGATCCTAATGTTGGAGCTACTACTAGAGGAACCGCTACTGGAACCATTTTGACTACTCCTTTACTACCTTTTATGGAAGGTTTAAGCCTTCCCGATTTTAGCCAGTTAATCAAAGACCCCATACTCCACATTGAAGTTTGTCCAGTTATGCCAACTAAGCTTCCTTCCGAAATTCCTAAGTTTGAGGGAAACACTAGAGAGGACCCTACTAATCATGTCTGCTCCTTTTATAGGTGGTGTTTGTCTATTTCCATCACCGACGACTCCATTTGCTTTCATTTGTTCCAACGTACACTCACTAGAGAAGTTGCAAAGTTGTATGTTGACCAGATTGCTATGTCTCATTCCACTTTTGCGACTCTTTCTAAAGCGTTTCTATCATATTTTCAGTTACCACTTTGTTATGATACCAGTACCGAGATTTTGACCACATTTTTTCAATCTTATGCCACCCGCCTTTCTGACCATGTCCAATAATGGTGCAGAAGAAGGAGCTTGTGTCGAGCTCCTACATTCGACGACTGTGTCTATATGGATTGGTTTCTTAGAACGATCTTAGCCCCCATTGGTAACGAAGTCATATATAATTTTCCTCAGTCCAAGGAAGAAGCTCTACAGGTCGCCTTAAAATATGAATTGATCTATGCCTAGTCTAGTTATGTTTATATCGTTTTACCAAATCTTCCTAGACCTGGTGGTGCCAACGCACCAAGGGCATCTCATGCCGCTGACGGTATCATTGGATCTATTTCGCACTCGTATACTCATCCTTCCATGGGTTATGGTTACCCCTAGGGGGGACCAATTCTTCCAACACCTATCCCCCTCCAAGCAACTTGTATCCTGGTCAAAGCACGCCTTATGCACTTGCTCACTCGCATCAACCAATGCTAGGGCCAGTTGTTGCTCAACCTGTTTACTCAAATTTTTCCCCTCTATTATCACTCTGTAATTTTTGAGGTTGTGGGAGAAATCACATAGGAAACATCAAAATCACTTTTAAGTCTAGAAGCTAGCCCTTCTAAACTCAGAGAGGGATCTCTCTGTCTAATTTAGCTTTGTTTTTTGTAAATTTTAGGCTAGTTATGACTGTGTACTTGTTTGTTTGATTGTTTGTAATTGATTTGATTTATTTGGTTGATTGAATGCTTATACTTCCATTGGGCTATGGAGTCTATAAAATAAACATGGGTTTGTACCAAATTTTAAAGGAGTTTCACAGGGCAAGATAGGTGAACTAGTTGGATCTTTAAAATTTAAAATGACATGGAACAGAAGAAAAGAAAGATTCAGTCAAAACTAAAGAGAAATTAAGAATTCCTTAGTTTGACTTCAGAATAAAACATTAAAATTACTTATAGTACATCTCAAAAATCCTGTTCGTCACCTTGTCGATAATGTAATTTATATTCAAGAAATTACAGTAATGAAAACAAAGAAATAACACATAAACGAAGAGAAGAACTTCACCAATTTGTCCAAGACATGAACCCTGTGAAGAAGTCCTTGTATTAATGATCAATCCATCAATTGTAAAAGGTACAATAGCTTACATAAATTAATACTCTACAATCAACCCATAATACTTCAAAGTGTGAAGTATTTATAATAATATTTACAAAACTCCTGTCAGAACTGACATGGTATATTTAGAAAAATCTAAACAAATTATCTGTTCTGCAAACTAATAGGATATGTGGAAACTGCATTGAGAGGTGTCCCAAATTTGGAGGAAGTTGTTACTGAGTTTTCCTTTCTGTCTTTGCTGCATTGGCTGATCCTTTAACTGCATTTGGAGTTATCACTTACTCCAATAACTCACACAACTTATCCAACTTGTCTTCATCCAGAATTGTCAGCTTTGTTACCTTTCTATAAATCTCATCTACTTTGGTATATTTTGAAAAAGTAGGTTTTACCACAAAAATGTGATTCACTTCATGCTGAATGTAAAAGATGATTTCCCATTGCTTCAAGGAAAACTCTTCTTGTCAAACTGCCCTTTATGTTGGCGAATTTGGAACTGTCTCTTGCCACTTCCTTCAACTTCTTGTTGTAATCCTCTTTTGTAATTAATTTATCATTAATCACAAACACATTGGGTAATCCCTTTTGGTTGAATGCTTCAATTCTACTGAAAAACTTGTTAATGCTTATCTCCAGTATTTGGATTTTTTTTTTCTTCTAATTGCATAATTAGATTCCTTTTGGTCAAAACCTTCTGGACTTCTAGGATAGTTTTAGTCCTGTCAACAATTTCTATGTCCTCCAACTCAAATTTATTCTTGGAATTGAGGAAGTTGATGATATTAGCAGCTTCAGTATTTTTTCACCCAAATTCTCTTTGATGTCTGTAATAGCTTCTATGGCCTTTCGTATCAGGTCCTTCTGCTAAAAAATGATTTGGATGGATGACCAAATCTCATTGATGGAATTGAGGATACTTGTCCATATGATTTCCTTGGCTTGGGCTAAGGTTTGGCCAATAGCCGACTCTCTTTCTGCTTTCTGTATTCTTTCTAGTAGCCTTTGAGATCTTTGTGCTTCAGCCAAATGTGAAGCTTCACTTCTAGTTTTCTTTTCTTGCAAATATTTGACTTTCCCCTGCAGTTTATTTATCTCCTCTGTTTGTATCGACATGTTTTCTATGGCCTTTCCCAATTGTTCGAAAAAATATGCATGTTGAATCGAATGCATTGTTGATGTTGTAGCTCTTGTAGTGGGGGTTGTTGTGAGGGGTACTGCATCTAAAGGAACTATGGCTACATGTGGATTTTGTTCCTTCTCCTTAATCATCTTCTCCATTTCTGTCTCCATTTGCTTGATTTGGGAATTTTTCTCCATGATTAATTTTAGCATATCTCCCTTCTGTATTTCAGACTCTTCTATATCTTTGGCCAGTGGATCTTCTATTGCTGGCAGTTTTAGCTACGTCCTCAGTGCTGCAGTATCAAAATTCTTCTTTTTAATCAGTTCTTCTGCAACCTTCACATTTTCTGGATCATACCCCATTTTAACAACCAGATCTTCCAATGCAGATTTGATCCTGGTGTGTTTAGCCATAGAATAGATCTTGTCCATATTCAGCTGAGATTAGATATTTGAAAGTGAAACCTGCAATTTTGACAAAATCATGGTTGTATTGGTTAGTGTAGAGAAAATCATCTCACCAGTGTGTTTGTGCATCTCTGTTTGATTAAAGGGATGAATTTCCTTGGTGTCAAACTCAAAGGTTGTATTTTTGTACTCTGCTACTGTCTTCAGTTGTGGAATTTGAGCTTCTTGGAAGGCCATTTGCATCCTTCCTTTTTTTGAATCAAAGGTTGATAGAAGCCTGCTCTGTGAACCAACAGTCTGTTTCCAGAACTGTGTAGGTGATGTTCCTGAGAATCTCATTCTTGAGCTTAATTTATTTGTATCTATCAAAGATACTCTTCTCCTTTTCTCCCCGAATGAGCTTAGAGGTTTGAGTTTTTCTTGGTTGACCTTGTGACAATGATGACATCACCGGAAATGTTACAAATTTTCTACTTGATTGTGTTGAAGATGGTGTTTCTTTGATGATCATGGTAGCTCCTTGTTATACATTATTTTATAAATCTATTTTATGACTCATCTTGGTCCTCTTTCTGTACATGATCTTGAATTATTTACCTGCACTGTTTGTAACTGAAGGTGATTCTTCCTCTCTTCGCCTCTTACCTGATTTCTCCTGAGGAGTAGGAGTCTGTGAAGTTGAAGTAGACACGATATTTGCTTCAGATTCCTACAAGGTGTTCTATGTCCATGTCAATTGATTGACATACTTTTCAATCTTTGGCCTCTGAGTGTTGGTATAACGAGTGGTTTTGTGTTCCACCCTTAACTTGGAAATTAGGCCTAGAGGATCATATGACCATGTGAAACTGAGATTAAAATTCATTTCTTTGAGAATATTTTTTGCTTCTTCTCCTGCTGTCCTGTTGTTACAACAAAGGGGCTAACCTGTGTTTTAATCCTGAACTGATATTTCTTCTTGGCTGAAAAAAATGGATTTTATTAGAGTTAATCATCTGTCTTATGTATTCTAGTGAAAATACTCTCATTGGGAGGTATTTTGGCAACTTGTATGGTGGAAATTGACACCCATACACCCTGATCTCTATATAATTTTGGCACAAGTACCAATCTCTGGTTTTTTCTTGCTTTGTAAAATGTAGAATCTTCTTTATTTCCTCACTGATTCTCGGTTCTTCAGAATTGGTCAACATGATCATCATAGGATGTATTAACTTTTCAATGTATTTCTTGAAGGTATATTCCTCTGAATCTTTCATTACTAGGGAAGTCCAAAATATTACAGACTGTGGATTCCCTTCCTCATCTAATTTCTGCATTGAAAACTTGAATCTGTCTACCTGGTAATAAATGAACATATAAACCAAAATGGAAGTATACCTGAATATTTCTTCAGTTGGCAACTTAAGGATTTACTCATGTATACTGTTAGCTAAGAATTGACAGAAATTGAAAAGGATTGAAGGCTTGTGGTCTTTAGAAAAGATTGACAGGAAACCTAACAGGGGTTCATCTACCGATTCATTAGAGTAATGGCCTAAAAGGCAGGACAACATAGAAATGATTTGTTTGGCCTGATATGGGAACATGGAAGAGGGATAAGGTGGATTTTTTTTAGGCAATTGGGTGTTTTCAGGAAAGAAAATATAAAAAATGTGTGCTCGTTTGGATAAATCTAAATTTTGGTTGAGTTTAGTCAAGGTTTCTACGGAAAAAGGAGTTACGGTTTCTATAGGAGGGGCCTGCATCATTTGGTCAATGGTCTTGGAGGTGATGGTGAGTAAAATTTCACCACTTGGGGCTATTATGGCTCTCTGGTTTGGCACATAACAAGCCTGGAATTTTATGACAAATTCGGGGGAGTGAAAGGTCTGGGGAAAAATATAATGAGGGAGATTGGACTTTGAGATTACAATTTCATCATACTTGTTTATGAATTTGTCCTCGAGCCAACAGTAGAGTTCGAAAATATCGAACTCACACTGAATCGAATATTTTATAGTCTTTGTCTGCAAAGGAGCTGTGATCCAGGTCTATAGGGGTATGCAGAATAGGGTTGAAAGAGTCTTCAAGGTTTTTCTTCTTTGGAGGCATCCTGTTAGTGAAAAATTATAGAGACAGGAAGTAGTGGCAAATATTTACCAGGAATTGCGGTGGTTTTTAGTAGACTCGAAGTAGAATTGGGATTTTTTGTTGCTCGATCAGGTGCTTGGTTAATTGAAGAACAACAATGTGCACTTGAATTCTGGAAACAAAGGTGAATTGACACAATCTGTAGAAGAAAGGGGAAAAGTGGTGGCGTGTTGGATTTTATGGTAATGGGGATTTTTCTGTTAGGGGCGCAGGTTCGTTGGAGTGTCGAACGATTACCGGAGAAAACATTTAATGGGCTAATAGTTATCCCGTGAAATGTTTAAATTAGCTAACGGTTATGCTCACGCGGCAGGATGAGAGTGGAGGGGAGCGTGTGGGAAGTAGAGCGGGAAATGAGGGTGGTTAGGCAGATTTCGGAAAGGGATCGAAGCGCTTTGTGGTATTGTGAGGGGGGTGCGAAATGATGTGGTGGTGACACGTCGTGTGGGACCGGCAGGGAGGAAACCAATTTTCAGACCCTCCCCCTAGCGGTAAAGGTAGGATGGCGAGGACGGGTCGAAAATAAATATGGACCGTAGATCTCGCGGAGTAAGAATTAGGCCGTTGATTAGAGCTGCTGACTTAATTGAAAGCGACAAATTTTTTTTGTCGTTTACCAACCTTTATTTCATGGCAGATACTTTGGATAAATCCTTTGCGTTTGAACTTTGGGTTAAAAACATAATGAAATTGAAACATAAGGCAAATAGTGCATATTTTCACAATTTGTTTCAAACTTCGGATAAAAACATAAGATGTAAGTTTTTTCTATTTTATCCCTTTCAACCATTTTTGGCGTTCAGCTTCCTCCTAATCCTAAGACTAATATTTTTAACCATTCTCGAGGGTTCATTTGGACTTGCAGACCCTTGTTTTATTTCTTTTTAAAATTCAAATACCTACTCTATCCTATCCACTTATTGCTTCATTGATTCAATTTAAACATTTGAATCAACCTTATTTATCTACGTAAGTAACATTAGCCAATATTAAACAATTTGGCTAACCTTATTCTCTAATATAATCAAGAAAAAATTAAACTTGTTTGACCATGATTAAATTTTATTATCAAACAAATGACTCTGGGTTGTGGCATTTTGAACAAGTTGCACACAACATTCACTTTATTTAACATAACAAAAATTTCTATCAAGTAGTGGCATTTAAATTTGCAACACTTCTAGTTCTATATTTTTTTCTTTTTTCTTTTATGGGGTTTTCATCTTTATTTATTTTTTATTCTTTCTCCATTTTTTCTTTCCTTTTTCTTTTGTCTCTTTATTCTATTTTTTTGGAAATATCTTTTCATTTTTTTTTGGAAACCATTTTCAAATTTAAATATTATTTACAATATCATATAACTGAGATAAAATATCTAATCACCTTGTGATCCTCTAAATTATAGGACCCTAACTGTGGCTCTAGCTGGGGATGACACTTTTTAAGAAGTGCCAAGAACCTGTAACCAATATCCTTGAATGTTTTGTCTCAACAATGTTTGCATTTTATTTTGTTGTTGTTGTTGTTGTTTTAGTTATGGTGGCACATTAATCAGGAGCTTAGGGCCATATCCGCTGGGCTTCAACTTTTGTCAATAGGTCACCCATTCAAAATAATAAAGACTGATATTTAAAATGAAATTATCTAAGAAACAACTCTATTATTGTGATAAATAATGCTTCAACATCCTGTCATTCACAGGTCCAGCAGGTATCTATGTTCCATCCAACTCTTTGATGAAAAATGCATTATGACCACTAAAGGCATAGATGCCATATGGTCATTTCCACAGATTATCAAACTTTATGTGCTTTCCTTTATCGTCTCTTCTTGAATACCACTTTAAAACACTGTCACCCAACTAAAAATCATATGCTTTGGTTCTTTTGTCATTTTTTTTTTGACATTCTCTTGGATAACTTGTGTTTTGTTATACACTTCTGCCCTGGATTATTCCTTCTCTGAGTATCATTTGGTTCCACTTGAAACTCCTATATTATTTTCATAGCTGTAACCCATAAATAATATGGGAAAACAACATCCATTCCATAAACTAACTAGTTGGTGGCATGCCAATTAATTTCTTTGTGGTGAGCCTATCAGCCCATAGTGGATTTACTAGCTTATTATGCCATACTTCTTATTGTCTTCTAGCAACTTTTTGATAATGTTAATCAAATTTTAATTTGAAGATTCATCTAACCCATTACCCTGAGGGTAATAAGCAGTTGAATTCCCTAGAGTGATATGATATTTGCTGCAAAAATATACCATTTTATTTGACTTAAAAGCTGCTGCACTATCTGTGATAAGACTATTTAGACACCCAAATCTTGACAGTATATTGGTTTTTAGGAATTTGATAATCACAACATTATTTTCTTGTCTTGAGGGTGTGGCCTCAATCCTCTTGGTGAAATAGTTAGTCGCTGTGAGGATCCATTTGTGTTGGGCTGAGGATGGTGGATGGATTTCTCCAATGAAATCCAAACCCCACTATTGGAAAGGGATTTCAACAGATATAGGTTTCAAGGGTAGTGGCAGTAGTTTTTTCTTTCCTTAAAACATTTGGCACTTGTGGCAGGACGTAAATTTTTTATGGACATTAGGAAAAAGAGTTGGCCAGTTAAAACTAGCTCTTTAGATCTTATTGGCAGTGGTATTCCAATACAAATGACCACCACAGTCTCCTTCATGAAATTCCTGCATAGGTCTTTCTGCATCATCCTTCAATAAACATTTTAGTAAAATTCCACCAACATCTTTCCAATACAAAATGTTATCTAAGATACAAAATTTCACAGCCTTTAGCTTAAGAAATATAGCCTTTGTCTTAGTCAAACTAGGAGGAGCTTGTAAATTGAATAATACAAAAATGAGGTTTGCATACTAGGGTGAGGTTGTAAAATCCTCATCTATTTGTGGAGTCACCTACTCTTCTTGATCATCTAATGTAGCTACAAAATCAATATCCAAGGCATGAAAATTATACTCAGGCATTAATTTGGCTATTCCTTGTCCCTTAATGAGCTTGGTGGGTTTAATTTCAATGTCATATTCAAGAATGATGGAAATCCACTTGCCTCTTTTACCATCTGGTCCATTTTGAGTTAGGATATCTTTAACCACAGAATTTGGTAGAAAAGCAATTAGGTGAGAATGAAAAATATACACTCTAAAATCCTTAATTTCTTTTATTAAAGAAAATGCTTGTTTTTCCATTATATTGTATTTCAATGCAACATCTCTTAGAGAATTTCTAAAGTAAGAAATGGGATGCTCATATCCCTCATTTTTTTTAGTAAGAGAATTGCTGCAACAATGTGTTTAAATGCAAATGAAAATATTATAAAGTCTTTTGTAAATTCAGGGCTGATTAAGACTGGTGCTTTTGTTAGTGCTTGTTTCACTTGGTCGAATGACTGCCTAGCTTCAATGTTCTACCTTATTTTCGTGTCTTTCTTTAGCATATTTGTTATGTTCCTAAGGAGTTCTGGTAGGTTGCGGATGAATCTTCTTAGAAAGTTAATTTTAGCAATAAATGATTGAAGTTCTTTAACATTTATAGGATGAATTATTTTCAAAATGGCTTCAATCCTACTGGGACCAATCCTAATACCCTCTTTGGAAATGATATACCCTAGAGGTTTTCCTTCTTCAAGGCTAGATAATGTTTTCTTGGGGTTAAGTGAGATCCCAAACTTCCTACACTTCTAAAAAATGCTCCTAAGTGTAACAAATGCTTTACATCTGTTTTGGAATAAACCATTATGTCACCTAGATATATAACAATAAATATGCCAATTTCATCGGCAAAAGAAATATCCATTTCCCTCTGAAATGTGGCTCCAACATTCATTAACCCAAAAAGCATCTTCACATACATGAAGGTACCCCATGGAGTAGTAAAAGTTGTCTTATCCTGATCATTAGGGTGAACCAAAACCTGGTTGTAATCCGAGAAACAATCTAACAAATAAATCCTACTGGAGCCAACTACCTTTTGCAAAATGTGATCCATCTTTGGTAAAGGGTAATTTTCCTTTAGTAATACTTTATTGAGGTTTCTAAAATCTCTACACAGTCTGATTTCACATGTTTTCTTCCTTGTTGGTACTATATTAGAAACCCACTTAGAGTACCTAAGAGGTACTATGATCTTAGCATCATATATTTTATTGATCTCTTTCTCAATTAAAGGCATCACTATTGGGTTTATCCTTCAGAGTTTTTTTTTAAGGGTTGCTAATCTTCTTTAATAGGAATTTTGTGTTGTATTATGCTAGTGTCATAAGATTTTAGGTCTTCATAACTCCAGGAAAACACATCAGTGAATTATTTGAACAAAGAAATGCATTTATGCATTTCATCAAGTGGTAATGATTTAGAAAGTTTTATCATTTTTGGGTATTTTTCACTACCTATGTTGCATTCTTCTACATCTTTCCCGTGGGTTAAATATTGGATTTCTTAGCTACATCATTAAAGTCAAACAACTCTTCTAAGGGAACCAATCCTCTGGGTAAAACATTATATTTTAATTGGAGTATTTCTAGTTCCTTTATTTCTTGATCTATTTCAAGAAATTCTACTTTATTTACATTTTTATTTACATGATTACCTAGCTAGTTTTCTAAATCAGAATGTACAATTGCCTTATCTTCTAAATCAAACTCTACATCTATAGTATCTTCTTCAAACTCATCCTTGGATTGTTGAAAATTTTCAATTTTTTTATCCTTCCGAAAGACTTACCAATATCTAACATTGTCTAGGAAAGTTGGTATGTGTTTCACTTCCACTGTGTATTGACAGTTGGGGTGAGGAATTTTACAGGTACTAGCCGAAAAAGAAAAAATATTGTGATTTCTAAGGATCACAGAGAGGTCATATTCCACAAAACACTCCAAAAAATCTAGAACAACATTTATGTATGCTCTTAATTTAGGGTGTTTTGCAGAATATTCTCCTTTTATCTGTTTTATTTTTAGCTCAGAATCCCCATGAATGGAAATTATTTTAGCACCAAGTTTTTTCAGTAACTGTAATCCTAGTATTAATGCTTCATACACAGATATATTATTTGTGCATTGGAAATTAAGCTTGTATGAATATCCTTCATCATGATTAGTTCCTAAGTTTGAAACCCAAACTCCTGCTCCAGAGCCCTCTTTGCTACAAGCTCCATCAAAGTCCATATTCCAAAGAGGTTCAAGCTATGTGTCATGTTCCAATGTTGTTTTTTGGTCTTCTTATATTTCACAAATATCAATCTCCGAGTTTTCAATCTGAGTGTTAATCTCCTCATCATTATAGAGAATGAATGAGTCCAGGTTTGCATGGACAGAGTAAAGAGGATAGTTGTGCGGCTTGTCTTGGCTACTTACCATGAACTTCATCAATGTCTCCCTATACAATCTCATTTGCTGACCAAAAACTGGTATGGTGGAAAAAGTCATGTCCATATGTAGGGTTCTTTGCAACTTACTCCCCATGAGTGTGACAACAACATGCCATACTTAGGGGGTACATTTTCAATTACTATATCCATGACCAAAATTTTGGCTAGAATTTATGCCAAAGTAACAAACAGATCTTTGATAAGACTTAAGCATCTCATTTTGCTAGAATCAAAAGAGTACAAATCCGTGTAATGTCTGGTAATGACAAGTCCTAATTTGTCCATGACAACCTTAGGCATTAAGTTATGTGAAGCCCCTGAATCTGGCATGACATTATGCAAAAAATTTTCATGGATGTTTAGGCTAACATATAAGGGAGGCACACCTCCTTCCTGTGGCTTTCCATCTACTTTTGGTCCAAATAAAAGTTCAGGTTGGTCATCATTCAAATTGACTATATCTTTATTTCCCCCTATATTAAAAGCTTTTATTACCGGAGATCTATACACATTCTTGTTCATCAGCTCTATTAGAGGGATAGGTATTTTGAGTTTTTCTAAATCATTTTCAATATTGAAGGATGTCTGGAATTTACTCATGTTTAGGAAATCTGATTTAGTAGTGACGCCTTTTGGAATAGTCTCTTTTTTCTGACTAGTGGTTGGAATATCTGTCTCAGTTGTTTTTGAAGTAGTGTCAACTATCTTTTTAGTAAAATTTCCTAAAAAACTGACGCAACAAAACTGAAAGTCAACCCCAAGGAGAGCTGGTCAACTGTAGCCGTGGCTCTGTCAACACTTTCCTTTTTAATTACTTGTTCCACCTCCACGTGGTCTTCTTATCTTTTTTTCTTTGGTTTTATTTATCAATTTCAAAGAAATTGACAAATAAATATATTCACTACTTTTGAATTCCCAATGTAATTCCTGTGCTTTTATTTCACCACCCGAACCTTAGGACTAAGGTCGCAACCCTTCACAATCATACACATTTAATCGCGGGAATTCAAATTATTTATATGCGCCCTGCCTTATGGCCAACGTTTATACCTTTCGAACTTTATATTAACACTCTACGCCTTTTAAATAAATGAATTTATTATAAACCTTTGGCTCCGGGCCCGTATATATTTAAAAATCCAATCAAACTCATGCTCCGCACTTTAGTTAACCTCCGGGCTCTTTTATTAAACTTCGCACATCTTCATCAAGCGACCACCGTTCGATGGCCTTTTCCCAAATCAATGGCTCACCACAATATCGCTCGGTGTCTTGGTACGAACGATAACGTGCAATGGCGCGGTTTAAATGGTGGTTTTCCAGGGGTCCACTTCGCCACGCATCAAACACTCTATGGAATCGCTCCAATTCGGAAAATGCCACTCGTGCACCAAAAGCAATGCGATATGGAAACCCGCCTTTATAAATCCACTCATGGTTTTGCTACAGTGATTGACCAAGGTTAATGCGGGGTCACACTGGCCTTCTTATTCATTTAACTCGGGTCTGGCCCGGTTCAGGATTCAATTAACAATAAAGCAAGGTTATCTCCTTATTAAGCGGATTTCCACTATCATAAAACCGAGTTAAATGAACACGGGTTTTCGCAGGTTTCTCTACTCGAGCAATTTGAGGGAAACAATAGGCAGAGACATGCAGAATCTATACAATAGTTCGATCCAGTAGATACATATGCACAGAGTTCAATCCCCTCACAATTAAATAATATCTTTACAATCTTGGATTCGAAACGACTCTATGGCAAACGCGTACAGAAAATATTTAATTGGAAGCAATTGCGAACACAGATTTTATTGCAGAAATCTCTCTTCTCCTTCCTCCCCTCCAATACATCTGAGGGATTACATTTATATACATAAACATATGACTCTTCGGTTCCTCTGAGAGGATCGTTCTAGAATTCAAAGGTCTAATTACAATAATTCACTAACTGAAACTGTTCGACTTCTACAACTCTAACTAATCTAAGTGAAACAGTCAGCTGAGGTATTGACACCTAGCTGTTACAATTTGATGAATTTGAACCCTCCTAGCCATAACATGTGGACAAAACCTTCTACATTGCTGGCTAGTGTCTAATTCCCCTGCATCAGACTCCCGAGGGCAATATTCTTCATGGGCTCCTGTCCATGAGCTCTCCCATTGATCTACGTATCTTTTGCAACATTTCTTCAGTCATCCAAGTGGCATCTTCCTCTGGCTTGTCCTTCCATTTGATCAAGTACTGAAAGTACTCTTGTCCTCTGGTCCTTCTGAACACTCTCTTGTTCAATATCTTCTCTGGTTGTAATGGTTGTGTTGGAGGTAGTTGCTCCTTCCACTCAATCTGTTCCTTGTCTGCTGATCTTTCTTCTGCACCATCATCTTCATACTTGTACAAATCTGCAACATTAAAAATGTGAGATATTCCAACATCAGGTGGCAATTCAATCTCATAAGCATTTGCAGAAAAATTTCTAAGTATCTTGCATGGCCCAATCTTCTTGAACTTTAGTTTATTATACTGCTTCTTTGGGAACCTCTCCCTCCTCAAGTGTGCCAAAACCAGATCTCCTACTTCAAAATGAACTTCCTTTCTGCTCAAGTCTGCTTTTTTTTTGTATTTGATGCTGCTGCCTTGTAATTGCTGTTTCACTTGTTCATGTATGGCCTGGATTTCTGAAGCAAATTCCTCACCATCTGCACTTCTTAGTTCCAACCTTCCCAGGTTTCTTAACTCTGATATTCCTCTGGGGTGCATTCCATAAACAATATGAAATGGAATCTGCCCTATGCTCCTGTTTGGTGAGTCATTATATGCATATTCTGCCTGAGGCAAAATATGATCACACTGCTTGGGATGCTCTCCGTCAAGACTTCTCAACAAATTTCCCAGACTCCTATTCACTACCTCAGTTTTTCCATCAGTCTGGGGATGATAAGCTGAGTTGAAACTCAGTTTCGTACCAAGTTTCTTCCACAATGTTCTCCAAAAGTGACCCACAAATCTGGTGTCTCTGTCCGAAATAATACTCTTGGGCAACCCATGCAATCTAACAACTTCTTTGAAAAACAAGTTAGCAGCATGGGTGGCATCACTAGTTTTATAGCATGGAATAAAATGTGCCATTTTGGAGAATTTGTCCACCACAACAAAGACTGCATCATTCCCTCTCTGAGTCTTGGGCAATCCTAGAACAAAATCCATACTCACCATGTCCCAAGGCCTGTCTGGAATAGGTAAGGGAGTGTACAATCCTGCATTCTGGCTCCTTCCTTTAACATACTGACAAATTTTGCAATTCTTCACAAACTTGTCCACTTATGCTCTCATCTTGGGCCGGTAATAGAAGTGACTCAGCTGCTCATAAGTCTTATCAGTACCAAAGTGTCCAGAAAGTCCACCACTATGCTTCTCTTTGATCAAATTTTCTCCCATGGAACATCTTGGTACACACAGTTGGATTATTTTGAATAACAAGTCCTCCTACAGGAAATAATCCAGCCACTGGCTTCTATCTGTTAAAACAGGGTTACTACATGCCTCAAATGCTTCCTTAAAATCTAGATCTGTTTTATACAATTCCTTGAGAAAATCAAACCCTACAACTTCAAAATTTGTTTCTTGAACAAGCATGTGCCTCCTACTCAAAGCATCAGCTACTTTATTGGCTTGGCCACTTATATGTTTCAAAAAAAAATTAAAACCTTGGAGATACTCAACCCATTTGGCATGCTTATGTTTCAACTTGGGCTGCTGTACAATATACTGCAAAGCATGATTGTCAGAATACAATACAAATTCCCTGGACATCAAATAATGTCTCCACTTTTTCAATGCCTGAACAATTGCATAGAATTCCTTCTCATAAGAGGAATACTTTCTCCTGGTGTCATTTAGCTTCTCACTAAAATAGGCTACAGGCCTATCATCCTGACTCAACACAGCTCCAATGGCCTCTCCTTTGGCATCACACTTTACTTGAAATGGCTTAGTAAAATCAGGCAGAATCAAAACAGGCTTCTCAGTTATCTTTTGCTTCAAAGTTTAAAGTTTCTTTCTGCTTCAGCAGTCCACTTAAATGGCTGTTTTCTCTTCTTTATTGTCTCAATTATGGGTGCATTGATCTTACTGAAGTTTCTTATAAACTTTCTGTAAAAAATAGCAAGTCCATGGAAACTTCTTACCTCAAAAACATTCCTGGGTAAAGGCCATTCCACAATTGCCTTAACCTTTTCTGGGTCCATCTTCAATCCTTCTGCAGAAACAACAAAACCCAAATACACCAACTCTTCCTTCATGAATGAGCATTTCCTTAAGTTTATCAACAATTTTTCCTGGTGCAGCTTCTTCAAGACATGATTAAGATGCCTTAAATGTTCTTCTTTAGTTCTGCTGAAAACTAATATATCATCCAAATATACTATCAAAAATTTACCAATGAATTCTTTCAATACTTCATTCATAAGTCTCATAAAAGTGCTAGGTGCATTTGACAACCCAAAAGGCATTACCATCCATTCATATAATCCTTCATTTGTTTTAAAGGCAGTTTTCCACTCATCACCCTCTCTTATTCTAATCTGATGGTATCCACTTTTCAAATCTATCTTTGAGAAATATTTAGCACCACTCAAACAGTCCATCAAATCCTCAACTCTGGGCAAAGGGAATCTGTACCTGATTGTTATTTTATTTATTTCTCTGGAATCAGTACACATTCTCCAACCTCCATCTTTCTTTGGGCTCAATACTGCTGGTACTGCACATGGACTCAAACTTTCTCTGATTAATCCCTTGTCCACCAATTCCTGTACTTGTCTCCTAATTTCCTCATTTTCCTTGGGAGTCATTCTGTAGGCTGCCTTATTTAGCAGATTTGAACCAGGGATAAAATCTATCTGATGGCTGATCTTTCTCACAGGTGGCAGCTCATCAAGTAAATCATCCACAACAATGTCACAGTAATCATCTAACATCTCTTGGATTTCTACTAGCAAATCAGAAATCTTTGTGGAAGTAAGAACTACTTTAGGTTTGCAAAGTAAAGCAAAAATTATCTCTTCTTCTTCTATCTGATGCAGATATTCTTTCCCGCTCAGCAACAAGGTATTTGGATCAATCACTCTGCTGGATGGCTCTCCTTCTTCCATGGGTATCAATGTATGATGTACCCCATCCTTGAAGAACTTGTAAGTGTTCTTCTTGCCATCATGCACTGCTGCTCTGTCAAACTGCAAAGGTCTACCCAGCAATATGTGACACACATCCATGGGCATCACATCACACAAGACCTTATCTTTGTATTTTCCCATTTGCAGCTCTATCTCACACTGTTCTTTTACAACCAGTTGGTGCCCCTTATGCAGCCAGTACACCCTGTAGGGAGTTGGATGCTCCCTTGTCTTCAACTTCAGCTTCTCTATCACCTCAGTGGAAACTAGATTGTCTGTGCTGCCACTATCAATAACTAGCTGGCAGAATTTCCCTTGGACTTTGCATATGCTCCTAAACAAAGTCTTCCTTTGTGCAGGCTCAACGGCCTCTTTGGTTTGCTTCAACATGACCTTATTTACCACCAAGGACTCTCCCCTCTCGGGTAGAATTTCTTCTTCAATTTCTGCCTCTTCTCCAGCCTGGACAACAATAACATTCCTTGGTCCAACACCCACATTCTCTGGGCACTCATAGTGCTTGTGTCCCACTTGCTGACATCTATAACACCTCAATTCTCTACCTCTGCCTCTGTCTTTGCCTCCTCTTCCTTTTACTCTGTAAGAACCCCTTCTGCCCCTTGCATCCTCCTTTGTAGATGCATTCTGAGGTGAGCTACTATTAGCTCCATCCCTGGATGTAGTAGGCTTTCCTTTACCACCCTGACTTCCCTTTCCTCGGAAAGTACCTCTCTTCTTGGTAGACTGTTTTCTCAGGAGTTTCTCCTCTGCTTTCAAGGCCATCTAGTAGGCCTCTTCCACTGTCTTAGGAGATAGGAGACCAATCTCATCTTGGATCTCCAGCTTGAGACCATTTACATATCTGGCAGTCTTCTCTGGTGTGTCTTGAAATTTCCCAGCTCTTATACTTACTCTGTAGAATTCCTCTGTGTATTCTTTTACTGTCAGTAACCTATGTCTCAGGTTCTGCATTTTCTTATACAATGTCAGCTGGTAATCACTAGGCAGGAACTTACCTTTTAATTTAGCCATCATTCTGGTCCAACTCTTGATAGGTTGCTTGCCAACTCTCCTCCTTTCTGCCTGCACTCCATCGCACCAAAGTGCAGCATGTCCCTTCAGCTTTGTCACTGCAAACTTGACCTTTTTATCCTCACTTATTTATTCATAATCGAAGCACTTGTTCATTTCATTTATCCATTCCACCAGTTCCTCTGGATTCAGTCCCCCTGCATAACTCGACACTTCAATTCTGGGCTTAACTGCAGACCCCGGAACAGTTCTAAGGAGCCTTAAGTCAGGAGGAATTTCAACATTTTCTTCCGCTTCTTCTGTTTCAGGTTCGCTGATGTCTTCAGGATCTCTAGTCTGTCTTCGCTCCACGGCATCCACTCTGGCTTCGAACCTCTGCAAAATCTCAAACACCTCTGCATTGGCAACAGGTCTCCTTCTGCCAGCACCTCTATCAACTCGGATTGCCATGTCAGCTCTCTGCAAAAAAAACTCATAAATAACAGCTCTGATACCACAAATGACGCAACAAAACTGAAAGTCAGCCCCAAGGAGAGCTGGTCAACTGTAGCCGTGGCTTTGTCAGCACTTTCCTTTTTAATTACTTGTTCCACCTCCACGTGGTATTCTTACCTTTTTTTCTTTAGTTTTATTTATCAATTTCAAATAAATTGACAAATAAATATATTCACTACTTTTGAATTCCCAATGTAATTCCTGAGCTTTTATTCCACCACCTGAACCTTAGGAATAAGGTCGCAACCCTTCACAATCATACACATTTAATTGCGGGAATTCAAATTATTTATATGCGCCCTGCCTTATGGCCAACGTTTATACCTTTCGAACTTTATATTAACACTCTACACCTTTTAAATAAATGAATTTATTATAAAACTTTGGCTCCGGGCCCGTATATATTTAACAATCCAATCAAACTCACGCTTCGCACTTTAGTTAACCTCCAGGCTCTTTTATTAAACTTCGCACATTTTCATCAAGCGACCACCGTCCGATGGCCTTTTCCCAAATCAATGGCTCACCACAATATCGCTCGGCGTCTTGGTACGAATGATAACGTGCGATGGCGTGGTTTAAACGGTGGTTTTCCGGGGGTCCACTTCACCACGCGTCAAATACTCTATGGAATCGCTCCAATTCGGAAAATACCACTCGTGCACCAAAAGCGGTGCGATATGGTAACCCACCTTTATAAATCCACTCGTGGTTTTGCTACAGTGATTGACCAAGGTTAATGCGGGGTTGCGCTGGCCTTCTTATTCATTTAACTCGGGTCTGGCCTGGTTCAGGATTCAATTAACAATAAAGCAAGGTTATCTCCTTATTAAGCAGATTTCCACTATCATAAAACACATTTAAATGACCACGGGTTTTCACAGGCTTCTCTGCTCGAGCAATTTGAGGGAAACAATAGACAGAGACATGCAGAATCTATACAACAGTTCGATCCAGTAGATACATATGCACAGAGTTCAATCACCTCATAATTAAACAATCTCTTTACAATCATGGATTCGAAACGAATCTATGGAAAACGCGTACAAAAACCATTTAATTGGAAGCAATTGCGAACACAGATTTTAATGCAGAAATCTCTCTTCTCCTTCCTCCCCTCCAATACATCCGAGGGATTACATTTATATACATAAACATATGACTCTTCGGTTCCTCTGAGAGGACTGTTCTAGAATTGAAAGGTCTAATTACAATAATTCACTAACTGAAACTGTTCGACTTCTACAACTCTAACTAATCTAAGTGAAACAATCAGCTAAGGTATTGACACCTAGCTGTTACAATTCGATGAATTTGAACCCTCCTAGCCACAACATGTGGACAAAACCTCCTACATTGCTGGCTAGTGTCTAATGCCCCTGCATCAAAAACCCTCATGAAAACTCCTTCATTTATCATTTTTCATCTAAAAACATTAAAACAATGTAAAATTTGCCTTTTACATTGTTTAAAGCAAGGTTTAAGCCTATTGGGTCCTTTTAATTTTATTATAAAAACCCCGTTTTATTTCTAAAACCCGCCATTTGATATAATAGGCATTAAGCCCCTCTCTTCTAAAGCCCCAACCCCCTCACATTCATAAAACCTTGACCTCCTCTTTTCCTAAGCCCTTTTCCCTTATAAACTAGGCCTCCACCATTTATTTAATTAAACCCCCCATGACATTATAAAAGGCCCCCCTTAACCTTTGAAATATCAAAAGCGGGCCCCGCCTCCCACTACACCCGGCGATCTTCCCTTAACCTTACAACTAACGTATTTCATTAAATATTCAAGGCTCTGGGCCCCACCCTCCATTTAACCCCGCAATCCAACTGCAACCCGACACCTGTCTTCCACTTCTGCCGACCCGACCAACTGTTCACTACTCCCAGATGTGCGATAGTTATCGATCTCCCATCTTGAGATCCAATGGCCGACATCGCATATCTCAAATAAAATTTCGATTGGGTTAGAATTTTGCAACCCACGCGAAATAGGCAGTTTTCACCTGCCACACGTAGCATGCTGGGGTATATTGCATCCGTTGGCCCAAAACAACTTACAACCTATTCTCCTTGCAATAAACCTCTTATGGTTTTCAGAACCGCCTTTTTCCTCCGTGCCAAAATTCAAAACCTCCTGCCTCTGTTTGAACTTCCTCCTAGTTCAGCCTTTGGAACCTTTCCTCCTGCACCCTCTCCACCTCTGTAAACACGTTCTGACCACTCGAAAACCCCTGAAAATGCAGTAAACCCTCCTCGCAGGTTTTTTAAGACTAATGGTTTGTGTTTTATGCAGGTTTAATGGTGGAAAGGTCCACCATGCCCTCCCATAGTCCAAAAAGGGTTGGATTAAGTGTTGGGTGATGATCCAGTGGTTTCATTCAAAGTTAAAGGGACCAGAAGGCCCTGCATCAAGATCAATCATCGATGGATCAAAAGGAACCCTCCAGCCACGAAGACAACCTCCCCTGCACACAGAAAAAACAAATTGTTAGAGAAACAGTGAAAGGAAGAAAGTAGAAATATTAGAGGGCTAATCCTAATCAGAAGACAAAACAAAAGGGTTAGCCAGTCAAAGCGGAAGATTAAAGAAAAAGGAAACAGATGAAAGTCAAATATGAAAGGATAAAGGAAAAATATTATGAAGATAAATAAAAATGGATTAAAGGAATAGAAAAAAAATCATAAACATATGAAAAGGAAATATGATAAAACAGATAGTCAAATCATAAAGAAAGAGTTTAAGGCCCGATGACAAAGATTAAAGATAAAACAAAAGGCATATTTACCCAAAACAGATTCGAATGACTCAGCCTATGGCAGTTACTCTTCCAAAGATATTTTTGCCACCTAAGTGCTTTGTTTCCTTCAATAAATAATTAGGGAGTTATTGAGCTAAGTCATAGATATTTATATCTACCAGATAGTTATTGTAAAAGTTATGAATATCCCTTAAAGTCAAAACTTTCACTTATTTTCCCTTAGGAGTTAAGATAGAAAGTTATTATTTAGAGAAATATCTGCAGATATTCCTGCCTTGAGCCTTGCATGGTCTTTAAGGTTGGGAATTAATTAACTTTGTAATACATGACACTCAAACCCTAGCTTAGCTTCACCTCCTCATTTGTAGCATAAATAATGCATCTGAACTCATTATCTTGTTGGCAATTGATGACTCTTTGAAGTAATACATAGTCTCTTGGAATTTGAAAAGAAATTAATGTCTTGGAACTTGTGGATGCCCTGATTTGTTTATTGATGGAGGACGCTAGATCACTGGATCCCCGAGCTTGGTTGTTGGTGAAGTGCTTTTAATCTGTTATTGTTATTTCCTATTTCATTATGTTTCCACTCTTTCTATGTTGCAATAGAATAAAATATTTATACTAAGAAATGTCTTCTGAAAGCACCTTAGTTCTGTTTATTCTTCACTGCCTTAATGTTTTCTTCTTCTAGGATATTTTAGAGAATTTTTAATTGCTCTCTAGACCCCCTAAGCTTGTTAATTTCATAAATAGTTGAATATATTTGGTATCAAGCATGATTTATGGATAGCCTTGTTTACTTGCTGCCACTAAAACATTGTTTTTGAAGTCTCTCTCTAAAAGTACCATTCTTTAAAGTTTGCCAAAGAGGTTTTGTTTTGATCATACCCTTTGTACTTGCTTAACTAATTGTTTTAGAGATCTTCATAACTATAATCAAGGATGTTTAGGAGTTCCCTCTTCTCTTATTACAAATATATGTGTGTCTTAAGTGTTTTCTATCCTTGAAGGTGAAATCCCTAGAAGTTAAATGAGTTTCTCGCCTTCTATATTTCATTAGAAAAGTTTTCCTTGAATTATCACATGCTTTAGTTGAATCAAATAATTTATGGTTTTCCCTGTCTATTGATTGCCTCTTCATGTTTATGATATTTAAGTCCCTTTGTTGAGAAGTACATATGATAAAGGATTCTTGATTTCCCTTTGTCCTAATTTTCATTCTTGCAATTGATGTCCATCTCATTACCCCTAAAAACTTGAAGATCCACTGACCAAGTTAGATTTTCCCTATGATGCTCCCCAATCCATTAATAAACTTATCATGACTTCCATTAGACTCCATTTCCCAATGACTTAGATATTTCCTCATTCTACCTATGCTTCTTGATCATTATACCCAACCAAAACAAACAACAAAAACCTCATACTTAATAACAAGCCTAAAATCAACCATTCAAAGAAAACAAGTTCATATTATTTGCAAACAAATAGAGAGATCCCTCTCTGAGTCTAGGAAGGCTAGGTCCTAGGACTCTAAAGACTGGTTTCATGTTACCCTGTCATTTGGTCTACCAATCTACCAAATCACGGGATGCTAACATTTTGGCGATCACGGTGGGAATCTGAGTATATAGTGTCCTGAATACATCTTAAAACTCATTAGACCCTTAGTTAAGCTTGAGAATTCAAGCTATCAGCCATAGAGTAGACTTTGTTTGTTTCACCATCTTAGCTAAATGATGATTTAGGTATAAGACACTCTTACAAACCTTATGACTACATAAAGAAACTTAGAAAACCCCAAAAACATCCCTATATTGGTTTTTTATCAATTATTGGTGGTGGACCATACACATTTACCTTTAAAACAACCAAAAATATCCACTTGGCGACTCCATTAGCCTTCAGTAGGCTTATTAATTCAGTAGTTCTTTTAGATTCCCCTAGGATTGTATCAAATCAGTCCTAAGAAGTTTAGAAGCCTAGTCCCATATTTTAGAATTTTACTAAACACTGTGAGAGGTCAACCTTCTAAAACAGTTCTAAACTTTCAGGCTCTCCAAATTTTGAGTTTGAAATCTGGCCTCACATAGGATCAATACCAAATCTCATTCAGACCCTAATCCTCATGCTATAGTTGATAACCCATAAAATATTTTGTGGCAAACTTCTAAAGTTGGAAATTTAACTACTGATAAGAATATCCAAAGAAAAATATCTGTCCCTGAACACCTTACCATCTTGAAATATCATCACTTTGACTTGTGCCATTCAAAAAAAATATTTAGAACCAAGTCACATAGTGATATTGACCAGAATGACTTTGAGCCCATAGATTTGCAGCAGAGTTCTGGTAGAGAAGCCACTTATTCCACTCCTCCTGATTTTAAGCTTCTCTATCACTTTAGCTCCTTCCATAACAAATATGCTCATAATCATTTTACTGGTCCAAGTAATTCCACCACACGCATCCACACATCCACTGTTCAAAAAACTCCATTTCATCCCACTTTCCCTTCCACAAACCCACCTCTTGTAAATCTTCCATTCACTCCTATCATGGAAAAATGGTATGATCCATTAGTGTTACCACAACTTCTGGTTCCTTTACCAAATGATTATCAATCCATGTTACGTAGGTAAATAATGTCTGTAGATAGAGACGGTCCCTCTAACCCTAGGGCGGGTTTAGAAACAAAAATACACGCTAAAGTGTTGCTTCCTAGTTAATGAATGAATGAAAGACATGGTAGATCGACCTACCTAGAATCCAATGCTGTCGCCATTGCAAAAAGAGTAGTAGCCAATCACTCCTGTCTTGGAAAATCACAATCAGTGCATTGTTACGCATGGATACCTACACATGTAACAAAAGCGAGAACAACATTTGACACCATAGTTTCACTCACAACTGTTAACTAGTCAAAGAGGGCTAAAGCTATCACATTACATAAACATCATAACACAATAGTGGAACCAAACAGTATTCATGTATATATAAGTAGAAGGAATAGGTACAACCGATGCTTTGACATCACAGTGTCCTCCAGCGGGGTTCAGTAGAAGCACGTCTCGGTGCCTGTCGAGGGATTCAGATGGAATGAAGACATGGATTCAAGCTCTCCTCAACGTGATTCCTTCTATCTATCTTCTGTAGTCATTCAAATATCATCTCTCCAAGTTCAGCTATTCAGCGATTTAGCTAGTTTGTACTAAGAGAGATAGCTTCTTTTATAGAGGAAAAGGAGGAGGTTGGGATCCCTAAAAAGGTGGGAGGGAGTCCTATCCTTTAGAAGAGTTCCAAGGGAGGTGGAAACTACTAACTAAAGGAGGGAGTCTGTGGTTGTTTCATTTCAACCACTCCCAATGACTCATCCTTGAGGTGGTTGGAATGGAACCCCGCCTCTATTTTTGAAAAACATTCCATAAACAGCTTGGTGCGGGTGCTTAACTAGGATAGAGCACCAACTAGCACGGGCTCAACGTTAATTTTCTAGCTCGGCGCGAGAGTGTAACTGGATACTCGCGCCAAGGAAAAAACAAGGGTTGTTACAGTTCTGCTCAGGGAATTATCAACAAGAGGAATGTTACTCTCATGCAAAGGAATGTAGTGATGGTTTTTTCCAGGCATTTCATTGCTTATTGGTCAAAAAAATGACCCTCCAATGGGTGATATGGGGATTGCAGGGACAGTGAAAAAATGTTGTGTAACAGATGCCCCCTAAAGCATGAGGTTCGAGGGAGCGGGAGGAGCGAAATGCTTTATGAGAACGCGTTCGAACCAAACACCACTGTTGGAAAACCTACAATTACAAATAAAATTGATATCTCTGATACATGAACATGTGGCATGGGCGTAGCCATCCATATAGAGTATATATAAAACTGAGATCCGAGGTATGGACGCAGCCATCCAGCAGTAAGGATCAAAAAATATACTCAGGTATGGTCGCAACCATCCAATCAAAAGAGTCATGCAATAAGTTATAATAATCCACCAAAATCCACAGCCTGGACTTTATCAGACAAAATCCAGCGTCTTGCGCTCCATCTCGACCCAAACCAGTACAATTTCAAGCATGAAAATATATGAGCTGAAGTCGAACATGCCAGAAAATCACCTGATTACTCTCCAATGATGAAAGTTGTTAACAGGCATGAGAGAAACCACCGTTAAGGAGAATGGCTCTCAAGGTATAACTGATACAATATATGGGATGTGAATAGTGATCTAGCATCAAACATCAGTAGAATCACTCGATCGAAGGCCAATGATCTGGACCTTGTGTCAAATGCGAAAAACCTGCCATTAAGGCATGCAGGCTCCAAGGTACCATAATAGAGTCGCTTGATCAAATTCCTGGATAATGAGTTGAAGTCGACAGGAAGTGATCTGATCGAAGGTGGGCCATAATGTTTCCCACATCATCGATGTGAGACAGAGGAACATGATAATATTGAATCAGGCCCAACAGAGAATCAGAGGGCGGTTGAAAACTACAGAGGCAAACTTCTCTTGAACACATCAGCAGCGCGACACTGGATTTGGCAGTATTTGACATCAAAGGATTTGAAGTCATGAAGATGTGGAAAATAGCAGATGAGAGGTCAAAAGAGATTACCCCAACCCATGGAGGCAAAAATGATGAAATGAGATGTCCCCAACCCAACACGAATGCAGACAAGTGCCATGTTCAAGAGTGACATACTGCCAACATAACTAAAACTTGGTTCCATTTTCCCCCCACCGTTTCTAGCGAGTACCCCAATTATTTTTAAAACAAGCTTGAAGGGGATAGCATATGCTTGTGCTGTAAGTTTTTCCTTCGGACAAATCCATCCTAATACATTTTACGAGCCCTAGGAAGGAGGAACTCGAGTAACGTCATGGCGACGAAATCCGATGTCATCAGTGTTTAACGAGTCTGACAAAGGGAGAACTCAACATATTTTCATGTTTAGAGAGTTTGAAAAGAAGGCATAACAGAAAACTCCAGCATGGCCCTTTTCGTAAATAGTCTCTCAGATCCAAAAAGGTAGAAAAAAATATCTGAAAGAACCTCTTAATCGTGAGAGGCTAAGGTATTCCTTTTTCGTAAATAATCCATCCCAGCATGAAAAAGGGGTAAACGTATACTGGGTAGATATCATTTCGCAGCCATTTAACGAGTTCAAAACGATAATAATCTCGACAATATTTTCAATTTTAGAGAGTCAGAAAAGAGCTGAAATATGACTTAAGTAGTGACTTTGTCGTGTTTTTACCGAGTCCGAAAAAGTATAAAATATAACTCATTACTTCATCAATGTCACATCAAAACCTGTTGCTGCGCAAGAGACACGTGTAAAATCCATTTCTTGAAAATAATATAATAAAATAATCAAAAAATATGTCCTAAAACCTAAGTAGGGTTGTGAAAAAGTTATAAAATGCCAAAAATGGTAAAAATAATTACTTTTCACTTTTTACCTCTTGTGGAGCAATAATTACCTATTTAGCACTGTGATTTTGCGGCAACAATAGCGGACAATTCGACAGTCCAATATTGATTCCATCAGTTCCTGGTAAGAGCCGACACCTTTCTCTTCATTTCGAGTCATTCCTTTCTACTTGCAATTTCCAGTTTTAATTATGGGGGAGAAAATGTGAAAATTTGGGCACAGCGGTTGTCACGGGTTTTAGGCACAGAGTCGTGCCAACCACCCTATTTTATACACTAGGGCGCACCCATTGGCGCGATTGTTTGAGAAACAGTCGCGCCAACGGTGCAAGCCATTTTTAGTCAAAAATCCCAAGTGATAGACCGAATTTTCACAAATTCTGATGTTCTTACTAGGCTAACAATGTCCATGTAACAATATTTGTAGGTATAAAGCAGCAAAATGGTCATAGAATGGAAAGAACTAGAACATAGCGAAGAAGATGAGCTCGCCATGGAAAATTAGAGAGTCATGGAAGCTCTCAGAAACTGTGGACTGAAAAAGCTCTTCCTAATGCCATGTCTCCGAGCCCAACTAGAGTTATTGCAATATCTGATCAGCATATGGGACGAAAATCAAGAGAAGTTCATCCTTCGGGATCAAGAACTTGAGATTAAAGTCTCTGACGTCTATTTCATAATAGGATTATCACGGAGGGGAGTAGCACCAATCCTAACTGGCACTCGCCCCTGCATGGAAAACATGACCATGGTAATAGACAGGGTATGTCCAGGAGCACGGAAAGGATCGGGCAGCGGGAAAGTTGATATCCAGACTATCCCAGATTTGACACTCAGAGTAGTGCTACATACCATCACACGAGCTGCGGGATCACAAGCACCGCACAAAGCAACAAAGACACAGTTTCTTCTTGCTGTAGATTGCTTGACATCGACCATCTACAACTGGGTAGAGGCCGTGACAATAAACATGAAACACCAGCTAACAAAATGCAAGAAGACCAAATTGAAGTAATTTGGTTATGGATCCATTTTGGTATCGTTATTTTTTGGAGAAACTACCAATATTTCAGCGGCAGGAGGTCATAGTCCCAACACCACCAGCGAGAGAACCATGGATGGCCTGATGGGCAGCTCTAATGCCAAGGGTAGGGGCCGGTCAACAGATGTCTTGGAGACCGAAATTATTTGATTGGCTCTGTCGACAACTAATTGTCATGGAGGACTGGCCCTACTCTGTTACAAATTTCACTGATGATCCAGACCTCCCACTCCCAGAGGGAGAGGATTGGAATGAAGATTTGGGTGAGAATCATTTTTAAATTTTCATGAGTATTATGATTTATTTATTTATTTATTTTTAATTTTTTTAATTATTATTTTAATTTTTTATATTTATGCGTGTTCTAACATTAAATCCATGTGTGTGCAGATGTTGGCCTAGAGAGACCTGCAGGTATGTCACTGATATCGAGGCAAATCCCTCACGATTTCGACCCTCAAGGCGAGGGCAGCGAGGAAGATGAGATAGTGCGTAATATGGAGGGAATCACCCGAGGAGTTCCAGACTATGCACATTTTGATGATGTTCCACGCGCCTACCAGAGACATACTATAGGGGTGCCCAGCCGAATTCACCGCTTGCTGAGGCGTCTTGTACGGGTAGTGACATGTTATCACGAGCACCATGCTGATTAGATACCTAGGTTTTATTTTCATCTGCATATTTTGAAGACGTGATGTCTCAAGATGTAACAAAAACACACATATATCTTTTGAAGTTATGATGCATACAGCTGAAAACATGCGATATATATATATATATATATATATATATATATATATATATATATATATATATATATATATATATATATATATATATATATATATATATATATATAGATATATATACATCTATTTTCCTACATGGATCTTTTACATGTGATGATGATTTTACAAATTACGCAGATGTCTATCTAATACAATGTTGGCCACTGCATCAGTTAATGTATTCATTCGTCTAGGAATATGCTGATATGTAATCAAATCAAAATGTCTTTCTAGCAAACGAATACGTAAATACAATCTCAGAATGTGCGGATTTCTAACTGAATAATGACTATTGAGTTGCGGAACGACAAGCTACGAGTCTAGATTTATAAGCAATGTGCGTACACCGAGGTTGATTGCTTCGGTTAATAGCTCAATAACAGTGCTATATTCAACGACATTGTTTGTAGCTCGTCCTAGAAAAATACCTTGCAGATCTATCAACTCACCAGCAGGATCATAAATTACACAGGGTGCCGAAGACAAATTCTTGGTACTGCGGGAAGCACCATCCGCGAAACCAACATAAGGGGTAATAGACATCTGCACCATAAGCAAGACCCAATAAGCAGGAAAACACTCACAAAGCATATCAAACTAAAATATGTACAAAAAATGAAAATGACACCTATGTACACCTATTACACATGGATGACTCATGCATAATATTTTTTGAGATACAACCCATTTCTGGGCTGTTCAAGAGGATGACCTTCGTAATCAATAATCTCATAGGCCCCATTCTGCAATACACGTTTAATGATGTAGAGCCCATGCCACATAGGTTGAAATTTTCCTGCCCCTAGCTTATCATGAGCTTGGTCATACAGGAGGACGAGATCTCTTTCAATGAAAGAACGAGGGGAAATTTATTGGTCAAAATAAGCCATGACCCACTTTTTCTGTGCTTCAATAACCAAAGCAGAAAAGCGGTGAGTTTCATCCAACCTTTCTAAATAAAGGAGACACTCTTCTTCTGGTGTAGTATTAGGTAGTAATTCAACATCCAACTTGACTGAAGGTATTTCACATTCAATTGGGAGGGTAGCTTCTAGGCCATAAACCAACTGGAAAGGAGTGAACGCGGTTGCGTTTTTAACTGAGGTTTGGTATGCCCAAAGAGTTGAAAACAACATGAGATGGAAATTGGATTTGCGGATCCCAATCGTACATTGAAGCATGGTGACAAGAACTTTGTTCACAGCTTCAACCTGGCCATTAGCTTGAGGGTAGTACGGCGTTGAGTTGTCGTGACGCAGACCCAACTTAGAAGTCAACTTTGCCACCATATAATGCCGAAAATGGGAACCATGATCGGTAACGATGGCTTGCGGGACACCAAACCTAGCAATAATGTGATTGAATATGAACTGAGTAGCTGTCTTACCGTCGACGACAAGTGTAGGCATTGCTTCTTCCCATTTGGTGAAGTAGTCCATGACTACGATAATATAAGCATGCCCTCCGCTCGAGTGAGGGTTACACGTCATAAAATCAATGCCCCACTTCACAAAGGGACCAACGGTAATGACAAGATGAAGAGAAACGGGTGGCGCACGCACCTTGCGCTCGTAAATCTGACAATCTTTAAAAATAGAGGGCCAAAAATAACCAGCATGAAGGTTTTTTTGAACAGTATCATAACCAGACATGTGACCGCCACAGGTGCCACTATGACAGCCATTGAGAAATTTCTCAGCTTCCTCGAGGGTTAAACACCAACGGAAAATGGAATCTACCCCGACACGATAGAGGGTATCCCTGACTATACGATAAGGTTGCGATTGCTGGCAGATGCGTCGGCGAGCATCCTTCGTCAACTCAGATCTAAAATACGAAGTATGAAGATAAACGATGATATCACAGTACCACAGATTGAGGGTGCTAATCAAGAAAAGTGAATCGTCTGGAATGGATTCCTTAGAATGAAAAGGAGCAGAGTCGGAAGGGAGAGAACAAAGCAAATCAACGAAAACTAATGATTTCTTAGACTTAGCAGCAGTAAATTCCAAATCAAACTCTTGGAGGATAACAATCCACTTTGAGTATTTTCCCCCCAGCAATTGTGGAGACAATATGTAGGTCATGGGGTTGCAATCAGAAATCACCGTCACTATGCGTAAAAGGATATAATGACGAAAGTGTTGAATGGCTTGAACAATAACCAATGCTAATTTCTCGACATGAGCATAACGCATTTCTGGGTTGAGAAGGTTACGAGACAAGTAATAAATAACATGCTGATGACCGTCATCATCGTCTTGTACCAAAACCATTGCAATTGTGTTGAAAACGACAGCCAAATAAAGGGAAAAATCACGATGATAATTTGGAGGGCAGAGAAGAGGAGCATTGAAAACCAATGTCTTCAATGTATCAAAAGATTTCTGAGTGATTTCATCCCAACGAAAAGGAACGCCCTGCTTCAACAATCGTGTATATCCTTTAGTTAACTCGGCGTAGTTAGGTATAAAATGACGTAAAATATTAGCTTTCCCCTATAGAATCTGCAACTGGTGAAATGAGGAAGGAGAGGGGAGATTAATAATAGCCTCAAATTTGAGAGGATTGAGGAAAATTCCATTTTGAGATACGATAAACCCTAAGAGTCAACCAGAATCAACACAGAAGACACAATTATGCGGATTAAGCCGAACGTTATAGTGTCTACAACAAAGAAAAATCTGATGAAGATGGTCAGGGTGATCCCTACGCTCAGCTGAATGAGCCAGAAGGTTATCCAGATAAGGCTACACGATGTGACGAATATCATGAAAGGTGTAGGACATGGCGCGTTGAAATGTGGCCCCAACATTCTTTAAACCAAGAGGAAGCTTCTTATATGCGAAGGTACCCCAAGGACAGATGAAGGAAGTCTTGTGTTGATCAGTCGGGAGAATGTTTATCTGATTATAACCAGAAAAACTGTCCATAAGGGAAAAAATCTCACTCCTGGCATAGTTGTCAATGATCTGATTGATGAAGGGAGTAGGATAATTATCCTTAGGAAAAGCTTGATTGATATCATGATAGTCAACACAAACACGAATAGTGCCCTGTTTATTATCTACAGGAACAATATTAGAGACCCATTCTGTCAAGGGAATCAGATAAATGAAACCAACTTTGAGAAGCTTTTCCACTTCAGCTTTAATGGCAGCAGCTTTCGGAGGATGAACTGGACGAAGACGCTGGCGAACAGGTTTCGAACCAGGGTAAGTAGGAATGGCATGCACCACAATGCTAGGATCAATTCTAGGAATTTCCTCATAGGACCACACAAAGACATCATAGAATTCATGAAAAAGGCTAGTATAGACTTGTACTTCATCGGAAGAACAAGTGACCCCTATATGGATGTTCTCGACAATTCCCGATTTAAAAAAAGTGTCAATAGGCATCATCTTTGTAATGTTATTCAAGTTACCTTCCAAAAAAACTTCATGAATCTGAACAGGCGTTTGAAGCGGAGGAGAGGGAACCTGAGAAGCAAAATTCTCAAGACAAGTAGGCATGTCCTCGAGACTTGGGAAAAACGAGGAACGATGATGATTATTGTCCCATGGGGGATCTTTCAGAGACATGGTTTCCACAATGGCCTCATCGGAGGGAAACACTTCCTTCAAAGGATCGGGTGAATCAAAATTACCAATCCAAGGGGATTGAGAATAAATGTCAAGAGACATGCTCGAAGGAGCAGAATCAGGGGATAGAGTATCCGATGCAGCAATGATTTCACAATAATCAATTTCAATCAGACTCAATGGCATCGAATCTACGAAATAATCGATCTATTCAGGGGAAGAGATAACCCATGTGTCATCGGTGCGAGAAATCATGTTGACCTGAAAAGTATTTGGTGGTGGAAGAGGAAAAATACCCATGAGGGCAGGATCCTTGAAAAGGCCTGGCCCTACGCTCTCGTAGGGAGTCGGAACCTTATCCACATACGGCATGTTGTTTTCAGAGGAATAAGTGAAAAAAGACAATTGATCGATAGTAACAATATTTCCTTCGTGCAGGAATTTCAAAACACGAAAGAGAGTGGATGGAACATATAGCATTGCGTGAGTCCAAATGCGAACAAGGAGAAGATTATAATTGAGCTTAGCATCAACGACTTCAACTTCGACATTGAATGTCTTCCCTTCTAATGTGATCGGAAAACTAGCGAGAACATCAAGAGGTTTAGACTCTCTTCAATCAAATGCTTCAAGGGCATTGGGTGACGAGGTAAGAGCTGGAGAACCAATGGCTTTCCAACAAGTAGATGACATAACATAGGTAGATGCACCCTCATCCACGACTTCTCGGTGAATGTTCAAACCATTTTTACCAACTTGAATGATGAGCGCAATTTGGTGTGGGAGTTGCGGGACAAAATTCTCTAAATTGAAAGCAAGCAAGTTAGTATCAGCAAGATCAACCCCACCTATCGTGGATAACAACACTTTCCATTGTGACAGACAACTTTGAAGTACTTCTAATGCAGACATTGCAGATGGCGCCTGAGCCAAATCCTCCACAATACTGTAATGCTGAGTGGCACAGGGTGTTAGGATTGTACGAAGACTTGCGAAGCACACCTTTGGAAGGTGGTCACACAACGGATTGAGTATTAGGCCATTCAATCTCAGGAGGGCCAGAAACAGGTGGAGGAGGAGGACCATCAGTGATCTCCTTCCCAGTTGCCTGACATGAACCAGGATAATCTTTCGATCAAGTAGTAATAGAAACGGGTGCAGAACCTTTCATCATAAAAACCTGAGAACCAAATGGGGTAGAGGACTGAGGTTTCTCTACCCTCTGAGTTTGCTGAGTAGGAAAAGGTTCTTTAAGAATAGTCAGAGTGCCTTGAGTGCCTTTTAGCGATCGGCTTACTTCAAACTGTCGAGGACATTCTTTAGTGAAGTGCTCTTCGTCACAAATCAAACAAGGATACTTCGGTTTGCTTTGAGAAATATCAACAGAACGAGGTTTCTATGAATCCTGTTTCGGGGTATTGGCTTTGGCCTTACCTTTACCCTTATTCTTACCTTTAGAAGCATTATCCTTAGGATTGGCCTGAATGGCATTCACTTCTGCGAGTTTTCTAGAATTAATATTTGGTTGAGAAGCAACATTATCGGAAGAAGTAGCCTTCTCCTTCCCAGAATTATATGGAGACTTCTGAGGAGTCTGAGATATGGAACCAATAATACCATCAATAGATGGAGTCTACAGATGGAGTCTCTAGAGGTTTAAAAGTTCCAGGCCAAGGAGCATCAGGCAAGATATCATATAAAGCGTTGGATTGAGAGTACACAAGATCGAGGTACTGGGTGTAAGCAATGGCTTGTTCCTCGGTGACACATGCCCCCATAGCTATGTATTTGGAGATCTGATTGACAAAGGAGGTAGTGAACCAATGAGTTAGAAGCTGATTAGGAATTTCAAATTTGATCATGCGATGACGTCGCCTCCACTCATGAATATGATCCAAGATATGAGTAGCTCGGTCCTGTTTCAATGAAGTGAGGAGGTGTGTCCTAGTCTCATAGCGGACTGGCAACTGGAAATGTGTAAGGAATGCCATAGCTAAGGAATTTAAATCTTGAAAAAATCCATGAGACAACTCAATGTACCACTTTTCCACGGCACCAGTAAGAGTACGCTGGAAAAGACGGAGTCGAATAGAATTGTCAACCCAAGAGTTAGAGGAACACCACAAGTGGTAAGTCATAACATGCGTTTGGGGGTCTTCACCAAGTTTACCCTCAAATTTAGGACAATCACCAGGAATCTTGGTCGGAACTGGAGGCCAATACGGATTATGAAGAATGGGATCATTTGTCAATTTGGACACATCAGGTAATTCCAACGTAGCAAGAAATGGTAATTGAGTATTAAAAGTCATTGAAGGTCTTTGATAAGGACCCGTGTGTACATTCCACCCAGTCTGAATGAGATTCTATCTCCATGCATTCTGTCCTGAAAGATTCAAATCATAGGGATTAGAAGCAGGATAATTCAGTTGATACTGGGATTGAGGACCAAGATATGGAGTCGAAGTAGACCACGGAGGTCTGTGCTGAGCAGTATAAGGATTCTGTTGTGGAATTTAAGCATGGCTTTGAGGTTGATGATACAAAGGTGGATTTTGAGGGTAGATAATCTAAGGCGTGCTATATACTGGTTGATATGAACCTTGAGGATAATAAGCATCCTGTGGTTGAGCAGGTTGACCTTGTGGATCTGGTTGAGCAGGCTGCTGAGTAGGGTAAATAGGTAGAACTGGCTGTGGAACCGAAGGAATCTGCTTGTGGACAGGTTGAAACGGCTGTTGAGCTAGTTGAAACGACTGTTGAAACTGTTGTTGGGGACCAACAGGTTGTCCTTGTGGGAAAGGTTGGCCTGATGGTTGTGATGGACCAGGTTGTCCCTGATAACCAGGTTGACCCAAAGAAGGACCAAAGGGTTGTCTTGGTTGCACAATATTTGGGACATACTGAACGTGCGTCTATGATTGAGGTGCAACAGGTTATCCCTGTGACGGATAATTTTCCCCCCGAGGAGCAAAAGATGATCCTGTTTGATTCAAAGGTTGACATGAAAGACTAGAGGGTTGTCCATGTTGGGCCAAAGGCTGACCTTGTGGACCATGTGGTTGTCCCTATGGACCAGAAGCAGGGCCTTGCTGAGGTAAAGGTTGTCCCGATGAGGGTTGTCCTTGGAAGCCAGAGGGTTGCGCAGGAAGAGTAGGTCCCAGATGAGTAACAGTCTGATAAGGATCATAAACAGCCTGATAAGGATCAATAGGAGGCAAATATACGAGATTACCATACACATCATAATGGTGCAGATAGATATATACGAGATTACCAACAACATCATAGTGATGGAATCGAGGATTAGCAGGAGCCTGAGACTGCTGAGAACCCTAAGAACTCTGCTGTTGAACAACCAACATATATTCTTCAAAATTAAGACCACTAGGAATCATAGGAGCAGTGGAAAATGCACTAGAAGCCACACAAATCGTTGGTTGAACTGGAGCAGATGTGACAGTAACCGATGAACCAGGAGTCGAAGGTGATAGCCCCAACGAAGGTAGGACCGAACTAAGAGGAGGAGTTACTGTACTAGATTGCGCAATGGAGGCAACACTAGATATGATCTGACTCAAGGATCTATATTGAAGCGGAAGTGAGACTGACGGTGGTGAAGATTGGGTGGAGGCACGAGAGAGATCTTTAAGAAAGAGTTGATATTCTCTTGTGGAAACAAGCATTCCTTCACTGCCAACATGACTAGAGAAATCCATATCTGAGTCCAACTTAAGATCTTTGAAAAGACTACGGGGACTAGGAGGTACCGCAGCAGTAACAAAGGGCGATCGTGATGTAAGAGGAGGAAATACTCCTTCTTCCCCAAAACTAGACCAAGCACTTGAAGGAGGCCAATTGAATTCAACTGGCTTGTCAAGCAGAGATCGAGTAGCAAGGGGTTGGACGGACGAAAGAATAGGCTACGAGAACTTGACAGACCTAGTGGATTGAGGGGTTTCAAAAGAAACGTCCAGAAAAGAACCACCACTAGGAGGCAGTGAGGATGAAGAAACTGGATTTCTGCCACTTTGACTGTATATCAAAACATGAAGGAAAAGAGATAACCAATCGAAGGTGCCCAAACAAGAACCAAATAAATCAATCAAGCCAAGCACGAAACATTTAATGGGCGTGTGATCGCAGGTGATTAATTTTGTAACACTGAAACCAAATTTCATTGTTTCATGTTTTAAGAGTCGAGAAACAGGAAAAAGATGACTCTAGTCACTTTCAATTTGAAATGAGCGTGAAAGGACAAGTGCTTGATGATCTCTTCTCTTGTTTAAAGAGTCACGAAAAGATCGAAATGACTTCTTAGGAATTCTAAGCAAGAGGGTGTACCAGGTTTCCGTGAACTTCCATATACACCTTGGTGATCAAATGAAACAGAAATGACCAAGGAATTGACGTACGTGCAGGTAGTCTCCCCGAATGCTGTGTTCGGTGTATCACGGTGTTTTAGCCGCTACAACACCACCCAAGATTTTGGGTATATTAAAAATTTCGGGTCCCCATCTTCTTGCACAACTGTTAGGGCTTTGACCCGATCTTTAGTCATTAATACTCCCGCGACCTTTTCCTGCCAAACCTTGCCATTGTGCCCGCTGGTCCCGATGTCTCATCAATACTCTAGGGCTTGGGGGTTTCTTACTTCAAAGAGCATTGAAAGTCCCTTCGTGAACTCAGAGATAGGTTTCCCCTAGATTGTCATAGTAGCAACCTCAGACAATCTTGACTTGCTCCCAGCCCCTCACAAACTTTCTCATCAACATGACAAGATACTTTGCTGGAATCACGCCATGTGTGGGGGGGGGGGGGGGTACCATCATGCATACACTTGAATGGAAGCTTTTCTATACATAGCATGTGTCCATTAGAAGCACGTTCACCATATATCATTTAGGCTTTCTATTTGGGTACCCCACCAAGTTCATGGTCCCATGGAAAGTATTTAGGGACATCATTATCTACAAGACAACTGAGAACTAATGGATATTATAATGTTTCATGCAGGTCAATCCCACGGATGATATACCTAACGATGTCATCACCACACCAAGGGAAATAAGATGAAACTAAAACAAAAAAGGCATAGTTGCATAACATGACACTTTCATACCCTGTCCATGTGGGGATGAGAACTAAGGCTATAGTTGAAGACCTCTTCAAGGAAGATTACAAGGGTAAGAGTAGTTCGAGCTGAAATATGAAAAGTGGAAGATATGTACACCTACGACCAGAGAACAAAGAGCGCACCAGTTGGGGGAATTTTCTGTCGCAATTAAGCCACATATTTCCAGGACTATTGAATACAACCCTTGGCATTCCAAATTTCCATTCTCATAGCACCCGACGGGACCCTAGTAAGCTTGAGAACATATATGGCGAAGATCACTTTATTGAGCTGCCCAAAGTCAAGATCGAAAATTTCGACAACAATATGAGCAATACTTTCAACTTCAGGATTAAAGCTTGGTCTCCTATCAGTTACTACGAAGAAAATTTCTCCATAAACTACTTGAGGCTGGTGTGATATGTATTTCTCCATTTTCCAATCAATGGTCACAAAAGGTTCCACCCCCAATTTCAGCACCCCATATTTTTGGCTAATTATGGGGCATTACGATTTTCCGGTCCCATTGTTAAACTTGCAGAGAAGCCAGTAGAACGCATGATTAAGCACAACTTCGCCATCAGTGGAAAATATATTGTTGTTTATCTTCGCTCTGAAAATGACATTTGATAGTGGTGAGTAAGGAAAGAGGGAATATTCTTCCCCTTAGGAAAATGTTTCCTTTGTTGCAAACGAAAGAGATGCCTTCAATACCAGAAGAACTTGCTCCTTTTAATCATTATTTCTCAAGGATGGCTGCGTTGGACTACACTGTCTACCTACACAGTGGATTTTTGCTACAACTTAGGGGGATACTTCCCTCATTTTTCTCAAAGGGAACAAGAGATACTTATATGGAGGACATGCATAGGAAGGAGCTTGAAGTAGGGCAAAGCTATTGTCTTTTATTGCGGAGCCTGGCTACCGGATGAGTCATATGTCGTGAGGCCTGAAAAAATGGCACATAATGAGCACGTATATGTTTGGAACCTCGTCCAAAAGAAAGAGGTGTGGTTGAAGGTATTTGCACAATAACATTCGGCTAAAGGTTCTTATGTGAGACGTCCGTGGCATTCAAATTGGTCGCGACTCTGAGCCACACAAAGCAAAGATTGCACTTGCCCGCGGAGGACGAGTAGCGAATGGATCAAGATGGCGATGATGATTAGTTGCCAGGTCGCATATGTCAGAAATTGACTAGGGATGCGACTTAGTTGGTTTTTCGACTCAGCGACCCCATGGAGTCGCGTTGCCGAGATTTCCACCCATGCAACATATGGTCCGTTCATGCATCCAAGCCATGAGACCGTGTTCCTACTTTTTTCGCCATAATAAATGGGACATCATATCATTTTTCTTACAATCTCCCCTTGTCAATGTCCACTGCCATATTTGATTTAGACATATAACCACATTAGACACCCAGTAGCCTCTCTAGAGTCGTAACACGAAACTAAATTTTTTCGAACCCATAACTTGTTGCCGTTTATCTGTTTAGAAAAATCTGCTTTGGGAAGATGCAAAAAGCTTATGGACTTGGACATGGAAATCTGAAAGTGCTCTAGACAGTCGCACGGTCCCTCCACAACCACATGGTACTTGGTATTGTAAATGGCTGTCAAAGGGTGCAATTCATGCGCCAAAGTCTACACAAGAAGGCGGACCTCACACAACAAAATGTAAGCATATCCGTGGTCGTAAAAGGGCACTTCACGGGCCTTAAGTCATAGAGTCGCAATGTTTGCTTCCATTCAAGAGGTGTGACCCAACTCCCATGCAACTGTGCGACCTCTCCAAGGTCGCAAGGTCGCAAAACAGTGTGTCCAAGAGAGACCGCGACTGGTGAAATTCCCCGACTATGCGACCTCCGCTCCATAAGTGCGACCTCCCTCAAAGGCAACACCCGTGCACATACAGGTGCAGAATCAAACTCTTAAATAGGGTGGGCACACATTTATATTACAGGAGGCTGGTCACATTTCATTTTCCTTACAATCTGAGGCTCACGGAAGTCACGTTTGAGTAAGATCCTCATAGTTCAGAATGAGGCTTTTAAAGAAGAAAGCCCAGAGAGTTGATCCTTGTGGGAATCTTGAATTGGAGAAGGTTATAGGTTTGACAACAAGAAAATGTAGTGGCTTTGCTTCCAATGTTTCAAATGGATATTTTTCCTATCTTGCTGATTGTGTCGTTGTTGTGTACAATGTTGATGCAAATCACAAAGTCTGGTTCCTGGTCGCCTCTAGAACCCGGAAGGCATTGAATTTCCTGGAAGATTCACGCAACGGGGCCAAGTTTATTACAGCTGGAGAGTCAGGGCATAAACCAGCCGCAATAATTTGGGATTCTTTGACTGGCTCTTGTATTGCTGAGTTGAAAGCGCATAAATATGGAGTTTCATGTGTGGATTTTTCAGCAAAAGGGAAGCATCCTGTATCTGTTGGTTTTTCGTGATGGATTTCTTTGTCTTTGGGACTGGTGAAATGGAACATTGGTTGCTAAAACCAGATTAACCACATCGATTTCACCAATCAAAAATAGGAACCTTGGTGACTGAAGGAAAGCCTATGAGTCTTGGTAGTCAAAGAGAAATCTCATTTGTGTCAATATCTTCTAATGCATGCACTCCCGTAGGCCTGCCAATAGAAACACCTCAGCCTTTTTATGCCTTAACAACTGCTGGTATCCTCTGCCTTCTGCGTTTTGGTGTTGAAATTTCAAAATGGGTTGATTTGAAGGTACAACAAGATTATGGGATCGCTGTTTCAGAGTCGCTTACTGCTTGTGCATGTGAAAATGCTGTTGTTCACCTATTCATGCAAGAAACTCTTTTCTATGCCAAAAAATTGCCCAAGCCAACACCACATGGGCACCATGGGGTAACTGTTGAGAAAGTTCGTTCAAGTTTCCATGTGGCACATAACTTAGTAGGCTTTAACTTTCTAGTTGCCATTGCTTGTAGTTTTTCAGCTTCCCAAAAAACTTGCTATTATATATGGAGAACAAAGCCTTTATGGGTGGGATGTACATAATTTATCAAAGATTTCCAGGGTATGTGCATACTTTTCGCACAATGCCTGTATATAGGATATTTCTAATCCTCTACCAAATAAAAAGATGGAAAATAGAAACTCATTACATTCTATGGGATATGGCACTAGCAGAGGGTCTTTCGTGACAGGTTCTGCAGATGGTACAATAAGGATATGGGATCTTGCTTTAGGGACGGACACAAAATAAATTCATCACGGAGCCCCTGCATTAGATTCAAAATCGACTAATATTTATTTCAAGGACAAACTTGGTGTCATATATTGACAGATAAGTGGGGATCCTATCAAGAAATAGTTGGAGTCAGAAAAATTTGTTCATCTAGCTCAAGGTTTTCGTTCATTAGCTATTAGTGGAGATGGAGACTGCCCGAAAGCTGGTGATTGCAGTGGAAATATACATGTTTATAATCTAAGACCACTTGACCACACAGGGGTATAAGTTTATTATTTTCTAAATCATTCCTTCTGTTGACTAAATGTGTTTCAACACCAATATTTTAAAAAGAGACATGTGACCCATGTTACTTTGTTTGCAGGTAGAGGTAGTCTTTGCGCAAAGCCGAAGCTAGGGTCTTCTCTGGCTTGTGAGGTGGATCCTTTCAAAGCTCGAGATAACCTCACTTTAAGCTCAAAGGCGCCTAGTCACTCACACAAGAATAATATGCAGGAAAAGGCATCTTGCTGTGAAAATTGGAGATCGCCGAAAGAGAAATGCAGAAGGGATATGACAAAAGGTCGCAAGTCACGGATTGCTCGAGGTCCCAGGTCATAGATTACTTGAGGTCGCAGGTCGTATATTTCCCAAAGTCGCAAGCCAGCCTAATAGTCGGGAAGACCAAGAGTCAAGGGCATCTCAAGAATCATCTCAGCCTATATATACAACTTCGAGAAGGAGTACAAAGGACTTTTATCTTGACAATGAAAGCCAGTATGATAGAGGAATTGTTTCTAGAGAGCTAAAGGCACTTAGCTCTTGGTATCAAGTAGAGAGAGAGGTAGCGAGGCTAGGGTTTTGTATCATGCATTGAGATGAATAGCCCATGTTACACTATTGGGTTTTGATGAGTTGTAAACATGTATTCGACGTTGCAGCAACATTAATAATATATTCTCCTTTCCAGCACTGATTCATGTGTTTGTTTGTGGTGATAGTACTAGCTGGCTAATACTTCATTATGTTGTACATCTGCTTTCATGCATGCCATTGGTTATGAACTATTTCTCAGTGGTTGCATGTATGTTTGTTTTTGGATTAGTGTTTATTTTTCCTTGCCACGGCAGTGATCTATTGTGAAATACTTTGCAGTTAAATTTCAGCGTGTTTTCTTTCACGTATGTTTGACTAGTTTTCGGCTCGCTAATCCCAGTCACGACATACCCCCCTTTTATTTCTGCTGCTTAGACTTGCTTGTATCTTTGTTTATGGTTCGTTAATCTTGGGCTGATTTTTCTTCACAGATTGGTCATTTCATCTTCGCCTCTGCTCCATCATCTTCTCATTCGAAAACCAAGAGTGGAAACAACTATGGCGACAGCCGGGCCCACATACCGGATGGGGCTCCTATCCCAAATGGTGTGAGGTTTGATTGGGACCTTTCACCGGGGAGACGCCCCTTGTTGTCGGTAGTGCAGTTTTTCCCGTCAACACACGGTTACAAGATGGTAGACTTGGCCTCCTATGGATAAAAGGATTGCAACCTAGAGGGGTCTCCCTTTATATACGCGGTGGTACGGGGAGAAAAAGTCCATACTAGCGCTGTCTGAAGCCAACAGGCGAGCGACAACTACTAGGTTTTAAGACACCGAAACACATCTCTAGTCTAGACCACTAGAAATATTGTGTTAGGTTTCAGTGTTGCCTTAGGTTCATTGAGTAAATTTTAAATTTAATATTGAATTAGGTTTCAATTTCCAGGCCCTAACGAATTTGGAGCTCAACTTTCTAAATTCAAACTATATGAAAATGAACATCATTTCAGTTTGATGAATGCTAGTTATAAGAAGGATATAAATATTTCAAACGAAAACAAACAAACAAAGGCGAAGAAACTTCTAATGCCTCTAACACAATCAATTGAAAACGAAACTCCTTCCTAGATTGAAAAATGCTATTTATGTAAAGGAACGTTTCAATTTCAATGCAACGAAAGAATGCAAATTTTTTTTTTTTTGAATTTTCGATGAAATGAAGCACACATTGTACTAATTCAATAGAAAACAAAAGAAACACTAGATTGAGTTTTTCAAATGTAGAGACTCATAATTGAATCATTCAATTAGGACAAAACAAATGCAAAAACATTCAAGCTAATGTAGCAAACTTTCAATGAAAATAAAGTTTCCCAAAATGACCCAAACAAGAAACGTAATCAGTGCTCAGAGCAAGAAGAAGACGGATCAATCGATAAAACGAAAAGACCATTCAAACAAAAAAATACTCAAGAGGATCAAGAAAAATTCAGCATAATGATTTCAAAATGAGGCTGACAACAATCAAAGAGACTTGTTTCAAGTAGAAGGCTCAGTGTACCATAACACTTAGAAACCCTAAGGTCTCAAATAACACCGACAGGAAAATTGACAAACGATTGAAGGAAACAAGTCTACTGTAGCTGACACAGTCCCCAAAGGCTTCAATCACATCAAAAATAACCCAGAAGTAAGAAAAAATGACCAAAATACTCATTAAGGAGGTCAATACAAAACCTATAGGGGTTGGCGTGACTGTAAGGCTGTAATCCTTGCCATATAGAGGTTGGCATGAGTGCAAAGAGAGCAACCTGTGCCAATCGACACGAATATTCAGACAAAAAGCGCGCCAAGCTAGATACCTATGGAAAAAAAGGAAAAACCAAAACTTAACGAGTAGAGGCCAACATTGACACTCTAGAGCTGAACAGAGGATGGAAATTAAGTAATCAAACCAAAAAAAGACAGAAAATGAAATCGATAATTAAAACTCACCCAATAGGAAGGAACAAAAAACTCGCATTGATCCCCAGCATAGTCGCGAATTTTTTACGTAGGTAAAAATCCTCTTTGCAGATAGAGACGATCCCTCTATCCCTAGGGTGGGTCTAGAAACAAAAGGACATGCTAAAGTGTTTCTTCCTAGTTAATGAATGAATGAAAGACACGGTAGATCGACCTACCTGGAATCCAATGCTGTCGTTGTTGAAAAAAGAGTAGTAGCCTCTTGCTCCTGTCTTGGAAAATCACAATCCGTTTGCTGTTATGCCCGGATACCTGCACATGTAACAAAAACGAGAACAACATATGACATCATAGTTTCACTCACAACTATTACCCAGTCAAAAGGGCTAAAGCTATCACATTACATAAAAATCATAACATAATAGTGGTACCAAACAGTAGTCATGTATATATAAATCGAAGGAAGAGGTACAACTGATGCTTTGACGTCACAGTCTCCTCTAGCGGGGTTCAGTTGAAGTGCGTCTCAGTACCTGTCGAGTGATTCAGACGGAATGAGGACACGGATTCAAGCTCTCCTCAATGTGATTCCTTCTATATATCTTCTCTAGTCATTCAACTATCAGCTCTCCAAGTTCAACTATTCAGCCATTCAGATAGTTTGTACTAAGAGAGATAGCTTCTTTTATGTAGGAAAAGGAGGAGGTTGGGATCCCTACAAAGGTGGGAAGGAGTCCTATCCTTTAGGAGAGTTCCAAGGGAGGTGGAAAATACTAACTAAAGGAGGGAGTCCGTGGTTGTTTATGTTAAACCACTCCCAATGACTCATCCTCGAGGTGGTTGGAATAGAAACTTCGCCTCTATTTTTGAAAAACATTCCATAAATAGCTTGGTGCAGGTGCTTAACTAGGATAGAGCGCCAACTGGCACGGGCTCAGTGTTAATTTTCTAGCTCAGCGTGAGAGTGTAACTGGATACTCGCACCAAGGCAAAAACAAGGGTTGTTACAGTTCTGCTAAGGGAATTGTCAACAAGAGGAATGTTACTCTTATGCAAAGGAATGCAATGATGGTTTTTTCCAGGCATGACACTGCTTATTGGTCACAAAAACGACCCTCCAATGGGCGAGATGGGGATTGCAGGGACAGTGAAAAAATGTTGTGTAACAATCCAGAATTCCCTATTTCACTAGAACTAAATCTACTACTGCCCAACAACATGTAGATAGAATGATTGATTCCTTTGACCTCATGGAAATTGAAGAAGATGCTATAAAAAATAGGATTTTTGCCCAAAGCTTAGAAGGAGAAGCTAGAATATGGTTAGAAAACTTGAATCCAAAAGGAATATGTGATCTCCTACCCCTCTACCAAACATTCATGAACAGGTGGGGAAATAAGAAAGACCCTCCCTAATCCTCACAAAACTACAACAGCTCTGAAAAACTCCATGACAATAAAACTAGACTTGATTTTCTACAAGCTAAAAATGAAATTTTAAAACCTAAAATAAATTCAGAAAATGAATCAGGTTGCTCAAATGAAGGAAAAACCTCAAAAACACAACTGTTCCTTTTTTCCAATCCAGAAGTGGTGAAATACCCTCACAGAACAAAAATCTTTGGAAATGTGGATGAAAAGAGTCTTATGTTTTTGCCTTACATAGATACCTCATCATCAAAGAGTTTTGTCCCTTAAGAAGTAGTTTTTTCCACAAATGTTGCTATGGGCCCTAAAGAAGTATTTACTGAAACTGACATAGAGGAGTATAATGTAGGTAGCCTAGGAAAACCCGAAATGATTAAGTTATCTATAACCTTGTCATTACACACATAGCTGAAATACATAAGATTGTGCAAGAAGTTTCAAGATACTTTTCTATGTAGAAATGAAAGCTTAAAGCCTTATAACCTTGACATTATTCAAAAGGGGCCATCTTCAAAGAAATACCATGAAACCCTTGGGAAAATTGTGTCATTAACAAAGAAAACCAAAGGTTACAGGTGGTGTGTAGACTTTAGGTACCTAGGAAAAACATCCATTAAATCCAAAAACCCTTTTTTCAAGATAAATTATCCTATGCCAAGGGTAGAAATTTCTAACAAGATGTCATTTTATAATAGTGTTTTAGGTTACCATCAAATGATACCATTTCATATCAATCAACATAAAGACATTTTTAAAATTCCTTGGAGAAGCTACATGTTTGAGCAAATACTTCCAGGGCTAAGGAGTGCTGAAGACACCTTCCGAAGAGTCATAGCCCCTATTTTCATCTTCTTCACTATGATATGCATTGATGACATCATCCTTTGTTTTAAAACTGATAAAGAATACCTTTTTTACCTTAGGAGGACCTTTGACAAAAACAGATTTGGGAAGCAAGACTCAAAGAAATACCAAGAAGAGCATGGATGTTTTGAAATTTTTTGGAAAAATATTTGTACCATATTTTCAAAAAGAGGTAACTTGATGTCTGTCTACAAAAGAAAAATGGAGAAGAATTATTTGGAGTTCCTGTCAATGGAAAGATGCTCAAACACTATTTCTGTCAAGATTCCTAGCTTCAAATATTTCATTCGTTGTACATAAAAATTGCATGAGAAAATATTGAAAACAAAAAATACAAAAACAATGAAAGAAAAGGAAAAAGAGGGAAGATTGAAAAGAGGTACAGCCCCATGCCCAAAAAACAATACTTATGAAAGTGTGCAAGCCTAAATGCCAATACTAATTCAAAATGATATATTTTTCAGTCATCTAGCCTAATCATAACCTTTAAATTTATGTTGATAAGTTAGTGAAAACAATGATTGTCAAAATTATTCAAACTTGACTTATCAAGAAAGATAGATTATGAAATATAAGATACTAGTTCCACATGCTCAAAGAAAAACCAAAGAGAAAGATAAGGATTCATTACAAATGATAGACTACAGTCCTTATCTTTCTATTTTAATTTTATGAAAAATAATGTTTGTGTGCAGCTTGTGTCAATTCCCGACCAAGTTTTCTCGGCATACCAATCTGCCATTCTGAAACCAGCATTGATCCATGCTGAACTTTGTGCCCTCTTTGCTTGCATTCTTTTCCATCTCTTGGATTATTGCACCACTTTGCACCGACACTTTGTTCTCTGCACCGATCGACACCAAAGACGCTTTTTGCAACATCTTGTCATCTTCCTCCAAAGACGACCTGCTTTCATACTGAAACATATCATCACTTATATCAGCAATAACATGAAAAGGATTATGTAAAAAATATTTTTGCTTAATCATCAACAAAGTCAAATTTTGACTTGCATTGACAATCCTTTTCAATTGCCCTGCATTCACTAAAGAAGATTCTAGCTTCTTCCGATGTGCTCTCACAATAAACTCCTTGCCATCCTTGAATAGATGATACTTTTTCTCATGGCAATGGAAGATTGCTTTTCTATCATATAAATATGGACTACCCAACAACACACCTGTAATGTCAAGTGGTACCACATCTAATTCAACCATGTCAACATAATGAGTTGTTATGGCGAAGCGCAACATGCACTTCCTTGAAACTTGTAAATTGGCATCCTTGCAAATCCATCCAAGTGGATATGGCTTAGGATGTGGAATGGTCTCAAGTTTCAGCTTCTTGACTAGGTCTTCTAAGAAGAGGTTTTCTTGAGACCCACTTTCAAATAGTGTGTCTATCTTTGTGTGTTTGGAAATTATCCTCACATGAAACAACTCTATCCTCCTCTCTTCATTTGGAGCTTTTATGTGACAGTTTAAAGTGCTAGAACTGGGATTTGTTTCTTTTACAATTTCTTTCCCCTTTATGTTCTTTAGTGCCAAAGCTATTCTTTTAGTTTCATCTCCTGATTCGGACCCTAAGTCTTGTTCAACGATTGCAACCGTTTTTCCTTTTTCTTTGGCCTTATCTTTGGTTTTAAATTTTTCTAGCTTCAATTCCGTATGAAGTTTCTAGCAATGGTCTTCATCGTGGCTTGTTTTGGAAAAAAATTTACAAAAGAATTTTCCTTTTTCCTTCCTAAAGTTTGCATTTCTTTTTCTCCCTTTGCCTTTAAATTCACTACCCTCATTCCTATCAAAATACTGTTTAACTCTAGCCTCTAAATGCATGGCTTGGACACAAACCTCGTCTAGACTAGTAGGATATTTATAAGATAGTTGTGTAAACCACCTATATATTTTAGCAAAGTCTCTTGGCTATGAAAATCAATTCCAAGTAATAAAGCCCTTCGTCTAAACTCTTGGGTGTAATCTTGAACACTTTGTCCCTTAAGTTGTATAAGACTTTGCCAATTCATGATAGCCTTTTGTAAACGAGCTAATGGATAAAATTGCTGCTTAATTGCAGAAATAAATTCAGCCCATGATAAAGTGATATTACCATGTTTTTTAATTTCATCCTTGGTTTTGGCTTCCCACCATACCAATGCTGCTCCTTCCATTCTCAAAGAGGCTAACTGAATCTTGGTGTCGTCTTCATGAAGGTTTTGTATCCTCAAATAAACTTCCAACTATCTTATCGAATTTTCAAGTTTCTCTGCATTGACCTTACCATTAAACATAGGCAATTCAAATTTAACATCAAGATTTAAAAATGGAATTTTACCAGAGGTTTTAGACTTGTGAGATTGATTCACCAAAGTAGAGGATGACGATGCAGAGGAAGAGGATGAATATGGGGATGGTCGATCAAGATTTCCTCCATGTCCTTTCTTTGAATTTTCATCACTTTTCTTTCCTCCTCAAGAACCCTCTCCTTCTTTCTGGTGTCTAGACCCTTCTCCTACAAGATTGTCATTCCTTTCTTGGTAGAGTATCCTCACCATCTTTGTCATTTTGAAGAAATCCTTTCGGAACACCCGTTCCTCTTCTTTGGGATCAATTTCTTCAGGAGCTTCTCCTTCCCTTGAAGACATGCATGAGGCTTCTTCTATGGCTCTTGGAGGTGGCTCTCTGGCCTTTCTTGGTTGAGGATTACTTTTTCCTCTAACCAAGTGTCCTTCACCTCTCTTGAGTTTAAGCCTAGTAAGCATAAAAACTTTCAAACAATCAACTATATCTTTGCAAAAGAACAAATGCAGAGTAAAACTATAGCTCCTAATGCTCAACTTGCAAACAGTCAACTATATCTTTCCATGTTGTTTTAATTCTGCGTTTCAATTTTATGATGATGTGTTGCTGAAAGGCTGAGTTTCCAGGTTTCGTTTCTTAGAGATGGTTGGCTAGGGCCCAACCAACCCAGCTTGTTTTCCCTCTCATTAAAGGTGTGTTAATTTTGTTTGAATTCAAAGCGTGAATTAAATAATTATTTCAATTTTTTCACAAGTACAAGTTATTTTTCATTTGTAGTTGTTGTGTGAAAGATCCGTGGTGTGCATGTTTAACTAAGTGTGATTTTAGCATGTGTAATTTTTCCTTTTCGAAGCTTAGTTTATTTTTGTGAGAATCATGCAAGCACATTTCTTGTACTAGTGCATTTTCAGTTCTGCAAGTTGATTCCCTTGGTTCATTACAAAAAAATATTTTTGTTTCTTTTCCTTCATAAGATCTTGATGTGTTTGTGCAAGTGAATGTTTGTTTCAAGCCAGAAGTATTTTTAATATTAAGAGTATAAACTTAAGAATTAATGGTGCTTTGTTGAATACGGAATAAACGTTGTTATAATGCAAGGATATGTACCTACACTTTATAATTTTGAGGAAAGGATCGAATTTCATATTAAGTCATCAAGTGAACCTTTTGAATTAAAAATATTAAAAGAGTAGATATGATCTATATGAATAACCATCATAGGAACAAGCCTGTTGTCATAATTAAATGATTTCTTTAACTGTATGAAAGAGTTCCTTGCTTGAAGAAAAGTGTGCCTTGAATTTCAAATTTAATTTTTTTTTGAGATTAATTTGGTTGAAGCATATTTTTTCTTGTGGAAGCTATCTTCTGAGTTCTGTTCACCTTTGCAAATTATTTCCTTACTTAACACACTTTTTTTTTTTAAAGTAATATGAAAACTTGGTGCAGGAACCTCTGTTCTAGTACAAGAATCGATATCCTAATACAGGAACAGAGTGCTCTAGTCCCGAGACTCAGAGCCCTTGCATCAGGATTAAAATATTTAGTACAAGTATAGAACATACTTCCAGCATATAAACTTCATTCCAGTACAAGCATAATTTCTGGTGCAAGAACATTGCTAAAGTATATGAATGACAATTTAGTGCAAGAAGGATATATTTAAAGAAGACAAACACCTTTAAGGGTTCAACTATAAATATATCTACAAATGTACCAAAGATAAACATAAATATTCATTCCATCAATCAGGATTGTTCGTAGAAGCTTGAGAGTTCCTTTCATTTATTTCCATGCGAAGTACTTTCTGTCATATTCCAGGACTATAATTTATTCGGTGTTATTTTGCGCATGATAATTCTTTTTGATTGTGCAAAATTGTAATTAAAGAAGTGAGAATAGAATTAGGAAAAGTTCATATCATTTTTGGCCTTTCCTGTGCTTCGCATCTAAGTTTTACGAAACCCCCGGGTTGACAATTAAGTGTTGAAGGAGTTCGTTGAACCACAATTATTGCACCCAACACAACTACTCAGATAATAACAATAATCCAAAAAATACACACAAGATATAGTCCAACAAGCATCTCTTTATATTAAATTCATCACAATAAATTACATCGACCACATATTTGTCTCTCCTACAAAACAATCAAGACTAACAATACAAAGTTGCAGAGAAACCGCATCCCAAAGCAGTCTTCTTCTCTTCTGCAACTATCCTCCCCCCTCTTCCTTCCTAGTTTTCCTTCCTTATCTGATTTGTATTTATGTAGGAACACAACATGATACACATGTAACCATACATACAAATATGCAGTGGAAATAACACTTCATTTCATTAACATCAAAGAATAAAAATTTGTTTACAGACATAATGGAAATAAACTAGCTAGGGCGCTGGTAGCTTATCTTTGAGAAGGGATGTGGTGGCTACAGGCCTCTGAACTTTGTCACAATGAGGCTCAAAGGCCTATTTATTGTTTATAAACAATTGAAAACCTTCAACATCTAAAAACCTAACCCTAGGAGATGAAGCACCAAAACTATGGGCCTCGTTTTGGTACATTGGTACATCAATCATCCTGGGGACATAGCTTTGGCATACGATCTCTGTTTGATGCGCTCAATACCTTGTTAGAAATATCTATCCGAGGACTATAAATTTTGATTGAGTAGAAAAAGTCCCATTTTTCCCAAAAAATGTCGTTTAGGGCCTCAAAACGGCTTTGGAAGTCCAGGACCCAAAAAATTGCTGAAAATAGTAAGTTGTGCTGAAAATGAAAAACTGAAAGAACTGATGGTGGGGGTTCAAATGGAATAGGTGGGTGGCCACCAATATCCAACTGGATCATTGGGGCCTCAAAACAGCTCCGAAGGTTCAGGACTTGAAAAACTGCTAAAAATAGTAAGTTGTGCTGAAACTGAAAAACTGAAAGAATTGATGGTGAGGGTCTAAATGGAATAGGTGGGTGGCCACCAATATCCACCTGGATCATTATCCCCCTTACCTTTCGACTAAATTACTAGTATTTACTATCCTTTCGCTTGGCTACCTCTGTAGCTCGCTTGTTCTTTCTCTTTTCCATTTAACTTACATAACTTAGAGTATACTCTATTTTACTCCCTGTCACTTCCTTGACTCCGTAACGGTTTTCCTACCACCCGCTATCACTCCAGCTATCTCAAAATTGATTTTTTATTCCAAAAATGAAGGCACTAACAAGCCCCGACCATATTCTATTGACTCTTCCCTTATTCAATCCTATCTAGGTGGTGTTGGTCCTGTTAGTGCTTCTCCTGCATCTTCTGCTTGTGTCGTTGCTACCGGTTCCTCCTATTGTGCCTTCTCTCAACTATCTCCTTCCAACGAAGGCCCCAACTCAAGCACATCTTTGAGGGAACCCTCCTTGAAGTGTTAAAATTCTGTGATCCCCTCCTTCCAGGTATTCATTATCTTGAAAGTGACGGTTATGAATTGAGCCATGCTCGTGGCTTCCGGTTGTTATGGTTGAGTGCCGAGGATGGCCTTTCAGTGTGTTTCTCACTCAAAATTCAGTTGTTACAGCGATTTGGTTTGTTTCTTCACAGGTGGTCGTAAGTCTCGAAGAAGATTATTTTTCTTTGCAGACTCATCTTCAATTGGTTGGATCTGTGTTTGCAAGGCTTGAACCTCATCATACAGTTGTTTACGGGTAGCTATATCGGTGTTTTTCTTGACATCAGCCATTAATTTCTGGAGCTTCTTTTGTAGTGGGTATACTGGCTGATTCTTAATGTGAAAGCATCCTGACCATTCATGAACTTGTTCTAACAATGTATGGGCCTCCTCTGTTGTGTTGTTCAAGACTTCTCTGATTTGGCTCAGTTCAACTGCCTTTTGTCTCATTTCTTCCACATACATTGTGGTTGGGTCCAGTAGCGCTTGCCTTGTTGCCAACAATGTTTACCTTAGCTCACAGTTTGTGTTCTGCAAGTCAATACATGTTGCCTTAATGTGAACACAAAATTCACTAGTGTGCATGCATTCATGTCCTCTGGGGCAGTTATGATCACATCCCCAACTATCGGCCACAAGTCCTGAAACATCTATGTGATCTTCTCTAGTTGGCTGTGCAGATCATTCCTCTCATGTTTCATTTGGCTGCGCTCTTCAATAAGCACCAATATTTTTTGTTGTTGATGCTCATGTTGTGTTGCAAGATCGTTGTGCAATGCCTCCGCCTGGTGTGCAGCTGCTTGAATAAAACTAAATAATTGGGCTGTTGTCCAGCCCTGTAAATCTCCTTGGATCATCTCCTCTGGATTCAAGAACCTTGCTTGGAGTGGTTTCCCACCGGAAACTTATCTTTCTAACTATCCATGCGTTGGTTTTGGTCATTGTGATTGTTCATCTTTTTGTGGGCTATGCCATGAAAATTCAAGTGCGGGTGGTATGGAAGTGATTGATTGAATTGGTAATTATAGTTGGCGTGATGTGGTGGTGAGGGAGGTGTTAATGAATATGCTTTAAATCATTATAGGCCCTGTATCGAACATTGGGGTTAAGAATGACCCCGAATCAACTCCTGGTTCCATAATTGTAGTCACTTGCGGGGTCTCTGAGTCTACCTCCATGTCAGTATCAGTCGCAACTATAGTGCCTATATAGAAAATATCGGAGATGGTGGCGAAGGTGGAGGTTTTTTGCAGTGATGGTTCTTCAAATATGGGTGAGGCTGTTGGTGTATGCCTTAGTTTTTCTGAAATTACCGGAAATCTAGACTGAGTTAGTATGTCATCTGTTGTTAAATCCACCAGTCAGGATATAACTTTAGTTACCTTGGAATTTTCCTGCCCTGGGGCTGGTATGGGTGGCTTTGAAGACTTTTTCTTTCTAAATGGTTGAATGGTGGGACGAGACTATGAATGGAATTGCGGTGACAACTGGGGTGTTTACAATTTTGGGATGTTGAAACCGAGCTTCAAATTGAGTAAAATAAGGGAATTAACTGGTTTCAACTCTGATACTTACCATTTTATTATTTATGGCTTGCATTTTAGTTTGGGTCTGTTGAATCATTGGCTGCATTCGTATTTTCACGAGCCTTTGCATTGAATCTTCTTCTGTCTCGCTTGGTAGTGGTTGTGGCACCATTTCCTAGAAGGAGTATAATTGTTGATTTTCATGAACTTCACCTATAGATCTATTCCATGACATTACTTCCATGTGGAACACTTCTAGAGTAAAGGTGAACCTTTGTGCCCTATTTTGAAATGTGTTGACATGTAAACAATGTGGTCTTAGCCATGTGTGATCATGACTCACTCCAAACCATATTTTTTCCAAGTACTGATCCAATATTACTCTAGGAATCCTCTCTTTCACGTTGATAACATATAACATCTTCTCATACCACCCTTCAAAACAATCCTCGTTGATCACTTTGTTGTTTGGATAGCTTGATGCTCTCCATGGTGTATACCTTAGTGCTAGTGGTTGCTCCTCAATTATTTCTGCTAATTTCCTTCCTTATGGAGGGCACCATTTCCACATGGCCAACACCATGACCAAATATCCATATATTAAGCTTGTAGTTTTTTTGTAGTTATTTGTGTGGGCCTCAAATAATTCCTGGAGTAGATATGCACACCAATTAAGATGCTCTTTGTCGACACAATGTTTTGCAACTGATATGGTATCAAGCGTGCAATTTTTCTTCGTGCAATGACACATAATCTTGTTAGATATGAAATAACAGACACATTTTATATTGGCCTTTTTTATGGGGTCAATTTTGTCTCCCTTTCCTCCTCACTTGGTGTTATATTTGTCATAAAAGTTTTCTTCTCCGAACTTCCTGGCTATCTTGGAAGTTGTTTGGAATGTGGATGGCACCACATTTCATGATGTTGAAAGACATGTGAGCCAATGGATGTCCACTGCATGTATTTTAATTTCACTTCCCATCCACAACGACCCTCTGTGTATTTTTCTAAGAAGAAATTTTTTGCACGACATCGTTTCTCCTTGAGTGTCGAAGACTGGTAGAATTCTTAGGTGAAGAAAAGTTGACCTTTAAATTCCTTTGAAGTCGCTAAGAACTCAGATTGCTTGACTCACATCCTCCTTTGTATAATATTCTCTATACGCCTATTGTTTTAATGTTGGAAAGTAAAATGAGTTTGTGAAGTTAGTATCAACCAACCCAACTATTGAACCTCAAGACTGTTCCTATTTTGACATCTTTTTCCGCCATATTTTCTTCCTTTTCGCAAAATCCATAAAATCAATCAGTGATAATTGACATATTTTCCATCTAAGAAGGCATTTATATGATCTCTATTTTATATTATAATTTTTCTTATTATTTAGATGAATTTTTCTAATTAGCTACAAAATTCGTGTAATTCTGTAACTAACCTTTGTTTTTGCAGCCACTGTTATTTTTTGATAGATTTCGAGAATAAAACGAAGAAGCGAGTCATATGGGTAGATTTGAAATGGTCCATATATGGATTGTATCCTAATTACGTGTTCAATTGCAAAAAGGATTATGCCTACACTCGCGGTCAAATATCAGTCAAGATAAGGGACGAGATCAGCGGGCGAAGATTCTCGATTTTCTCTTACGTAGCAAATCGAGAAAGAGTCATGAAGACTCTGCTTTTGATTACACTTCTAGTCTTAGATTTATTTTACTTTCCATAGGCGAAATTATCTCACATAGATAATTTAAAACTTTGTATAAATACCTGTCTGTTGAAACCAACAATAAGCTTGATTTGGTGATAATACTGTGATACATTTTTAAACTTTGTTTTGTTAATGAAGAAGAATTGTTCCATACCATTGATGTGTAGAAGCTTAAGTATATTTACACTCATTCTGTTGTAGAGGGCCCTTGCACGGAAAAGAGGTTTTTACAATCAATTTGTAGTTTAATTTCTCATCGTTTCATAGTTAAATTCTATGTCATTTAGTTTCTGAACGTTTTTTGAATTAGTTGTTTATATTTACGCACAATTAATTGTTATATCGTATGCTCTCCTGGATTATTTCATTATCGTGACTCTGTCAACTTTCAATGGAAATTGTTCTTGCATTTGATTTCACAACAACCATAGGATCTAGATTAGACATTTCGTTTTGCGCAATAGATACTCTGTAATTTTTTCTTGCCTTAGTTAAATTCGAATTCCATTAGCACAGTCAATTCAGTTTCGTAGTGATAGAATTAATGCTTTTGTTTCCATGGAATGTAGAACAGAGTTAGATTAGGATTATATTTTGATCATTCTTAGATAGAGTTAAAAATAGATCAGAGGCTTTGTTTTTGTCATAGAATTAGTGTTCTCAATTGATAAGGTAGAATATGGTTTTATTATTGTTATGTTGATAGATAGAACACAATTTAGAGATGAATAAAATTCAATAGAATTTAGAATGATTCTTTGTTTAAATGCATAATAATTTCAATTAGATTTTTTTCCGACATAGAGCAACCTAACATAGCTCAGATTTAATCACTCAAAGAATGATTTATTTTTATGCAAAATAGATTAGTTAAATAACATTTCATTTTCTTCCTTCTTTTAGATTTTATATTACATTCATTTTATTAAGAGTAATTTATAAATCAATTTCTTTTCTTAGAGTAAAAATAACATTTCATTTTCTTCCTTCTTAAGATTAATTCTTTCATCATTAAATTTCTTTCAGATTCAATTATTTATTAGCATTCAAGATTTCATTTAAAAACTTAGATTTCATTCCTCAGATCGGTTTTTAGTTTAACATTAGACATAAAATATAAACCCCCCAAAACAATATATAAAACTACACAATGAACTAAGAAAGAATGACATCTAAGCATATATAGTGCAAGACACTTCATCAGATTACTAACCTCGGTCGATAATTTATGGTAGAAATTTAAGGCATTAAATTGACTAAAATTTTTTGTGTCGTTGCCGGGGAAGTGTAATTAGGAAGCTTTATTTTGACATCTAAATAAAAAATTTGTTATGCATAGAGAAAGAGACTCTAGGGGTATATTTTTAGCTAGAGGTAGAAGTTTGATTCCAACAACACCACTCATTCCACCAAGACCACGAAGTGCCACAGCAGAATCTCAAACTCATATTCCATTTTTCACAACAAGACATAGACTTCATGAAGTATTAAGGTTATAAATCCAACCAGGAGACTCCCCAACTTCATCTACTGAGGCAATATTAGAAGAAGAAGATCCTATATCTCCAACAGAATGAGTAACCTTTTTCACCTCTATAAGAGAACATATTCTAGCTCAGGAGTTAGAAATCCCTAGTGAGGAAGAAGAAGAAACTTTCTTCAATATCCCATTGATAGAAGAACCAGAGGAAGAAAAAATAACTCTACAGTTATAACCCTACATTAGTTTTGAGGAATCTACAATGGCCGAAGAAGGAGAAGGAGAAGGAGAAGTTTTGAATGGAGAAGCCTTAAGAATAGGAATATTAAGAAGAGGTGTAGGACAAGGTAGAGGAAGAGCTGAAGAGAATAGAAGAAGAGAAAATAGGGAGGACTGTTAGATTTCCTATATTTGATGAGGATACAAATTCCACAATGAAGAATATTTCACCTTCAATCCTTCCAAATTTCCATGGATTAAGGAATGAAGATCCTAAAACTTTTCTATTTGAATTTGAAGTTTTATGTAGATCATATGAATACTTACAAGGCTCTCAAAAATTGAAACTATTTCCTGCAACACTCAAGGGTGAAGCTTTAAAATGGTTCATGGGCTTAATAACAAAATCTATTAGGACATGGGATGAGATGAAAAGTGAATTCTTACAAAGGTATCTGGATTATTTCAGACCTATTAATTAAAAGGATGAAGTATTTAAAATGATGCAAAGAGAGGATGAAAACTTGGAAGACTTAATTGAGAGATTCAATTACAATATAAAAAGAGCTAAAATGGAAAACTTAGATCAAGATACTTTAAAATATCTCTTGTTGAAAGCCATCATAGATTAATGGATAGATATTCTTAATATGATGGGAAAGGGAGATATCTCTCAACTATAATTACTTGAAATTGCTGAATTATTCATTAATCTTCGAGAGGAAATCAAGAACTAGGAAAAATGCAAGAGATCTTATTCTCTCTAGAGTGAATAAATATGCAAATAGAACAGTAAGTAGTGAAGAAATATGAAATATTCTTGATGAATTCAAAACATATATCTGAGGGAGTCTTAGTGAACAAATAGACACCCTGAAATTAAAAAACAATCAAAAAGCTGAAACTAATGCCTTAAATATTTTCTGTCCTAAATGCAGAAAGAAACATGCCTTAAGAGAATGTCCTCTTGATTTAAAAGTCATAGAGACCTGTGTTATTTGTGTAGAAAACAATGAAACAAAAAAATGTACCTCTATACCAGGTCTTAAGGTTGTTTTCCAAGAATAAATAGCTCCACATCCAGTAGAACCTCTTTGTTTTGTCTCTAGAAGACCATGGCAAGGGCCACAAACTCAAGGTTTTAACAATCAATGTATACTTAGCCCCCACCAAACAATTGGAATTCATTGATGCCATGGTAGCAACACTGGTCCTAACCTCAACCTTGGACACCAGGAATGCAAAATCCTTGTAGTAGATACTCTCAATATCACCAATATCCACAATCCTATCCAAACTATCCTCCCAAAAGTTTTCCACAACCTAATCAACAACCTCATTTCCAAAATCATAATCCACAAATTTCATTACCATTTCCACAAAGACCAAATAAAATACCTTCCCATCCATTACCAAACATGAATAATAAAAATACCCAACCTGCTTATAACATAGAAGGACATAATTTTCCAACTTATATGATTACTCCACTAGATATTAACAATGTTAAACTTAGATCTGGTAGGATATTAGAAAGGAAAAATCCCTCTGTTGTTATTCAGGAAAAAGATGATCTTGATGAAGAAATTTCTCTACAGCAAAATACAAATCATTCTGGAGAAGGGACATCACTTCAACATAATCAAAATTCTCAAAATAAAAAACAAGAAAATCCAATAAACTCAACTCTTATCATAGATCATCCTTCAACATCTGTTTCTAACCCTCCTTCCCTAAAATATTACAAATTCTATTACCTAACTATGATTTTATAGATGAATTGAAAAATGTAAGTATCAAAATCCCTTTCCTACAGGCCATTAAAGAGATTCCTATCCTCGCTAAAACAATAAGAGAGCTGGGCATAAGGAAATAAGGAATAAAAACAAAAGAAGTAAAAATGATTCAGTTAGTGGGAAAAATTGCAGACATTATGATGGGAAAAATAGCAATACAAAAATATTTGGATCCAGGAAGTCCAGGTGTAAAAACACACATCAATGGTATTGAGATTCCAAATACATTGATTGAGTTAGGAGCAGCCATAAACATCATGAGTAAACAAACCATGGAATAACTTAGGCTTCCAAAACTTTAGTATTGATCAACATTACTGCAATTAGCAGACAGAGCAATAATCAAGCTAGATGTTGTATTAGAAGACATTTATGTGTCCTTAGACTCTTGGGAATATCCAGTTGACTTTATGATCTTAACTCCCAAGAACAACCTATGGGGACATCCATTGATATTAGGAAGACCTTGGTTAGCTACAACTGATGCTTACATTAGTTGTAGATCTGGTGATATGTTTATTTATGATGGTAATTCAACAAAGAAATTCACTCTATATCCCCCATCAAAAACAATGATAGAAATAGGAAATGAAGAATGGATAATGATATACAACCTCTCTTTACTATTTCCCATATTAGTGAAGAAAATTTTTAAATTCAATAGAAAATTTCGAAACATCTTCACAATGTGAAAATGATCATAATTTTCAAGAACAATGTAATATTGAATACTTGTCATCCAGACAAATTTATTTATATTCTAAGGAATAATTTGGTAACTCTGTAGTTAAAATATTTCCAGGAAAATCTTTAAACATAAACAAAAACATGGAAAAATTCCAACAAGAAGAGTTAATCAAAACATTGCAAAAACATTCTTCTACATATGCATGGGAGTAAAATAACATGAAAGGAATTAATTCTGAGACTTGCGTACATCATATTTATATTGAGGAAAAATCTAGGCCTATCAGACAACCTCAAATAAGGGTGAATCCAAATATCACGAAAATTCTAAAAGAGGAATTAAAAAAATTGTTGAATGTAAACTTCATTTATCCAATTTCAGACAGTCGATGGGTGTCTCCCTTGGTGATTGTCCCTAAAAATAATGGTAAATGGAGGGTATGCATTGATTATATAGAATTGAATAAGGCTACTCTAAAAGATCATTTTCCATTACCTTTCATTGATCAATTTTTGGATACATTAGCACGAAAGAAATATTTCTCATTCTTGGACAGTTTTAGTGGTTACAATAAAATTCAAGTAGCACCTAAAGACCAAGACAAAACCACATCTACCTATCCACAGGGAGCCTATGCTTACCGAGTACTTCCCTTTGGATTGTGCAATGCACCTGCAACATTCCAAAGAGCAGTATTAGGAATTTTCTTTGATTTAATACATGATTGTGTGGAAGTGTATATGGATGATTTCACAGTTTATGGAAATTCTTTTGAAGAGGCTCTTGAAAATTTGGAAAAAGTTCATAAAAGATGTAAATAAGCAAATCTTTCATTAAGTCATGAAAAATGCTTTGTGATGTTTACTGAAGGAATTTTTTTAGGACACAATATTTCAGGGGATGGAATTAAGGTGGACTCATCCAAAGTTGAAGTCATCTCCAAATTATCAATTCCAAATTGTTAAAAGGATATTAGAAGTTTTCTTGGCTTTACAGGGTACTAGAGAATATTTATTGAAAATTTCACGAAATTTGCATCTCCAATCTTCAAATTTCTCACCAAAGATTGTGAATTTAGTTGGAATCCCGAGTGCCAAATGGCATTTCAAACTTTAAAAACAAAGATGTCTGAGGCACCCATATTAAGAGGACCAAATTGGAAAATAAATTTTCATATCTCAACAGATACTTCAGATACAGCTCTGGGAGCTATATTAAGACAAAAATATTTGACCCCCTATGCCATCTACTACATAAGAAAAAAATTGACTCCTGCTGAGTTAAATTACATTGTTACTGAAAAATATTTTCTAGCTGTTTTCCATGCTATGAACAAGTTTAGACATTACATCACTGGCTATGAAACCTTTATTCGCACAGATCATTCTAAAATTAGGTATTTAATGAATAAATCTATCACTAATGGAAGAATCACAAGATGATTATTACTCCTGCAAGAATTTAACATCACCATTATAGACCGACCTGGAGAAAAAAACACAGTGGTTGACATCTTGTCTAGAATTGAAAATGACGATAATGATGCTCCAATAGAGGATAATTTTCTGATGAATATATTTTTGCAATTTCTACTAAATCTCCATGGTTTGTAGACATTGATAACTACTTAGCTACATGAAAATTACTAGGATACTTGTTTCCTAGAGAAAAGAGAAAAATAATTCAAAAAAGTGCATTATATTCATGGGTAAATGATGAATTCTACAATACAAGTACATATCTCATCATCAGGAGATGTGTACGAGAAGATGAAATACCTGAAATTCTGAAGGCATGCCACGATGAGCCTTGTGGTGGACACTTTGCTGATAAGAGGACTGCTTATAAAATGCTTCATTTAGGATATTATTGGCCATCCATTTTTAAAGATGCCAAGGAGTATGTCAAAAGGTGTGACAATTGTCAGAGAATGGGGAAACATGTTCCTATAGATGAAATTCCCTTACAACCTCAGGTATTCATTGAACCCTTTGAAAAATGGGCTCTAGATTTCGTTGGACCAATCAATCGACCATTAAAACAAAAGAGGTATATTTTGGTTTGCACTAATTATGTCACTAAATGGGTAGAGGCTAAAGAACTTTATTTTGCTAATGAAAATGTTGTAGTTTCATTTATTTTTTAGGATATTTTCACTCGTTTGGTGTCCCAAGGGAAGTTATGACAGATCAGGGAACTCAGTTTACATCCAAGGTGGTGCAAAATATTGTGGAGGAATATAAGATCAAACATAGAAAGTCTGATCCATACCATCCACAGGCGAATGGAAAAGTGGAGTCCACCAATAAAGTGATCGAAGAAATCCTCACAAAGACTGTACATCTACATAGGAAGGATTGAGAAGAAAGGCTTCCTAAAGCTTTATGGGCCTACCAGACTACATGGAGGAATACAATAGGAGATACTCCTATGAACTTGTTTATGGAAGAAATTTTTGTTTCCAATAGAATTCTAGATCAAAACCTTCAAAACAACAATCAGATTGGGACTTGACTTGTCAGAAGCCCAAAAGCATAAAATGGAGTAACTTAATCAACTTGATGAGCTCAGGAAAGATGCAGTTCAAAAGACCGGCCTATTTCAGTAACAAAGGTCCAGATGGCATAATAAATACATAAAAGAAAGAAAATTTCAAGTAGGAGATTGGGTACTTTTATTTGATTCAAAGACTTCCAAGGAAAATTTCAAACTCATTGGCTTCGGCCTTATGAGATCGAAAAAGTCTTTGACAATGGAGCAGTCAGGATAAGGACAATTGATAAAGAAAAGGCTCCTCTCCTTGTGAATGAACATCGACTAAAGGTATATCATAAACTAATTACAGAGGAGGAATTTATCAAAAATTTTCAAGACAATGCTGATATGAAGTTGGTGAAGAAGAATCCTTCTTCTTCTCCAACTTAGTATTTTTTTTACTTTTTCATATCTATAAAAAGAAAAGAAAAGAGAGAGAAATAAATAAATAAAATAAAATAAATAATATATATATATATATATATATATATATTATTCCGAAAATAAAATAAAATAAATAATAATTGTATAAGTATGAAAACCAATCAATGATTGGCATCATTATACAGAAAATACAAGGTGAAAATAAGAGCTAATTTCTGACATCTTATATTTTCTCCCATTTTGAAAATCCTAAATTCTTTGTTGCCTTTCTTTTTCAGAAGCAATAAAAGATTAGCTACATAATTTCTACATTTATGCAACTCTCAGAATTATCTGCAGCTGTCATCACATTCTACAGCTTTGATGCACTTTTGTAGCCTATTGAAGCAGGACATACTGAACATAATCAACTGAAGAATCCATTGAAGATCATACTGAAAAGGAACCTGAGGAATTAAGACAGAAATAAGAACAACAAATGTTAATTCCAAGGTATGTTACAAAATTTGTTTAAATAATAAGGTTAAAAAACATTAATGTATATAAATTAGATGATCATATTTTTCCACCTCAAATTGTCATCATTAAAACTGATTGTACTCAGTTCACACCACAAATCCATAATTCGTCACTTCATCTATATCAAATCCCCTTAATGATCAAGACTGATTTAATTCATTAATGACTAACGGTCATATCTTATATTGTAACATGCTTACTCATGTTCCTGAACCCTCACCTGATTACCTTTTTACCTACACATCTCTAAAGTCTTCTCTCAACATTCTTAACTGAGAGCCAAACCCTCAATTCACCTGGTCGAAGAGGAATAATCTTGAAGGCGAAAATTCCTTAAAACAGAGACACGGGTTTAATATTAATATCCGAGCCCGTGGGAAGAAAACTCATTTAAGGTTATCCATGGATGAAGGAAATGCTATAGAAGGTACTATGGCTCTAGTTTATATACAATTTCGATGGATTCCACAAAGAGGTCACCAAATCCTTCGTAGGGGCCTTCAATGGGGTGTAGGTAGAAATTGGGGACATAAAGTTTTCAGTGACAAAGTCTTTCATAGCAGAAGCCATAGAACCTCTGAAAACTGGTGAAACATGGTTAAAAAACAGGGAAATTCATGGAGAATAATGGAATATGTTTCTGAAAAATCCAGGTATGGACACTACTATTTTTAAAAAGGGAATTCCCAATATGACGCTTAAAAAAAACTGGAGGATAATGCTGTTAATTTTTCAAAAAATTATTACTTTTGAGGGTAGATTTGGTTGTATGTTTGTATACTATGCGAGACCGCAAATGAATTTCCTAGAGGACGGAGAAATAAACCTCCCATACTTTCTATTGAACAGCTTAAATAAAATGTCCAGAACCGTGTAGAAAATAATTCAATCCATAGATAATATCATGTATCATCATGGACTGATAAATATACTCATTAAATTTCATTTAAAGAGTATAGGAGACTCCTGGGAAAGTTTCCTGATTAGGAATCATTTTCAAGAAGAAGCACAAGAAAAGTCTAAGGATGATAAGAACAAAATAAGCATAAGAAGAAAGGTTGATACCTACATTGAAGGCAAATCGTCACCTCAAACACAATAACAAGAAGAAGAAATCACCATTGCAGAATCACTGAAGAATAAGAAACAGAGTGGTCACAAAAATGTAGGTAATTTAAAGGAAAAGGGAAAAGTTATAAACTCAGAAATCTAAATTCCTCCATATCGAAGGAGAAGTTCTAGACTTCGTAAACCACCGAAGAAGACATCTCCACAAGAAGCATAGTTTGTTAATTTAGATGAAGAGCCTCGAGTACCATCTCCTATTATTGCCGCTCCTATACATAGTCCAAGTAGAAGGACCCCAGAAATCGACCTGGCAAAACAAGAAATTTATGACTACATCGAGTCCTTAGAAAAGAGACATGCAGAGGAGAAGTCAAATGTCAAGAGTAGCCTACTAGTCCACAAGAACGTCTAGTAAAATCTTTGAAGCAATAAATCTACTGAACAAGCACATCAAGTAAGAAAATGAATCTCTAAAGGAACAAAAACACTTATATAAGGTCATCAATGATAATACTATTCTACATTTGGGGCTATGGTATAAAACTAACAAGAAACTGAAGAAACGAAATGGCTACCTGAACAGAAAAATTATCAATTTGAAGTATAATATCCTCATGAAAAAACCAAGAACGACAATCACCTCAAAGAAAGGAAAGAAGAGAAAGTTGGATGTACTGGTAGAGGTATCAGAATAGATGTAGTAAAAGGTGAAGACTCACAATTTTGGAAATTTCATGAGGACATGCAATGGTCTCTTAGTGGGGGTATGTTTAACCTCAAGAGTGTTCCTATTTTGACATCCTTTTCCACCATATTTTTCTCCTTTTCGTAAAATCCATAAACTCAATTAGTTATAATTGACATATTTTCCATCTGATAAGGCATTTAGATGATCTCTATTTTATATTATAATGTTTCTTATTATTTAGATGAATTTTTGTAATTAGCTATAGAATTCGTGCAATTCTGTAGCTACCCTTCGTTTTTGTAGCCATTGTTATTGTTTGATAGATTTCAAGAAGAAAATGAAGAATCGAGTCATATGGGTAGCTTTGAAATGGTCCATATATGGATCGTATCCTACTTACCTGTTCAATTTCGAAAAGGATTATGCCTAAACTCGCGTTCAAAGACCAGCCAAGATAAGGGATGAGATCAGTGGACAAAGATTCTCGATTTTCTCTTACGTAGAAAATTGAGAAAGAGCCATGAAGACTTTTCTTCTGATTAGAATTCTAGTCTTAGCTTTATTTTAATTTCCATAGGTGAAATTGTCTTAGACAATTAATTTAAAACTTTGTGTAAATATCATTTTGTCAAAACCAGGAATAAGCTTGATTTGGTGATAATATTGTGATTCATTTTTAAACTTTGTTCTGTTAATGAAGAAGACCAGTTCCAGACCATTGATGCGTAGATAGCTTAAGTAGATTTACACTCGTTCTATTGCAGAGGGCCCCTGCATAGTAAAGAGGTTTTTATAGTCATTTCATAGTTTAATTTCTTGTCATTTCATAGTTAAATTCTATGTCATTTAGTTTTTGAACGTTTTATGAATTAGTTGTTTATATTTATGCACATTTGATTGTTATATCTAATGCTCTCCTGAATTGTTTCATTATCGTGACTCTATCAACTTTCAATTGAAATCGTTCTTGCATTTGATTACAAAACAACCATAGGATTTAGATTAGACATTTTGTTTTTCACGATAGATACTTTGTAATTTTTGCTTTCCTTAGTTAAATTCGAATTCAATTAGCATAGTCAATTATGTTTCGTAGTGATAGAATTAATGCTTTCATTTCCATGGACTGTAGAACAGAGTTATATTAGGATTATATTTTGATCATTCTTAAATAGAGTTAAAACTAGATCAAATGATCTATTTTTGTCATTGAGTTAGTGTTATCAATTGATAAGGTAGAATATGGTTTTATCTTTGTTATGTTGATAGATAGAATATATTTCAGAGATCAATAGAATTCAATATAATTTAGAATGATGCTTTATTTAAATGCAGAATATGTTCAATTAGATGTTTTCCATAGATGTTTTGCTGGCATAGAATAACCTAACATAGCTTAGATTTAATCACTCAAAGATTGATTTATTTTTATGCAAAATAAATTAGTTAAATAAAATTTCCTTTTCTTCCTTCTTTTAGATTTTATATTACATTCATTTTATTAAGAGTAATTTATAAATCAATTTCTTTTCTTAGAGTGAAAATAACGTTTCCTTTTCTTCCTTCTTAATATTAAGTTTTTCATCATTAAATTTCTTTCAGATTCAGTTATATCTTAGCATTCAAGATTTCATTTAAAAACTTAGATTTCATTCCGTAGATTGGTTTTTAGTTTTAACATTAGACATAAAATACAAACCCCCAAAAACAATATATAAAACTACACAAGGAAGTAATAAAGAAGGGCATATAAGCATATATAGTGCACCACACTTCATCATATTACTAACCTAGTTCAATAATTTATGGTAGCAATTTAAGACATTAAATTGACTAAACACTGACCTTGTCATATTTTCCTATGATAGACTCCAATTTTAAAATTCTTTTGTCAGCCTGTAGTTCAATGACTGAGACAATGGTATTTGTAATTCATGAACATCTCTAGTAAAATATTGATACAACAAGCCTAAAAATTGTCTCAAGACACTTGCTAAAAGACACAGACTCTTGACTCTTTTCTTTGAGCACCCTGGTTCTTGACTCTGAAATTTCTAACCTATCCATGCAGATTAAGTAGATATTTTTGACACGACATATGGTGATGAGACCTCGTAACTATTTGTTTCGAGAAATCTCCTCCATTGGCTTCAATTGTGTGATTTGCTGACAACAGGTGAGGTGTATCTAACTTTGCTTACGCTATTCTGGGAATCTGATTGGAGGTGATGGGTAATTATTAGGTAGTGATGGGCTTGAATTATTAGGGGATGATGTTTCTAATACGAGATTTTTTTTTTTGAAATTGGATTGAAAATGTAATTATGGTGTGATTATTGTGAAATCATGGACAACACGTATTACATCCCCCCCGACTACAATCAGTTGCGATGAGGTGCATATATCTCCAGAACTGGAGGCGACTAAAAGGTGTACATTTATTTGCAACTGCATTGACTCAATTATTGACAGATAAACATGACTAACTATACATATACCTACTTACTTCTCCATTTATATATTTATTGGAATTGAAAATTTAACTATCCTACTCATTGAAGGGTTTCAGGCATGCGTCATTCACCCAACTTGGTAGTAGAATGCCATCGAGTTGTGCAAGATTTACAGGTCCTGATTCTGTAATATATGTAACAATAAACAGGCCTAGCCAATGCATTCAAAACTTATCTAGGAATTTTAGGAACTTATAGTCATTCATCAGGACATGAATTCCATCGTGAATTTATTTTGCTTAATATGTCGGTCATGCCATGGCTTCTGTTGTTTTTTCTCTACTAACTGATGGAAATCTGCGAGAAACCCAACTTCATCTACCTCCCACAATTCCTCTTTTTTTTATGCAATTGACTGGTCCTATAACATGTGCATTTCCTTCATGATAAACAAACTTGGGACTATGAACTCTACATGCACCACTGCTTCTCTACCGTACACCAATTGGAAAGGTGTTTGTTTATGAAACATTTTTACCATTTTGTGATAAGCCCATAAAATTGTTGGAATTTTTTCATCCCATTCATCCATGTTGACTGAACACACCTTTGGTAGGCCCTTCTCCTGTATCTTATTAAATTACTCCATCGTTCTATTTTTCAGCGTGTGATAAAAACTTCTCTTATGATGAATCATAAATTTTTGCAGTAGTGACGTGAATGTTTCATTGATGAAGTGGCTCCATTTGTCACTTTTCAAGATTCTAGGGCATCCAAACCTTGTGATGAAATTTTCAAAGATAAACTTAGCTGTTGTGTCGGTTGTATAATCCCTTACTGGTGCAGCTTCATCCCATATTTTCAAGTACTTGGTTGCATTTATAATATATCTTATGGGGGAGTGGCATACATGTGGGTTAATTTGGCCTATAAAGTTAATGGCCCATTTCTCAAATTCTTGTAGCGCCCATACCAGTTGTAGTGGTAACTCATCATGCTAGGATGACTTTCCAACTCACTGGCACATATCGCTCTTCTTGACGTATTCCTTTGTGTCTCTGTAAATAGTGGGCCACCACAGAACTGCCTGTAGAATCTTCCTTGCGATACTCTTCCATCCAACATGTCCTCTCACAACTCGTGAGTGCCCTTCCCAAATACTTCTTGTTAATTTTCCACATTTTTCTATGCTATATCAATTACTTTAGCCCAAATTAATTTTTCATTAAAAATGCCTCCAAATATTAGCAGTGTATAAATGAATATAGAAAAATGCATGCAGCAACAAAGAAGACAATAGCACAACCATACGAGAAAAAACATTGGTCCAAGACCAGGGAAAAATTCCATTGTGGGGGAAACATTTTCAAATCTTTTTCTTCAATAGATCATCATAAGAATTTTTTAGCAGAGAGTACAATGAGTCTAATACATATATGAAATGGAAACAAATAGATCAAATATATATATTTGTAGATCTACAACATCAAAATTAGGGATCTAATGTATCATCAAAACTAAGTGATCTCAATTGCGAAGTCCTAGATCTAAATCTAGGATGTTGCTGAAGACTATTCTGAAGTGACTGTGACTGAGTGACAGATTAATGAAGACACTGTGCAAGCTACTGAAAGTGATCCAATCTATATCTGCCCCTAAAATCCCTTAGCCATGGTCTTAACACTCTCAGCCTCTCGCTGAATCCTCCTTAACCGCGTCTTGGACGCTCTGTGTATGTGGCTATACTAGCTTAGTCACGACCTTAACATAGCCTGCCCATGGCTGTGGCCCGAAAAATGAAAAATTGTGTACGTGACTTAGGCTTAGAAGACCCAGATCTATGTGAGAATTTCATTTGTGATCCTTGATCCTTGCACGAGCTTATCCTAATGAACCTATGCGAGCCAAGACAGAAAATACGAACCAATACCAAGAGAGAAAGAAGAAACTCTCATAAGCGAATGTGTGAGAATGAGCTTGGGGTCTCTTCTATTTATAACTTTGTGAGGGATCACTTTGGGCTTTGACCAAATCCACATGTGTTGAGGTCTACCAATAAAATAATAAAATAATTCATAACTTAGCTTATGCTTAAGCAATTGGGGCCATCTATCGGTCACTTTTGGTCCTCTAAAAAACAAGAATCTAATGAAGTTATAATCTTAACAATTTGAGCTATCCAAAGTGGAATTTGAATCTAGTTTCAAAAATTAACACTCCCTCTCAACTAGGAATAATTCCACTTGGTAATCTCTGCTTTTATATCTTTACATCATGGTGTCGTCACGAAACAACTCCATCTGCTGAAACTTTCTCGAAACTAGAAGAAGAAGAATTGGGGAGCAAAAAATTCCACCTGTACCTAGAAACACGATAGTTCATCACACAGGGGAGCACATATCCGACCCTGTAATCTCATCGGGGAACTCATTCTCAACCCAAAATCATGAAAGGGGAGAAAATCTCAACCCAATCTTGTTGCCTACCAATATTCCCATCGATGAATCTCATTAGTCATGTGGTAAAATACCTGCATCATAATCGACTTGGGTTGTACACCCCAAGTACACTCTCAACTCGTTGGCCAAACAAGGAGCGATATTCTGATCAATCCTTGCTTGATGGTATGATGCCAGCTAGGATATACTGTGCATAGACCAGATAGGGGAGAAAAATATCTGACCTTATGAAGATAGGGGAGCAACATCTGAACCCTGGGTAACATATAGGCAAGTGACATATTGTCAAAATATCCCTCACCCCCGGGCGCCCTTTATCTCAATTACTTACCCCGAGAGCTCAATTAGGGTTGGATGAGCTTGCTTAGTGTCCTCGATCAATGTTTCCCTTTATCTGAAGGGGCTACATCCATCAGTCCAAGTTGTTCTTTGAAGACCAAGAAATTTGCTTTCGGTAGTGCTTTGGTGAGAATATCTGCTATCTTCTCGTCAGTTGATATGTGGTGTAGTCTAACAGCTCCTCTCTACACCATGTCTCAAATAATGTGATAAAGAATATCGACATGCTTGGAATTGACATGGAATACAAGATTATATTCCAAATGGATCATACTCTTGTTATCACAGTATATCATTGTGGTATTTAAGACTTGACCAAAGAGATTCCTTGACCACACAACTTCACAACTAGTTTTTCTAGCAACAATGTATTCTTCTTCCGCAGTGCTCAATGCTACCAACTCTTGCTTCCTACTCATCCAGGATATCATGGTAGAACCAAGACTAAAAAAAAATCCATATGTACTCTTTATTTAGTGACATTACTTGCCCAGTCAGCATCAGTGTATCCATGAATTTGGATATCTCTAGTAGAATATCTCAGACCAAGTGTGATAGATCCATGAAAGTATCTCAATACATGTTTGGTCGCAATCCAATGTGCATGAAATGGATAAAACATGAAAAGCATCAATGTGGTAATTTCATAACATATATCTCGATGGGTTTTCATGAGGAAAATTAGAGCCCCAATTGGTTGTATATACTCAGATGGATTTTCCATATCATGTCTAGCAGCTTTTCAACATAGCTTCTTGAAATTCATCTCCAATGGAGTAGTCATGGATTTGCACTCGGTCACACCCAACCTTCCAACAACTTCACTACATAATTTTCCTATGAGAGAAATATATGATCATGCCTTTGCCACACCTCAAGGCCCAAAAAGTAGTTCATGAGACCGAGGCCTTTCATCTTCAATTCAGAGGCTAACTTCCTCTTACATTTGATCATCAACTGTTGAATTCCTGTTAAGAATAAATCATCAACATATAGAACCAGAATCAATGGCATACCTTGGACAACCTTAAAATAGAGGTTGGGATCAACATTTATTCTTGTGAAACCTAGTTTCATTAGATAGTTGTCAATGCGTTCATACCAAGCTCGGGGAGTTTTCTTCAGTCCATATAATGCTTTCTTCAACCTGCAAACATGCATTCCGTGATCTTCCACTTAAAATCCCTGTGGTGGTTCAACATACACTTATTCCTATAACATATCATGGAGTAAATCAGTCTTTACATCCATTTGAGGAAGGGTAAAACCTTGACTGGTAGCAAGGGAAACTATCGAACGGATAGTTGTGTATTGAGCCATATGATATCTTATCATACATGTCTTTAGACTTTCTTAAATTCCCAACATATGCAAGTAAATGATCATGTAAACCATGAGCTATGATTTGTTTTTATTTGGACTCACATTTCTTATATCTGTTCTTGACTAAAGTGAAGGAATTTTCTGGAGGCTCGAGCATCCTTCCTTGAATTTATTCCAGCACATCTTTGTTGTCAACTATGATCTCCAATATGACTTTCCCTGTAGCAAAGTTTGATTCATCACCCAATTTCTCATGCTCCTTGAAGGTAGAGGAAGACATCTTGACCTTGGCTTGTAGATATACTTTTTGATAATGAGGGCTTCACTGCTTGTCTTCTCTTGGGATTTTACTTCACCTTAGCTCCGATACCATGTTAATTTTCCATATTTTTCTATGATATATCAATTAATTTAGCTCAAATTAATTTTTCATTAATAATTCATCCAAATATCAGCAGTGTAAATAACCATAAACTATAAGTGAAGATAGAAAAATGCATGCCATGACAAAGAAGGCAATAGCACAACCATAAGAGACAGTAGATTGGTCCAAGACCAGGGAAAAACCCCACTGTGGGGGAAACACTTTCAAATTTTCTTCTTCAATATATCGTCTTAAATTTTTTTAGCAGAGAGTACAATGAGCCCAATACATATATGTAGTGGAAAAAAATATATCACATCTATAGATCTGAAGATATACAACATCAAAACCAGAGATCTAATGTATCACCAAACCAAGTGATATCAGTTTCCAAGTCCTAGATCTGAATCTAGGATGTTGTCAAAGAATTTTCTGAAGTGATTGTGACTAAGAAACATATGAATGAAGACACTACCCAAGCTATTGAATGTGATTCAATCTTGATCTTCCCATAAAATCCCTTAGCCACATCCTTAATAATCTCAAACCATGGTTGAAGCCTCCTTAGCCGCAACCTAGATGCTCTATGTCTGCGACTGAGGTCCAGATCACCTCGATTTGACTCACGAACCCTGGCTATGACCTGAAAATGGCTTGCCCACAGATATAAGAGCTCAGCCGCAAAATTAAAACAAACTACCCGCGTCTTTGGCACGAAAAATGCAGTACTCTGCCTGCAATTCAGGCTCAAAAGACCTAGATCTATGCGAGTCTGTCGTTTGTGATCTCAAACCCCTGCGTGAGCGTCTCTTGGTGATCCTATGTGAGGCAAGATAGAAAATATGAACCAATACCAAGAGAGAAAGAAGAAAATCTCATGAGAGAATGTGTGAGAATGACCTTGGGATCGCTTCTATTTATAACTTTGTGAGGGATCACTTGGGGCTTTGACCGAATCAACAGTGTTGAGACTGACCCATAAAATAATAAAATAATTCATAAATTCAATTCTTCTTAACCAATTGGGGTGATATATAGGTGAATTTTAGTCCTCTCTAAAAGAGGAATCTAATGAAATGATAATCTTAACCAGATAAGATGTACAAAGTGGAATTTTACTCTATTTGAAAAAATTAACACTTCTTCTCTTTCACGGTCCATTACACACCTTTGTAGTATCTGATCTAGCCCCATCCTGTAGAGTTGAACTATGATTAACTGATAATTAGCTGCTCTGAAAACCATATTTATCTTCTGTGTTGTGTTGTAATCCTTCAGTCATTTCCCTATAGATAAGAATGTTGTGATATCCTCCAAGTAGTCTAGCACTGCTTCTACCCTTAACAGGTCTACATCCAGTATTTTATCATCAACATAACCGATGCTTTATCTTGACTCAAGTCATGATAAGTAGTTAGGTCTAACATTCAGTATACCTGGTTTGAAAATTATTTGAATGTGAACTCTTGGAATAGTAGAAAACATCTACATATTCGCCCCTCCAATACAGGCTTGTTCACTAGATATTTTAATGTAGAGTGATCTGTAAAAAATTTGAAAGGTCTTCCTAGAAGATAATGACAAAAATTTTGTAGTGAATACACCATCGCAAGTGCCTCCCTTTCTATTTTGTGTAATTATTTTATATTGTCGATAGCTTCCCATTGGAAATGTATATTGGAGGGTACAAGTTTCCTTCACGTGGTTGAGCCAACACTGCTCCCAATGCAATCCCTGAGGCATAGATATGTACGTGAAACTATTTATTCCAATCTGGGTATACTAAAGTTTCTACACTCACCAAATTCCCCTTTAATATATTCAATTCCTCATTACACTCCTCGGTCCATATAAATTGTTCTATCTTCTTAAGTAGCCTTTCCATTGGAGTTGTGACTGTTAGGTCTCTGTAATTTATTAGCAAGATTGGGAGAGTCCAATCACAGAGTTAACATCATTTCAACCAACTTTGGGATTCTAGGATCTAGCCCTCCTGAATCCGGAGAGGGATCTCTCCAATATGTACAAAGATGGATATTGTCTTTGAAAAGCTTAAGGTAATGATATTAGGCTAGTTATGAAGGCCAAGGGTTTTGTTTTGTTTTGGATGGTTGAGCATGAAATGTTACTTGAGGGGGAAGTCCTAAGTGCAAAAGTTTAAAAAGTGAGAAGTACGAAAATGAAACGATTTTTAGCGGATATAGATAGATATAACGGTTTTAGTCCATTGGGCTATGGAGTCATATGCAGGCTTTAATTGAACAACAACATCAAGTGTGATCAAGGGAACTGATCATCTATACCACAGATTATTGATTAAAATGATGGGCGGAAACATTAAAATGTTGGAGGGGATGGAAAGCTGGATGGAAAGCGATAATAATTTCTCGGAGGATTTATAGTCGGTCAAACAAGAAAAGCCTCTTAAGTAAGCTGTTTTAAGCTACACCAAAGGACAGACCTAACCATAGACTTCTTGGGCAAGTTCTTATTAAACGACTTAATTGACCGACAATCAATTAATCCACATAATTTACCTTGAAAGTATGAAAACACATAAGAGAGACAAAGTGCAACTTAAGATCAGATAAAGTACTTTTAAACCTAGTCTGCTTTCAGTCAACACCAAGGGAAACTTTCAGAATTTGCCTTTGGAGAAAAGAATCTAGGAATCAGGGCAAACCATAACTTCTCTAGTCTAACTTTAATAGAAAATAATGGAAATCACATTCAAGAACAATGCTTAAGCAAACAGAAGGACGAGGGAATGCCAACATTCATAACTGTTTAAACGGTATTGAATCATTCTTAAATAGAAAAATCTGAAGAAAACATTAAGATAAAGATTTCTCAGCCAGAGAAGGTTACTGATATCTGGAAAATCCTATTCTTTGTTTAAAGCTGATTCTTTCTAGGAGGAAAATGAACAATATAGCCTTTCAGAAGGAACGATTAACAAAGAAGAAGCATACCAGTGATAAAGACCGGGATCCCGAGAAACAACTTTTATATTGATGTCAGACGGATTCTGATATTCAGAGTCGATGTTCAGTTCAGCAATCATCTTCACTATTCAACCTAACTACTCTAGCACAAACAGAGCTTCAAGGGCCAGTTAACACTATGTACAAATAGAAATCTCGAGCTCAAGTGTATTTCAAAGTTCTGCAACCAACAAAATCCTCATCTTCTGTAGAAGTACTTATAGGAAGATCAGGAGGCGAGATTTTAACAAAATATCTCAAGGACAGTTAATGTAGAGTGAAGACTTCTCGGCCCTTTGAGAGGCCCGAGGGAAAAATTTACAGGTGGATCACTACATTAACTGTTTCACAATAAATATCAAAGCTCGGTGGAAGCTTTGTTTGACTTTGAGGCTTTGTACGCTGTGTGGAGTAATTTCTTGGCTGTGCTGGAGGCGAATATTAGATTTTCTTCAATAACTTCGGCCTCTATTTGAATGCTTTGAGGCAACAAGTGGCTATTTGTAGTAGCTGAGGAATCAATTCGCCTCATTTGAAGCAGTGGAAACCTTTCTATCTGATAAAACACTTTATGTTTTCTTTAAACTTTGTTTTGAGTCGGGGATTAGGCTTTTGATAACTTTCTTAGCCGTAATCCCCGTAATAATGTCTTCAATCTTCATCTGCTGTGCTTTATTCTAAAAACTGATACTCTTTAACTGTTCTTTCAAATAAAACAGTGTCTTGTCGATGTGCAGGGCCGCGCTGGGCTTTTCAGCGTCAGTGCTCATGAAACATTGACAAATCATTGAATCCAACCGTGTGAATGGTTCCTTTTAGTAGCTTCGAAGGCGTAGGAAACGTCTTTCCCATCCCTCGGCTTTCTTCGTGATACAACGAAAAACCATTGAAAACACCAGCATAAAACAAAAACAATTAAGAAATCCTGCGAAATGGGTTATTTGTGAAGGGGAGAGAAGCGGGGAGAGGCATAGCGTCTGTTGAAAGGCAATAGCAGTGGAGAATGTTTGCATAAGAAAACAAAAAAGGATAGCGGGAGAAGGATAAGGAGGAGCAGTTTTGGACTGTCCGATCTGGACATGTGGACGGTCCAGATCTAATCGGAGGGTCTCAATCGGGGGTGGTAGAAAAGGGGATGCGATTGAATTTCCAGTGCGATTAAGCGCTGGCCATTGATCTGCAGATCAGATCGACGGCGGAAAACGAATCGGCGGGTTTTGAAATGGCGGTAAGACTTGTGATCAGAGGGAATAAGGACCGTTGGATCTTCGGGAGGATGGACGGCTCAGATTGGATCGGAGGATCGCAATCGGGGAGGTCACAAAACAACATGCGATTGAAACTTTGCGATTGAGCCCTTTGCGATTGAGCGCTGGCCGTTGATCTGAGAATCAGATCGACGGCGGGGAATGAATCGGAGGTAATCGCAAGGGGGTGAAACATTGCGATGCGATTTTGCGCGGACCGTTGGATCAAGGATTAGATCAACGGTCAAAATCATCAGCGGAGGAAGAAGGATCGGAAGATCGGAGGTATGAACTGGCGATTGATCGGAGGGTACACTTGAAGCTTGTGCGATTGAAAGTTTGCGATGCGATGGAGTGCAGGCAGTTGGATCAAAGGACTAGATCGACGGTCAGGATTGCTATGACCTACGCACCGGTGGAAAAACCCTTAAACACATGAAAACCAAAGTTTTTTGCGAATAAAACAAGTTTAACGGATTGGGTGGAAAATATATAGGTAAAGGAAAAAGGCGCCCGATTGCGGGCCCGGGGGTTTTCATGGAATGTAATATGCCCGAGAGTTATAAAGACAAGGGCTAATCGCAATCGGGCCATTGAGCCTAGTCTTTCCGATCAACCCATTTGTATTGTTTAGATTGCGATTGCGTGATCGGCTCTTTTCAAAATCAATCCATTTATATTCAGCACGTGGTTTTAAGTTTTAACTTAGAACTTTCGGAAAGTGGGTTTTTTGGGTTTACAAAGAAAAATGAGCTTTGTAAAGGTTCAAAGTTATGCACCCGTTGGATATTTGCGATTAGCGCCGAAAGCTTTGGCGTTTGGTTTTAACACATGGGCATGTGAGGGGAAGTGGTTTAGGACTTAGCCCAAGGGGCTTAGGTCCATAGTAATGAAACTTCGTTTTTTATGAAAAAATTTCAAGGTTTTTAAATGGATTTGAGGGTTCCGAAATAGTTAAAAAGTGAGTTTTTAACTATGAAAGGGGGAAATTTTCATAAATGGAAAGAAGAGGACTTATGAAAATAAGGTAATTTTGATGGAGAAAAAGGGGAGCAGATGAAAGGTTTTGAGAAGAGAAGAAATAGCGATCTTTCAACAGTTTTTCAGTTGGAGTCAGCAGAAATTCCTGAGTATAAAAATGGGACAGCAAATGAGGATTTTGGACAGAGGCATGAGGCCTAGAAGGAGTCTTCAAGAGCCAACAATTTTTAGTGATAAAATTTGTTCCTTGGAGGCTCAAAAAGATTTAGCCACCTTTAGGTGTAACAAAATATTATAGGTGGCTAACCGTGGCTCCACTTGGGGATGATGCCTTCTTGAAGGCATCAAGAATTCAGACTTGATTTCTCTGGGAGGCTGATCAATTGCCTCATCCATTGGGCTGTCCTTCTGTGATTGAATGATCTTTTCTAAAAACATATTTGGCAGCCATGAAAACAATGGACCTTTATCAACAAGCTTGCTACCTACCCAATCCTACAGATCTAGCATTTTTTCTTCATCAGAGTGCACTTGGATTGGCAAACTCTATTCACAACATTTTATTCTTTTGAAAGCAGGAAATCTAATCTACTTTTACTCCTTATTTCTCCCTGAACTCAGATTAAACAGTTGAGCTCAGATATTTCTCTACCTAGTCTACTGTCTGTTGGGATTAAACAGTCCAACAAACTTTCATTCTCTAAATTCTACAACAGAAATTTAAAAATAGTCAAGTCAAGATTGAGTTGTTCGACTTGCTATGATCTATGGCATAAAAACAAGTTGCACATAGATTATTATTTGCAGAAAATTAAATCAAAATGGAAGGCTTAAGATCTGAAATTTTCTCATTATGGCCTTCTTTTTCTTTACAGCTCTGTTTTTAATTTTGTTTTGAGCTGTCTCTTTCTTGATATCTGATTCAGATTTTGGGCAAATAAGAACCATTTTTTCTCTTTTATGACTCAGAAAAATAAAACAGTTTTGAGTCATCTCTCTTTGGAAACTTTGGTTCAGATTTTGAGTTTGTTTGAACCTTAATTTCTATCCTAATCTATCTACTGATAAGCCAAGATTAAACAGTTTGGAAAATCAAATTCACTACCCTATCAGCAGAAAATTGAAAGCTAATTAGTCAAGATTAAATAGTTTGACTAACTAGAAGTGTGTTTTGCAGGAGTGGCATTTAAGCTTGCACACTTTCAGATTTATTTCTCTTTTTGGCATGGGGCTGTGCCTTTCTTGTTTTTCATTTCTTCCCTCTTTTCTTTCTTTCTTTGTTTTTGTATTTTTTGATTTTTCATAACTTTGAATGCAATGGTGGATGAAATATTTATAATGAAAAAAGAAAAAAGAAGGCTTAAAAATATATCATGAATCAAGAGAAGTAATGCTTGAGCATCCTGCCATTGACAGGACCCCCAAACAAATCTGTTCCATCCAGCTCTTGTAAGAAGAATGCATTGTTTCCAACAACTGAATGAATAGAGTAAGGGCCAAGCCATATATTGTCAAATTTACCATGCTTTCCCTTGTCTTCTCTCTTTGAGTCCCACTTTAAAACTTTGTCCCCAATCTTGAAATTGTTGGCCTTTGTTCTTTTGTCAAAAAGCTTCTTAATGCTGTCCTGTTTCTGCAATGTTTTGTTGTACACTTCCTCTCTGATTTGCTGAAGATGAATGGTCTGATTTATTCTTCTGATCATGTCATTATCTTCAGTTTGCAATTCTTGGATAAACTTCATAACTGGTACACCAAGGCTATTAGGAAATATTGCATCTGTACCATACACAAGCTGAAAAGGTGACATACCAATAGATTTCTTCAAAGTTAATTTGTCAGCCCAAAGTGCATGGACTAGCTTTGTGTGCCAAGACTTTTTATTGTCCTCCAACAGTTTCTTGATTATGTTCACTAAGCTATTATTGGAATATTATGCAAGTCCATTACCTTGAGGGTAATAGGCTGTGGAATGCCCTAGTGTTATCTGGTATTTATGACAGAAGTCAACCATTTTCTTTGATCCAAACACTGCTGCATTATCTGTGATGATCTTGGTAGGACAGCCAAATCTGGAGAGGATATTGGTTTCTATGAACTTTATAATAACTGAATCATTGGCTTTCCTACAAGGAATGGCTTCTATCCATTTAGTGAAATAGTCTGTGGCAGTAAGGATCCATCTATGCTGGGCAGAAGATGAGGGATGGATTTCACCTATGAAGTCAAGTCCCCACTGTTGAAAAGGAGCTTCAACGGTGATTGGGTGCAGAGGAAGGGGTAATAATTTTCTCTTTCCCTCAAACAATTGGCATTTGTGGCAAGTAGTTGTCATTTTGTGAACATCAGGAAAAAGGGTGGGCCAATAGAAACCAGCCCTCAAAATTTTGTTGGCTGTTGACTTCCAGTACAAATGGCCTCCACACTCTCCTTCATGAAATTCCTGCTTAACCTTCTCTGCATCAAACTCGGGCAAACATTTAAGCAATATACCACTAGCATTTTTCCAATAAAGACACCTATCTACAATGCAATAGTTTACTGCTTTCAGTTTTAAGAACCTTGCCTTTGTTTTCGACAAACGAGGAGGTGTATTTAAATTAAGCAAAACATAAACGATATCAGCATACCAAGGAGAATTCATAAAATGGTTTTCAATAATGGGAGTTGAGAATTCTTCTTGGCTGTCCAAAGCATTAATCATATTAATATCAAGAACTTCAAAATTGGATTAAGCCATTAATCTGGCTAGACCTTGGCCTTTGATGAGTTTAGTGGGTTTTATCTCTAAATCATATTCGAGAATAACAACAATCCACTTACCTCTCTTACCATCTGGGTCCTGTGTTAGAATGTCCTTAACAACTGAATTAGGGACAAAGGCAATGATGTGTGAGTGAAGGATGTATACTCTGAAGTCTTTCAATGCTTTAACCAAAGTGAAAGCTTGCTTTTCCATAATGTTATAGTTCAAAGGGGCGTCCCTTAATGCCTTGCTAAAGAATGCAATAGGCTGCTCTTGTCCTTGTGGATTTTTCTGTAAAAGGACAACAACAATGGTATGTTCTAATGCAAATGAGAAGATATAAAAATCTTTTGAAAAATCAGGACTTATGAGAACTGGTGCTTTGGTTAGAGCTTGTTTTACCAGTTCAAAGGATGTCTTTGCTTCCAAGGTCCATTTTACCCCTTCCTCCTTCTTTAACATGTTTGTGATATTTCTAAGGAGCTCTGCCAAGTTAGGGATGAACCTTCTCAAAAAGTTAATCTTTCCAATGAAAGACTGCAACTCCTTGATATTTCGAGGATGAGAGATTTGCAATATAGCCTCAATCCTCTTTGGATCTATATTTATACCCTCTTCTGAAATAATGTGTCCAAGAAGCTTACCTTCTTGGAGACCAAATAGTGTCTTCTTAGGGTTTAAAGATATTCCAAACCTTCTACACTTCTCGAAAACTTTTCTTAAATTTTCTAAATGTTCTTCATCTGTTTTTTAAAACACAGTGACATCATCTAGATAGATAATGATGAAGAAACCCAATTCTTCCGAGAATGCTATGTCCATGGCTCTCTGAAAGGTTGCTCCAGCGTTCATTAGACCAAAAGGCATCTTCACATACATGAAAGTGCCCCATGGAGTAGTGAAAAATGTCTTTAATTGATCAGCAGGGTGAACTAAAATCTGATTATACCCTGAATAGCCATCAAGCAACGAAATCCTTTTAGACCCCACCACCCTTTGTAAAATGTGATCCATTTTTGGTAAAGGGTAGTTGTCTTTTAACGAAGCTTTGTTTAAGTCTCTAAAGTATATACAAAGCCTGATTTCTCCAGTCTTCTTCCTAACGGACACCAGATTAGACACCCACTCAGAATATCTAATAGGGACAATAATGCCAGCATCGTGCATCTTCATGATTTCCTTCTTAACCAATGGCAACTGGACAGGGTTTATTCTGCGCAGTTTCTGTTTGAATAGTTTTTGGTTTTCTTTAAGAGGGATTTTGTCTTTTGTATTGATATTTGACATCATAGATGAGAATCTTATTACTGATACAAAAGCTTATCGAGAAAATTCTTTGAGCAGCTCTATTTGTATTTGAGTTTTAATGTCTGGTACAACCATGCCATTTTCAGACAGATTGATCATTTGGTTTTCTCTCTTACTATATTGCACTCCTCTGCTTCAGTCTCTACAGGTTCTAGTTTTGGTTTATTGGCCACATCGTTAAAATCGAACAACTCCTAAGGGAGTGAGCCATAGCTTATTTTTACCATCTTTAAGAATCAAAGAGGTTTACTAATTCTTCCGTTTCTAACTCTGCACTTAATTTTGTTTTTCTCCTAAGTTTGCTAGACAATAGGTTAATATTGGAAGGTTGAGGAGACGATTCTTCTTCACCAAGAAAGTTTTCTTCACCGCAGTCTGTATCATAATCTGAATCTGAACTGTGCAGTTCGAACTCATTTCTGAATTGCATGAAGTCTTCTATTTGTTTGTCATTGTTAAACACTTGCCAATATTTTTCGTTATCAGGCACTGCTGGTCTAAATTTTATCGAAGTTGTGTTGTCTCCAGTCTCATATGGCGTTAGACATGTCCTGGCCGCAAAAGCTAAATTGTGGGCCATAATGTTCTTTTTCCTTGGGATGAACCTCAGGTTTGACTCCTCAAATGTTGTCAACAAATCCATGACATCATTCCGATAGGCTCTAAGTCTGGGATGATTCGCATTATACTCCCCATTGACTTGCCTAATGATTAACTCAGAATCCCCGTACACATTAATTCTTTTGGCTCCTAATTTCTTCAAGAGATGCAAGCCTAAGAGAAGGGATTCATATTCTGCTATGTTGTTGGAACACTGAAAGTTTAATTTGCATGAGATGCATTCTGTGTGGTTGTTTTCAGTGTTAATGATCCAAACCCCTGCACCAGCATTATTTATAGTGCATGACCCATCAAAATACATACTCCTTCAAGGACTGTCTTCGGTTTCGTCTGTTTGGCGATTGTCCTTTTTAACTATGGTGCCTTCTGACTGTTCATGATTAGCAACACCCAATTGAATTTGTTTTGACTCCTCAAATTCTTCAATAGATTGAGGGATGATGCCAAAAATGTTAGGGGTATTTTCTGGGTTGTTAAGTCCTAAAAACAATGGACTCATAACCGGTAAATCAAGACCTATGCGTTGTTTACTAATGTTTTCACATGTGGCAAACTGTTTGGACACTTCTGCGTTATTATACTCTTCTTCCCTGTCGGCCTTTAATTCTGTTAAAGTGACTTGCTCACTAGGAGTTTCATTGTTAAACATGATAAAATAATCAAGGCCTGTATTGACAGAATATATAGGAGAGTTTCGTGGTCTGTCTTGACTTGTAACCGTGTATTGCATATGAGAGTCCCTGTAAAGTCTTCTGGTCTGATTGAAAACCGGGATGGTCGCATATGTCATGTCCATCTGCATAGTCCCCTGTAACTTAGCTCCCCAGGATCTTGATAATAGCATTCCATACTTTGGGGGGACATCAGCCACAACAATGTCCATGAGTAAACATTTGGCTGGAATCTGGGCTAGGTTAACACGGAGGTCTTTGATCAATCCTAGACATTTTACTCTATTTGAGTCAAAGGAGTATAGGTCTTTGTAGGGTCTGATAATTTCTAAACCAAGGCTCTCCATCACAGCTTTAGGCATTAAATTATGAGAAGCCCCGGAATCATGCATAGCGTTGTGTAGAATTTTGTCATGAATGTTCAAGCTCACATAAAAGGGAGGAACTGGTCCTTCTTGAAACTTCCCTTCAATCTTAGGGCCAAAAATCAACTTTGGTAGGTCGTCACTAAGATTAACTGTATCTCCATTTTCCTCTATATTTAAAGCCTTCAAAATTTGGTTCCTATATACATGTTGGGCAGCTAACTCAGTTAATGGAACAGAGATTTTGATCTTCAAGATTTCCTGTTCCAGGCTAAAGGGGGTTTGATTCTTTGAAGCACTTGTTTCAACCTTATTAGCTGTCACTCTATCAACAATTACAGCTTGCTGATTTGTTTTATTTGACACAACTGTTGTAGAAGGAGTACTAGCTGAAGTGTTAGTACTGCTAATGTCTGCACTCTGTTTTTCAGAATTTTGAGTGTTTTTCTCTTTATCCTTACCAGAATTATTAGCCACTGTTTTGTCTTTTTGTTTGGCTATTTTGGGCTTGGCTGTAGTGCTGCTTTGAGAGGATTTGTCAGAGGTTTTGGTGTTGGGGGCTTGTTGACTGGTCTTGCTTCTAAGGTCATATTCTCTTTGAGGTTCTATGACGACATTTTCCATGTCCCGATAATAATTTTCATTATCATCTCTTTTGTCGTCGTAAGGTGTGTAAAGACCTTGTTTATTATCATATTGAACCTCAAAGTCATCATCCTCTTCCCCAAACATGTTGATATCCTCTTCCTCTGCTATGTCTTCTGTTTTTTCAACCTCACTTACATAGTTTTGATGAAAGGGAGGAGTGATCTGTTGATCATCTTCCCTGGGTCTATTTGGAGGTTGGTTCCTTATAACATTTTGATTCTGGTTCCTATTTTGAGGAGCAGTTTGATTTTGATTTGCTTGTGCTCTCTTAATTATGCTCATCTCTTTCATCATTTCTTCCATCATTCTCTCCATCTTTGAGCTTGAAGTGGAAGGGGTGGATTCCTCTCTAAAAGATACTCTCTTCTCGCTCTTCATTCTTGCTCTTTTATCAAGTTTACTTCCACAGAAAGAGCACCCCTTTTCATGTCTTCAAGAGTTGCAAAAACTCTTTCTCTAAGTGAATATGTCATGTCTGGATCAAACCCTTCAGGAAATTTGTTTAAAGCTGAGCCCTGAGGAGGTTTTAGTTCAGGGGAAAGTGCATTATAGACGCTGTTAAATTTGGTACAATAAGATTGTACACTTTCCCCAGGGTTCCTATGGAGATTGTTATAGTCAGCAAGGACTTGGAGAGGATTCTTTCTCACTTCCCATTTGTTTAAGAATGTTTGATGGAAGGCTTGGAGATCGTTAATACTATGGGGGGTTAAAACTTTAAACCATTTTCTTGCTTCTCCCCCAAACTTTGAGCAAATAGTCTCAACTTGACATAATCATCATCAATTTCGTTTCTGTCAAAGTAGTCATTCATCTTGTCCACATGTTGAGATGCTGTTATAGTATTACTAGCATCATATAATGGAATTTTGGACTGATAGTCCTGTGGAAGATTGGCTAATGGTACAGGAAGGATCAAGGGAGCATACCATGTTGCCATGGCAGGAGGTGGAGGTGGATTTACAGAAGGGAAAGTGGGCTGAGGTGAAGTGGTTTGAACAGTGGATGTAGGGTGAGTAGAAGTGGATGGACCAGGAGTAGACTGTTGAGATGATCTTGGATGAGAGACACCTAAATTGTGAAGGAAATGTAAATCGGGAGGTGTTGTTTCCCTGCTACCAGGATGTTCACTTGTTTCAGGAGATGAAAGTGAAGATTCAGAGTCTAACTGGATTATATCATCAAATGACCTAGTCCTAAATGGGTTCACTAAGTCAGCTTGTGGTTGTTGCAAAGCTGAAAGATTTTTAGGGACTGAATTAGCTCTCAAGGGTGATCTGAAAACAGTTAATAATTTAACCTTAGGAGACTTCCAAAGGATACTTTCTGGATTATCAACTATCTCAGGCGGGTTAGGGTCTAGATGGGCTCTAGTGTGAATCTTTTTAGAAGCCACTATGCTATGTTGTTTAGACCTAAAACAAGAAAATTTCAACCAGATATGACAATCTTGGAGAGGTTAACCAATCTTTTTTTACAATTTTAAATCCCACAGTCCTCTAACTGAGTTTAAATGATTTTATAATGATAAGAGTTCTTCCCAGTGGAGACTTAAGGTCTGCTAGGATTGTGGAGTCGCCAAGTGGAAATTTTTAGCTCCTTTCAGAGGTAAAAGGTCTTATGGTCCACCACCATGTTTATTTAATTCCAATCTGAAATATTTTTAGGTTTTTCTAAGTCATTTTTCAGTTTTGTGGTTGTTAAGAATATCCTAACTTTGTTTCAAAACTTAGCTAAGGTTGCGAGACAAAAACAGTCTACTCTTATGGCTAAGCCAGCTGATTTTTCAAGGTTTAGATGAAGTCTTAAGAGAAACCTAGGGTTTACCTAGTTTGTCACTGATTCAAACAAGTTCCATCATGATTACCTATAATAGGCAGTGCTTGAAAAGGCTGCTTTTTACTCTGGTTAATAAACCAAATCTCTGACGTCGTATGATTATCTTTAAATGAAAATGATTCTGGGTTCGATGTCCCCAGCCGGAGTCGCCAGAAATGTTAGGTCTCTGTAATTTATTAGCAAGATTGGGAGAGTCCAATCACAGAGTTAAGATCATTTCAACCAACTTTGGGATTATAGGATCTAGCCCTCCTGAATCCGGAGAGGGATCTCTCCAATATGTACAAAGATGGATATTGTCTTTGAAAAGCTTAAGGTAATGATATTAGGCTAGTTATGAAGGCCAAGGGTTTTGTTTTGTTTTGTTTTGGATGGTTGAGCATGAAATGTTACTTGAGGGGGAAGTCCTAAGTGCAAAAGTTTCAAAAGTGAGAAGTTGCAAGAAAATAGAACAGTTTTGGCAGATAGATAGATATAACGCTGGTTTTTAGTCCATTGGGTTATGGAGTCATATCTGGGCTTTAATTGAACAACAACATCAAGTGTGATCCAAGGGGAAAGTCATCTATACCACAAGATTATTGAGATTAAAATTATGAAATGGAAACATTAAAATGTTGGAGGGATGGAAATTGATAATAATTTCTCAGAGGATTTATAGTCAGTCCAAACAAGAAAAGCCTCTTAAGTAATTGTTTTAAAACCAACCAAGGACAGGGCTAACCATAGACTTCTTGGGCAAGTTCTTATTAAAGAAGCTTAATTGACAAACAATCCAATAATCCACATAATTACCTTCAAAAGGTATGAAAACACATAAGAAAAACAGAGTGTAACTTAAGATCAGATAAAGTACTTTTAAACCTAGTCTGCTTTCAGTCAACACCAAGGGAAACTTTCAGAATCTGCCTTTGGAGAAAAGAATCTAGGAATCAGTGCAAACCATATCTTCTCTAGTCTAACTTTAATAGCAAATAATGGAAATAACATTCGAGAACAATGTTTGAGCAAACAGAAGGACGAGGGAACGCCAACATTCCTAACTGTTTAAATTGTATTGAATCATTCTTAAATAAACAAATATGAAGAAAACATTAAGATAAATATTTCTCAGCCAGAGAAGGTTACTGCTATACAGAAAATCCTAACCCTGTTTAAACTATTCTTTACAGAGGGAAAATGAACAATATGGCATACATAGAAGGAAAATGATTAACAAAGAAAGAAGCACTTCACCAGTGATAAAGACCAGGATCCCAAGAAACAACTTTTATATTGATGTCAAACCAATTACAATCTTCAAGTCCAATGTTTCAGTTCAGCAATCATCTTCACTATTCAACCTAACTACTCTAGCACAAACAGAGCTTCAAGGGCCAGTGAACACTATGTACAAATAAAAGTCTCGAGTTCAAGTGTATTTCAAAGTTCTGCAACCAACAATTTCTCATCTTCTTCTGAGGCATTTATAGAAGCATGAGGAGGCGAGATTTTAACAAAATATCTCAAGGACAATTAATGCAGAGTGAAGACTTCTCGGCCCTTTGAGAGGCTCGAGGGAAAAATTTACAGGTGGATCACTACATTAACTGTTTCACAATAAATATCAAAGCTCGGTGGAAGCTTTGTTTGACTTTGAGGCTCTGTCTATGTTTTGGAGTAACTCTGCAGATATTTATTCATTGGTTTCCTTGCAGAAATAACTTCTTGTCGATGCTGGAGGCAGATATTTCTTCGAGCAATAACTTCGGCCTCTGTTCTGAATGGTTTGAGGCGACAGGTGGCTCTTTGGTAGCTAAGGAATCAATTTGCCTCAAGTTGTGGCGGTGGAGGCTTTCTGTCTGATAAAACACTTTAGGTTTTATTTAAACTGTGTTTTGAGTCGAGGATTAGGCTTTTGATAACTGTCTTAGCCGTAATCCCCGTAATACTGTCTTCAATCTTCTTCTGCTGTGATTTATTCTCAAAACTGATACTCTGTAACTGTTCTTTCGAATAAAACAGTGTCTTGTCGATGTGCAGGGCCGCGCTGGGCTTTTCGTCATCAATGCTCATGAAACATTGACAAATCATTGAATCCAACCGTGTAAATGGTTCCTTTTAGTAGCTTCGAAGGCGCAGGAAACATCTTTCCCAACCCTCGGCTTTCTTTGTGATACAACGGAAAACCATTGAAAACACCTGCATAAAACAAAAAACAATTAAGAAATCCTGCGAAATGGGTTAGACTGCTTCAGAAGGCAGGAGAGGAGCGTAGCCGTCGGATGAAGGCAACCAACGGTGGAGATCTGCATAGAAAGGCAAAAAAGATAGCGGGAGAAGAATAAGGAGGAGCAGTTTTGGACCTTCCGATCTGGACACGTGGACGGTCCAGATCTAATTGGAGGGTCTCAATCGGGGGTGGCAGAAAAGGGGATGCGATTGAAAATTCTAGTGTGATTAAGCACTGGCCGTTGATCTGTAGATCATATCGACGGTGGAAAACGAATCAGCGGGTTTTGAAATGGCGGTAAGACTTGCGATCAGAGGGAATAAGGACCGTTGGATAGGCGGGAAATGGACGGCCCAGATTTAATCGGAGGATCGCAATCGGGGAGGTCACAAAACAACATGCGATTGAAACTTTGCGATTGAGCCCTTTGCAATTGAGCGCTGGTCGTTGATCTGAGGACCAGATCGACGGCGGGGAATGAATCGGAGGTAATTGCAAGGGGGTGAAACATTGCGATGCGATTTTGCGCGGACCGTTGGATCAAGGATTAGATCAACGGTCAAGAATAAATCGGACGGAGAGCAGGATCGGAAGATCGAAGGTATGGACTGCGATTGATCGGAGGGCACACTTGAAGCATTGCGATTGAGAGTTTGCGATGCGATTGAGCACAGGCCGTTGGATCAAAGGACTAGATCAACGGTCAGGATTGCTATGACCTACGCACTGGCGGAAAAAACCCTTAAACACATGAAATCCAAAGTTTTTGCGAATAAAACAAGTTTAACGGATTGGGCGGAAAATATATAGGTAAAGGAAAAAGGCGCCCGATTGCGGGGCCGGGGGTTTTCACGGAATGTAATATGCCCAGGAGTTATAAAGACAAGGGCTAATCGCAATCGGGCCATTGAGCCTAGTCTTTCCGATCAACACATTTGTATTGTTTCCGATTGCGATTGCGCAATCAACTCTTTTCAATCAACCCATTTATATTCAGCACATGGTTTTAAGTTTTAACTTAGAACTTTCGAAAAGTGGTTTTTTGGGTTTACAAAGGAAAATGAGCTTTGTAATGGTTCAAAGTCATGCACCCTTTGGATATTTGCAATGCGATTAGCGCCGAAAGCTTTGGCGTTTGGTTTTAACACATGGGCATGTGGGGGGAAGTGGTTTAGGACTTAGCCCAAGGGGCTTAGGTCCATAGTAATAAAACTTTGATTTTTATGAGAAATTTTCAAGGATTTTAATGGATTTGGGGCTTCCGAAATAGTTAAAAAGTGAGTTTTTAACTATGAAAGGGGAAATTTTCATAAATGGAAAGAAGAGGACTTATGAAAACAAGGTATTTTTGATGGAGAAAAAGGGGAGCAGATGAAAGGTTTTGAGAAGAGGAGAAATGGCGATATTTCAGCAGTCTTTCAGTTGGAGTCAGCAGAAATTCCTGAGTATAAAAAATTGGACAGCAAATGAGGATTTTGGACAGAGGCATGAGGCCTTAAAGAGACTTCAAGAGCCAACAATTTTTTAGTGATAAAATTTGTTCCTTGGAGGCTCAAAAAAGATCTTAGCCACCTTTTGGTATAACAAAATATTATAGGTGGCTAACAGTGACGAGGGCATAATTTTCGATAAATATTCGAAGTAGCAAGTGTGTCCCAATGTTGATCTCAACTGCTTAAAATTCGCTAGTGGGTCCATATTCATGATCACCGCTACCTTGGTGGGGTCAACAAACACTCCATCTTTACATACAATGTGGATCAACAAAGTTCTGAAAGGAAGAAAAAAGATACACTTTTTCATAATCAACAATATCTGCAGCTTCCTACACTCATCAAAGATTATTTAAAGTAGGTTGGAGTGCTTCTTCAACAAGTTTTACATCGTTCAGTCGTCCATGTATATTTCCAAAAATCTGTGGATGTATTCTCTAAATGCCGCTATTACAATCTGAGAGAAAATTGTTAGTGCATTCTTTAGGCCAAAGGGCATCACATGGTAGGGATATGAACCCCACTCTGTAGTGAAATTCATTTTATTTTTTTCCTCCTATGCTATTTTGACTTGGTGGTACCCTGATAATCCATCTTTTAATGAGTAGGCTTCATTTCCAGCTACATTGTCTAAGACTTCGTCGCTAAAGGGTGTAGGAAACAGAACATGTATGTAAGCATTGTTCAGACTGCGATAATCGACACATACCCTTATCTATTATGCATCTTTCTTATTCTGAATGACTATTGGGATAACCCAATCAGCCTCATCAACCAAGAATATCAATCTTGCATCTAACATTTTTTCTAATTCCTTCTTTTCCTTCTCATTTACTCGCGGATTTAGTCTGTAGGGTCGGTGTTTTACTGGTTTTTCATGTGTATTAAGCATAATCATTATCTCCTCAAGATCCCCCTTTATTCATTTTCACTTTGCAACAAATGACGGAAATAGATCCTCATACTCAGCATATCAAAGATCTCCTTTGTTGTTTGGTCATCCCAATAGTCCCTAATGGATGCTAGCTTCGGCTTCTCTTTGCTTCCTATGTTGTGTTTATTCAACTTAAAGGGAATCAAATGGGGTCCTTCTTTAACATGACCATCTCTGGTTCCTCATTCCCCTTATTTATCCTCAAAAGACAGATCCCTTAAGTCTTCTAAATCATCCTCATCTAATTCCTAATCCACCTTTTTGCAAGCTATTACTTCTTTGTAATTTGACTCATAAATATGCTTCAATGTGGCTTGGCCTATTTTTCCTTCCGTCAGCTATCATGTTTTAAGAAAGATCCTTTTTTCCACTTGTAATGCATTAGCTAACCTTTGATAAGTATCTTTAAAAGAAAAAATACTCACAAATCTCCTTGCTCGAGAATCCCAATATGTTGTCTGTCTCTTTCTTTCTTCTATTATGTGCCAGGCTTATAGAAATGTTCTCAAGGAATGCACAAATTTATTTACCCACAATTCCCTTGAAAATTATTCAAAATCCCATCGTTCTTCACAATATTTTATATGTTGTTGGGGATCTGAAGTACCTCTATACTTTACATCTCATTGTGGATCCCCGAATTGTCGAAATCTGACCCTTAATGCACTTGATATTTCTTCCCACCTTTTAAGGTTGTTGTGATGTGTTCCCCACCACCGGGTCGATTTTTCTTGTAAAGCCATATTAATTAAGGGTACTTTGTGCTCTTCATGAAAAGTTTCATAAAATTTATTAATAAAAATATTAATTGTTTCCATATTGGTGAAGGTGGGATATCCCCTTACCTCTATTATGATCCAGTTAACTCCTCCAATGCTGGCACATCGTCGAGTGTTGATTTCGTATCATCCTTTTTTCCAATCATCCCAAAAAACCTCTAATCGTATGCATAAACTCTAAACATTATGCCAGCTGATTTACTCTTCAATTTTTAGGTGGATATAATATTCCCTTTTTCCCGTTGTTAGTTGGTACAATTGATCTAGTAGTCCAGGCTCTTCTTTTTCATCAACCGGTTCTGTAAATCTTGGACTTTGGTAGGGGTCTAGGGGCTGGATTACTCAAATCTCTTCACTTAAAAAATCATTAGTTATTTCTTTAAGTCAATAACTGCATATTTTTAAAATTCCCAGTCTATCCCAAGAAGTGTAGGATAAGGGTCCTTATCACTCATTATGTATATGACTTCAAATTCTGCATAGGTATTAACCCCCGCGATATCAACTTCCACATATTCTACTCTCTCGATGGGTATGATGCAATACTAATTCACCATGCACAACTGTATAGGAGAAAATTCCAGCTTGGGTTTCCCCAATGCTTCTGAGGTCTTCCTTGGCAGTATATGTAATGTTCCCAATTTTAGCCTCAAGCTAAAATGGAACATTATAGTTGCACATTTTATTCTTATTTAATAAAATGGGCAAGGAGACACCTTAGCCCTTTTAGATGAAGAAATAACACTCCTAATGTGAAAGGGGAGTGAATAAAGCAGCTGAAATAAACACCAATGGTGTGAATGGAACCCAACTCACTTGGATTAGTCATCTTTGACTAAAGTCAACAACGCTGCCTATAGAGGAGAAGCTTCCTAGAGAAGCTGCACAATTTTGGAGGGAAGACTAATTTCATGAGGGTGGAAACCCTAATTAGTGGGGAACATGATGGAGAGGAGTTCTCTCACTTTATATGGAGGAGATGGCAACCCATTTTCATTATGCTATGTTTTAGATTTTCAGACTTGGGTCTGCAAAAGCTTGCATCCTCGGGCTGTTTAGCAGGGTGATGGTGCCCTCGAGCACTAGGGTGTTCCTGTTCAGGAATCCATACCTCTTCCTCAAGGAAGGATGAGGATTGAGCTACATTTACTCAATATAGAATTGGCCACAACTTCATTCATCTTCTACAACGTTATTTCTGCAACAGTGAGGATGTTGTGTAGCTGGGTGCAACTAGAGAGGAACTCATGGAGTCTTCTTAGCTTGTTTTCTTCAGTGGTGGAGGGATATATTCATTGGAGAAGCTGAAAGGAGGATTCTCAGGCTTCATTTCAGATCACTGGCATGAGGTCACACTTCTATCATCTCCCACTGCGCAGTCCATGAGAGAAACTGCGTTATTTTGGAGGAGGCAGTGAGAGAGCGGTTTATGGAGCTTCAAGGAGGATGCTTTTGAGACAGAGGGATCAGCCCTTGTATTGGAGGAATTATCAGAGGAGGGAATTTACATTTCAGATCTGCCATAGCCTCATTCTCATTTTGTATCAGTTGCAGTGACAACTTGGTTGTCACATTTTCGTTTCTCTGGCATTTCTAGCAATCTTTCATAGATTGGCTATAAATCTTGTATTTCAGCCCATTTCTTGTTAGTGGGCTTATTTCTTGTATTCCTTAAGCCATTTATGTATTTCATTCATATTCAGTAGCTATGCCTTCATATACATTGCACAGTTGCAACTACTCCGGCATTTTGTGGAGTTGCAACTACTCTTGTATTTCACTGCTTATTCATTGGAGGTTGGCTCTTAAAGCTTGAGTGGCTTGTCCCTCATGATATTTCTTGTATTTTACTACTGATATATCATAATATAATTATGGATGTAGCATTTCCCTCTCATGATGTATTCAGATTTGCAGATTTTTATATTCATGTTCTTATGTTGTTGTAAGCTCTCTCATTGAGCATTGTTTTAGAGACCTAGATTGGGGAGATCTGAATAACCCATCTAGAGTTACTTCTTTGAGCTCATTTTTTGCAGGGGAGTTGTATTAGAGTTTTTATAGGGCATTCCAATGCTGGTTTTCCTTATTTATGTAGCAGCTTCCTTATACAACGTCCTCAAGGACCCTGTAGCATAAATTCCCGAGGTGGAATATTGCATATCCATAGGCAGAGTCTGAGAAGGGCCATCTAGCCTCAAGAGTTCTCCCTTATTTGGAAGGAGTCATATCCTATAAATTCCCTATCATTCAATATCTGAAATGGACTTGTGATAGCTCACTGAAGAAGGAAAATGGAACATCTTAAGATGTTCCCGATGGAGCAGCATGTTCCTGAAAAAGGGACATTACAATGGTATCAGAGCATGATCTTGGCTCAGCTTATGCCCAATATCTATTTCCATTAGCAAGAGGAGATTCTCTCCAAGGAGAGGATATTTACAGAGGAAACAAGGAAGAGGAATGAAGGAAGAGGAGGTTTCCCTTCTTCTTTTCCAGACCATTGAGCACACCATTGAAGATCTACTGAAAGGGGAAAATTTTGGAGAAATTTTCTGAAAAGGGTTTGTGGATGGAGCAAGCCCTAGCTATTTTCATGGAGGGTGTGAGCATTCAGCCACACATGCAGATCCACAGCGCAGTACATTTCCCATAGCTACTGCAAGAAGGATGGATGGAAAGAGTTGAGGCCTTTGGAGGAGTAGCGCTGCAACTCAAAGGTATAATTCATGATGATTGATTTTAGAGTTCTATTTCATGTTATCATGCAAATGATAGATCATATGTTAAAGTCACAAAGATTTTTGCAAAGGGGATTGATGAAAACCACTGTGAAAAATGGTGTGGAAAAACTACAAACACTTTGCATGCATGGAGGGGAACCATGAAACAAAATATCATTCCATCTTTCTAGAAGGGGAGAAATCAGGAGAATTTCTTGCTAAAGGCAAGACCCCCATTGTATGAAGGACACTCTTCCATTTGTGAGGATGTGGAGATATTTCTCTCTAAGGAAGGCCAAGGCCTCTCATTGAGGAGGAGACACACTCACATGTTGGTAGAGAAGAGGTGCATAGAAGAATCTAAAACGCTACACCATTGGAAGAAGAAGAAAAGCAAAAGGATCAGCATGAAGGGATGATGGACAGTCACCCCTATCTATTTTCAGGGATTTTCTTCACATGGGAGAAGGACTACACTGTGTAGTAGAGAGAGAGGACCATTCATTCCTCTCATGTATTCAGTCCACTTCCTATCTTGATGTCTCACTTTTGGGGGCTTTCCATTTGGGAGGTAACATGATCTAGAGATGATGAGAGGCATCATGATTTTTTTTGGTTCACCACTCTTGGATTCTGGAGAGGTGGAGACATTGGAGGAATCCATCACAACGTAGAGATTTTGGGGTTAAGCACAAGGAGGAGGGATACACTCTCTCATTTTCAGAACCACCCATTCTCATTAGTTTCATTGCGCAGATAAAGTTGCTGTATGGATGGAGGATAGCATATTCATGATGCAGGATGGATGATCCATGGATTTGGTGAGAGAGAGGTTACTTCCTTTGAGGAAGGACTCTTTCACGCATTGGAGTAGAGGGAGGCCACTCATGCTTACATTGCCCAGGATCGGGAGATTCTTTGGAGGTGATAGTCTCTCATGGGAGGCTCATTTTCAGAGGTCCTTATTTCTATTTGAGCATGAGCAGCTGCATGATGGCATGGAAGCAACTTGGAGGATGACTTTGGCATGAGGGGATATCAAGGTAGCATGCAACAACGTGATGGGAGCACTTTATTGCAGATTACTAGCACTGTCTTTGTGGAGGATTGATCCATGTTGGAGGACTCAGCTTTTGGTTGAGAGGTCCCAAGATCTTGGTGCATGCATGATTCTTGATGACCAGGAGGATGATGATAGATACATGGCTGATGATATGGTCATCTATTGTTATGTTAGGATCTTCTTGACTAGAGTTTCTAGTCTCAAGGAGAAACTATTTGCATGCAACATATGAGGGCTTCCTAGCTATGCACTTGGATGCATACTTTTCCTTGCTAGAGGAGTTCATTTTGGAGGGCATTCATCATGATCTACATCAGCATATGGATAGATGCAGAGCCCGGTTGAATTTGGATAGGTTGGAACAACCATTCACTTACTCATTGGGGGAGAGGGAGAGCATTCATGTTGAGCCATTTCAGCTCAAGAGCTCTAGTGCATGATGGAGGAGATATAATTTCACATTTGGTATTATACTTATTTTCATTGATTGAGGAGCATGATGTATCAAGGAGGCTTATTCATTCTTGCATTTTTCATGAGGATGTACTTGCAGCTACTTGTAGCCTTGATTTTGGCTAATTTTGTGATGGTTGTGGGGGAAGCCACATGCTTCTTGGTGTGCACCTTTGGCACGAATGTGTATTTCATGTTTCATCTTATGAGGAGATGTTGTGGCAGAAAAAAAGTGGCTAGTACAACACTTGTTAATTGTGATTTTGAGGCAGGCCAAGGAGGCACTGCACAGGTTCCATGAGTGGGATTTGGAACCACTCTCCGGTTGTCATTTGACAACTTGTTTATATTGCATATCGCTCCTTGTATATTTATGATGTTGTATTTTGTTGAGGAGCATTATTTGGAGAGAATTATATGTACAGCCCACTGGGAGCATGATTATCCCTATTATACATGCTTCATTTTACAGGAGATACCATGGGAAAACCATGATTTCCACATTACTACTTGTCTCTTCTTATGGGAGGAACCACTTGGAGGATTTGAGGAGGCAACTCATGGATCATTTTCTTGATGGGGTAGCTAGGGCCATTCTTGGAAGCCATAATTTTCAGCCCAAAGACAGAGGCAGCCCCATGCACACTTCAGATGGAGAGAGGGCCATCATGAGAATGCAAGAACACTCTCCATTCAGCCCCAACTCATTGCAGAAATCAGGGTTGAGATTTATATTTGGATGATTACAGGGATCAAGAGATCATCATTGGGAGGAAAATTTTCCCATGCATATCATCACTCTTACCTTAAGGAGGCCTTAGCACAACAAGAAGGATTCCACTACACCTTTTATCTTCCCATGATGAGCATTGTTGACAGCATGCATACTTGGGAGAGAGCATTGGAGGATAGCTTTATTGCAGCATATTTGAGCAGTGGTGGGACCATTGATGAAGAGGCCGCAAGAGAATAAGGGGGAGACAATTTTGTTCTCTCTATGCAGTTTCTTGAGGGCAAGCAACATGTGGGAGGGGAGGACTGTAATGTTCCCAATTTTAGCCTCAAGCTAAAATGGAACATTATAGTTGCACATTTTATTTGTGTTTAATAAAATGGGCAAGGAGACACCTTAGCCCTTTTAGATGAAGAAATAACACTCCTAATGTGAAATGGGAGTGAATAAAGTAGCTGAAATAAACACCAGTGGTGTGAATGGAACCCAGCTCACTTGGATTAGTCATCTTTGACTAAAGTCAACAATGCTGCCTATAGAGGAGAAGCTTCCTAGAGAAGCTGCACAACTTTGGAGGGAAGACACTTTCATGAGGGTGGAAACCCTAATTGGTGGGGACCATTATGGAGAGGATTTCTCTCACTTTATATGGAGACTATGGCAACCCATTTTCATTATGCTATGTTTTAGATTTTCAGACTTGGGTCTGCAAAAGCTTGCATCCCCGGGCTGTTTAGCAGAGTGATGGTGCCCTCGGGCACTAGGATGTTCCCGGTCGGGAATCCCTACCTCTTACTCAAGGAAGGATGAGGATTGAGCTACATTTACTCAATCCAGAATTGGCCACAGCTTCATTCATCTTTTACATCATTATTTCTGCAGCAGAGAGAACGTTGTGTAGCTGCGTGCAGCTAGAGAGGAACTCATGGAGTCTTCTTAGCTTGTTTTCTTCAGTGGTGGAGGGATATATTAATTGGAGGAGTTGCAAGGAGGATTCCTGGGCTTCATTTCAGATCAGTGGCATGAGGCCACACTTCTATCATCTCCCACTGTGCAGTCCATGAGAGAAACTGCGTTATTTTGGAGGAGGCAGTGAGAGAGGGGTTTCTGGAGCTTCAAGGAGGATGCTTTTGAGACAAAGGGATCAGCCCTTGTATTGGAGGCATTATCAGAGGAGGGAATTTAAATTTCATATCTTCCATAGCCTCATTCTCATTTTTTATCAGTTGCAGTGACAATTTGGTTGTCACATTTTTGGTTTCTCCGGCATTTCTAGCAATCTTTCATAGATTGGCTAGAAATCTTGTATTTCAGCCCATTTCTTGTTATTGGGCTTATTTCTTGTATTCCTTTAGCCATTTATGTATTTAACTCATATTTAGTAGCTATTCCTTCATATACACTGTGCAGTTACAGCTGCTCCGACATTTTGTGGAGTTGCAGCTACTCTTGTATTTCACTGCTTATTCATGGGAGGTTGGCTCTTAAAGCTTGAGTGGCTTGTCCCTCATGATATTTCTTGTATTTTACTGCTGATATATCATAATATAATGATGGTTGTAGCATTTACCTCTCATGATGTATTTAGATTTGCAAATTTTCAGATTCATGTTCTTATGTTGTGTAAGCTCTCTCATTGAGCATTGTTTTAGAGACCTAGATTGGGGAGATCTGAATAACCCATCTAGAGTTATTTCTTTGAGCTCATTTTTTGTAGGGGATTTTTATTAGAGTTTTTGTAGGGCATCCCAGTGTTGGTTTGCCTTATTTATGGAACATATTCCTTATACAACGTCCTCAAGGACCCTGTAGCAGAAATTCCCGAGGTGGAATATTGCATATCCATAGGCAGAATCTGAGAAGGGCCAGCTAGCCTCATGATTTCTCCCTTCTTTGGAAGGAGTCATATCCTGTAAATTCCCCATCAGTCAATCTCTAAAATGGACTCTTGATAGCTCATTAAAGAAGGAAAATGGAACATCTGAAGATGTTCCCGATGGAGAAACATGTTACTGAAAAAGAGACATTACAGTATATTAACATCTAAAACCAAATACAACATGGTATGTCTTATCTAGAACCCTACATTTTCTGCATCAATCCCGATCTCCTTCCTTGTTTTCCTTTTGTTTCTTTGGATTCTTCTTGAGTGCCTCTCTGGAAAATTAGAATATATTGTGCTTTCATGATGCATCACTCCTTTAATGGTTGATTTCAAATTCTCCCTCAAATGTTTGAGAATATGCTCATCATCCACAATGTTAAAAAAAAATATGAACCATTCTTCTATAGGTTTTGTTTAATGTAGGCCCTTTTCCTTCCCAGCCATTGGTTATACTTCCTGTGATTATTTTCTTGAATTAAACTTTGTGAATGTTCCCACTGATTCTTTATAGTATTATTTCCGTTGTTTTGGATTATAGGAGGACTTTGGTAAGGTTTGTTTTATAATCTTAGGTTTCTTCACTTCTCCAACATCGTCTCTAGCCTTATTTCCTCTGCGTGCTACTATAGTTACACTTGAGAGGGGTTTAATTTTTGGTATTCTTGGCTTCACACTGATAAAATTTTCTCCCCTTTGTCTACTTCGCACTTCCCCTCTTTTGATTAATTACGAGCAATCTTTGTGGCATGCATGTTCACTCTACACTGAGAACACCATGGGCCTTCTAGGTAAAGGAAATTCCCTTGAAACATGACCTTCCTAGTCATATTTTTAACATCACAGTTGCCCTCACCCTCCCATCCCACCCCCCCTTATTCCTTCTCCTCCTCGTCCCTAAGGAGTTTCATTAACCCTTTAAGTTGTTTTATCCAGCCTGACAACTAATGCGTCTAGTGCACTACATTGGTTTGTGTGGTGAGTTGGCGAGGAATATAACTCACAGTATGTGTTGTTGGGAAAATTTGAATACTTCTATAAAATCGAGCAAATTCATGGGAGATTTCCAAATGCTTTAAAAATATCGCAGTAATCAGTGGGCATTGGGCTTTCCTGATTTGGAAATGCACAAATTTTTTTTCACCCCGGGTAGATACCTTGCGTCCCTATCTACACAACTCCTGCAGCTAGTGGAGCTCCTGAGGCCTCCCTCAGTCCCGATACATTTCTCGACCCACGCAACCTTGGGAAATTTGTGACTATGTGTCCTTCAATCAAGAAATTAAATTGAAATCACTCTTGCAGAATTGAACTCAGCCACACTTTCATAAATAAAATCACACCACACTTGCATAATTGAAGTAACTCCATTCTTGCATAATTGAAATCAATCCACTCTTGCATAATTGATATCAATCCACTCTTGCATAATTGAAATCACACCATGCTTGCATAATTGAAATCACATGGCTGAAAGGAAAAGCACACTTGAATAAAATGGAAACACACTTACTGAAAAGAAATAAAATAATGCAATTGAACTATGTTACCAATATGTACAAAGGTATGCAAACTGGGGTTGATGGGGTCCCTCCATTCCTCAGAAAGCACACCAAACAACTATCACATCTTGGAGATCAAAGTGGAAGTATGTATTTCATAAAATCATTTCAAGATATTACAAGAATTCTCCCCCCTCACTTTAAAAATCAATCTTGAATGGAACTTGGAATCCCCAACAATCAACTAGCCACTAGCTGCCTCTAATCTCTAACAAATAAAAATTTACAACCAACCATTTACTCTACTACAATTGAAAACCTTTTATGTGAAGGATGCACTCCTATTTATACAAAAATTGAAGATAACTATAAATCCTGAAATCTCTCCTAAATCCACATTTATCTCATGTGGTTACAACCAATCTCCTAAAAATAGAAGATACAAATCCTCTCCAAATTCTCTTGTAGTTTTGATAAGGACACATATAAAAACATCCATGACTCTTCTCATTTGTATATGCTTAGCTTAATGATCCATATATTCTCCAAATATTCTACAAATCCTCATGATTTGGAATTTAAAATTCGAATGTTTAGTTAGGAGTCCAAATTGGACCCTTCTAGATTCTCCAAGTGGGCCTACAATATCACAAAACTTATACCACTTTCATGTATATATGAAAACATGTCAATTTTATAATATTTAATCACAAACTCACTTAAAATACTTAAAATAAATGAATTCAAAAAATATAATGATAAACCCATATGATAATGAAAATGGTTACTTAGTGTAGGGTTATGTAGCTATGAAATTACAGAATGAGCGTAAAATCATGGAAATGTGGGTACAAGTGGATGAAACTTTGGAGACTCAACATGTACACCATACAGTTGGTATTTCTGTTTGCACATGCTGCATATCTTTCAATATCTCCGTTAGACTTGCAATTTGATGTTTCAACCCTAGTATAGAAGGATCATGTGTTGTTGTTCCCCCCTGAATTCATGTGTGTATCCTTCCATGGCTTCAATCCTCGTTGCTTTCTCTAAAGCATCTTGCAACATATAAATATTCTTATCAATTAATGATGTTCTTGTAAGAGGCAGAAGTTATTTAATGAACAAATCCCATTGATGTTTTGGGTCAATGGGGTAGCTTAACCTGTTGATTGCATCTTTAAACCTTCTTATCAACTCCCAAGTTGTTTCCCCTTCTCGCTACTTAATTCCCCACAGTTCATACAATCCTTGTTGATTCGTTTGAGGGAGTTTGAATTCTTGTACAAATTTCCTTTTCACATCATCAAATATAGAATTTTGATGTAGCTCTGACCATTTAATGAACCACCTTAAGGCTCTGTCCCTAAGAGTGGTTTGAAACTCAATCAATTTGGTAGTATCTGGTGTTTGGTGGGCCCTCCACATGGCTTCACAAAAGTATCAATGTTACTCTACATCATCATTCCCTTTCGCTGAGAACTCTGGATACTGCGTGAATGACCCTACCATCTCTAACTGTGCTTGAGGAAGAAGTAAAAATCCTCTTTATCCCGGTTGTGATGATCCTTGTGGGATCTTTCTAGTACTAATGCTGCTACTAGTACTAGCTTGAAATGTAGTTTGAACACTATGAAATCCAATGACTTTAATTAGGTTTGATAAAAATTGATCATGGTTTTTGTAAATTACCTGGGGAAGGTTGGGAAAGGTGCTAACTCGGCATGGGGAGATCAAATTTCCTTGCATCTTGGACACTTCTCTTTCCAAAAATAATATTTCCATCACCACATGCATGTCACCATGTGAGCCATCCACTACAAAAAAAAGGACATTGGTGAGGGTCATGCTTGTGACGGACCTTTAAGGTCCGTCACCAATGTCACATATGGTGATGGTCCTTAAAAGAGTGTCATTGTAAGTGTATATAGTGATGGTCCTTTAAGGTTCGTCACCAAAGCCATTTTCAATGACACTTTTTGTGAGGGTCGTTAAAGGCCCATCACTAATTCTCTCTTTGGTGACACTTCTAGTGACGAACTTTTAATGACCCTCACCAATGCTCTTTTTGTTACTTTTGGTGACGGTCAACAAATGTTCGTCATCATTGATCATTCCAATGAGTTTTTGATGATATTATGTGCTTGTTAATATATTTTTTGTTGAAAGATAACGATTTAAGACCATTATTGTGGAGTCTTTTTTATAATATTTCCAACACCTTAGTGGTTAGAGTCAGTCAATTTGTTAAGAAGTAATTAGTGTGTATCATTTCCCTCAAGTAATGACTAGTCGAATAGAGTTTTCCTATGAGTCAACACATGATTCATATCTATTAAGTTTATTATCTAGAAAATTCCCTTTAGATAAAGTTCCACTAGTGTGTGTAGGAAATATATTATTTAATACTTAATCAAACTATGTCAATTATATCAATGAGAAAGAGCTAACACTCCTAAAAAAACTGGGCACACCTTAAATTAATGCTTTGGCACACTAACATTTCTTAGAACCTTGCATGTCTTGGAAAATATTTGTACCTAGAACATCTTGTCATGACATTGACACCTAAGCACATGGTGGCATGCGCTAGCACAACATAGAACTCTCCTATCATGTTTTGGCATGCATTTAGTTCGTAGCATTCTCTGGAACACCTTGTGTTGCATGCATTGACATACATTAACACTTGGCACACAATGCCACTTGGCATGTATAGGGACTTATTATTAGTGTGCCTAGCATGCCCATTTTGGAAAATATAAAGTCCTGACTTATTAACCCTCTTATGTGTTCATTTCCTTGCATTTTAGCTTGGTTCTTCCTTTTGTTTCCTTAACACTTCTTGACACATATTGACATACCTTGGCACCCTGCACATCCTTAGCACCTGGCATGTATTTGCATAACTTGGCACTATTTGGCACATAAAATTAGCACACCCTGGAACTCCCTAGCACACTTTGGCACTTCTTGACATGCCTTGATATTCTCTAGCATGCCTTACCAATGCTTATCATACCTTGTCACTCTCCCCTGGGCATGAAAGCTAGCACTCATTAACACTAGTCCCTGGCACACGTTCCTCATATTCATTAACTTCCATGAATTGTGACCTAGTGATCCCTTAATTTTTTGTCCTATAAATCATTTGCACTCCTCAATATGCATTAGAACTCTCTAGCACACCTTAGCACTCTTAAACATGCCCTTCCACTTCATAGCATGCATAACACTCCTTGGTACATATTGGAGCTTGGCACATGTTGGCACCTGGAAAGTCTTAGCATGTATGGAATGCATTGATATGCCTTGGTATGATTTGGCATGTTTTAATATTAAATTTATTTGAGATCAATTGTTGGAAAGTACATGAGAAGCAATTAACGAAGACTTGGCACTTAGAATGTACTAATACTTTACACTTGGCACCTATTGGTGCCTAGTATTGGTGTGCCTAGCATGCCCCTCTTGGAAAAGGTAAATTGATGACTTATTAACCCTCTTATGTGTTCATTTTCTTGTAGTTTAAATTTTTTCTCCCTTTTGTTGCCTTGACAGTCCCTGTCACACATTGACACACCCTTCCACATCTTGGCATGCCTTATCACTTGGCACATATTGGCATGTTTGACATGACTTCACAGTATCTGGAACATCTTAGCATTCTATGGCATGCCTTGGCACTCATGTCCTAAAATCTATCCTTTAAATTTTTTTCATGACTTGGGAACCCAATCAAGTCCTTAGATGCTACAATTCATGTGACAATATTGGCCTGCTTCAACCGCAACAACTTGACCAATTGCACCTACTACAAGTAGATTGTGCCTTGTTCACCTAAGAACTGCCTATAACTCATCTTATGCCACTCATGTCCAAGCTCAACTTGTCCCACTTAAATAGTTACCAAGACAAGGATCACATGATCTAGCCATGGCCATAAAACAACTAAGAAACATAGCTTACACAGACAATATTTCACATGTATGTTCAGTTCATATAAACAATAGAACATTAACTGAGAGTTTTCAATAACCAGAAGATGCACAAGGCACACAAGATATAATTTGACACAAGCCAAGTGCCCCAAAACTTATACACAACAATGTACAATATGCAATTATCTAGAATAGTTTAAATCATTAACATGTAGCCAAAGTGTGGCACATCTCATATAAAAAAATAGCTAAAGGAAAAACAATGTTGTGCATAGCACAAAGTGATCTCCCTTTGTCTAAAATTGCTATGTGGAGCCCTGTATAATAACTGTAGGCTTGCCTCCTATAAATCCTATTTTGAACTTATCATAACTCACTTCATCTGTAGCACACTTGAATTCGTTGGCACTCCTTGGCAAACACTCTTATTCATTGGTTTCTATGCATTTTGACCTAGTTATCCCTTGATATGCCCCGACACTCCCTAACACTCTAGTTCAACATGCATTGATATTGTCCAACATGTGTTAGCATGCCTTTTCTTTCCTTTGCATGCCCTGACCCTCCCTAGCTATCACTCCCTCACAACTACCCTTACTTAATTTGCAACTTGGGAACCCAACCAAGCCCTCGCTTGACTACAAGAGCTTGAAAAAGTTACGGTTACTACAACTAGACTATGTTTTTGAATTGTGTAGCTTGGGAGGTACTCCACAAGCCTAGTGAGATGGGTTTGTGTGAGTTTGGTGACAAAAGGATTTGTGGGAAATGAAGCCAAGCAAAGGGATTTTGGACCCAAGATGGGGTTTCAATTCTAAAATAAAATAAAAAAGGAAAATTAATATTTCCTAAGGTCTAAGTGGATAGAACCCATAAGTTCTATAGGGTTCCTAATAGGTCTAGGAAAAACTATTTAAGGAGGCCTTAAGATGAAGGAAATAATGTCAAGTGGAAGGGAGCTCATTTTATCAAGGGGGCGAAGAGAGATGTAGTTTTAGAGAGACCATGATCATTAGCATTTCTATCATTCGTAAAGATGCCTCGGTATGCTTTGGAATGGTTTAATATTAAAGTTATTTGAGATAAATTATTGAAAAGTAGAAGAGAAGTAACAGAGGACGATTTCACACTTAAAATGCACTAACACTTGGAACTTGACACTTATTTCCACCTAGTGTTGGTGTGCATAGAATTTCCCTCCTGGAAAATGTAAATTGATGACTTATTAAGCCTATGATGTGTTTATTTCCTTTTAGTTTAACTTGTTTCTCCTTTTTTGTTGCCTTGATAGACCCTGGCATGTATTGTCCCACCCTTGAAATTTTTACCATGCCTTGGCACTTGACACATCTTAGCATATTTGACATGCCTTCGAACTATCTGGGACATGTTAGTATTCCCTAGATTGCCTTGGCACTCATTCCCTCACAACTAGCCTTACATTTTTTCACTACTTGGGAACCTGATCGATTCCTTAGCTACTGCAGTTCATGTCACAATATTGGTCTGCTTTAGCCGTAACAACTTGATCAATTGCACCTACTACAAGTAGATTGTGCCTTGTTCACCTAAGAACTTGCTATACCTCATCTTAGGCCACTCATGTCCAAGTTTAACTTTTCCCACTTAAGAACTTACCAAGACAAGGATCACATCTAGCCATGGCCATTTAAAAACTAAGCAACATAGATTACATAGGCAATATTTCACATGTATGTCCAGTTCATATAAACAGTAAAGCATTAACTGAGCGTTTGCAAGAACCACAAGATACATAAGGAAAACAAGATATAAGTTGGCACAAGCTGAGTGCCCCAAAACTTATACACAACAATGTACAATATGAAATTGTATAAAACAATTTAAAACTTGAGAATTCGGCCAAAGTGTGCCACATGTCATATAAAAATAATAGATAAAAGAAAAACAGCATTGTGCCCAACACAAAGTATCCCTTTGTCTAAAACTGCTTTGTCCAGCCCCTTATTGCAATCGCAGGCTTGCCTCTTCTGAATCCTATTATGAAATTATTCTAACACACTTTGTCGTTGGCACACTTGAATTCATTGACACTCCTTGGCACACACTCTTATTTTTTCATTTCCATGCATTTTGACCTAGTTCTCCCTTGTGATGCCTCGACACCCCTTAACACTCTCAACATGCATTGAAATTTTCCAGCATGTGTTAGCACATCTTTTCATTCCTTGGCAGACCCAAACCCTCCCTAGTTATCATTCCCTCACAACTACCCTTACTTAATTTTCAACTTGGGAACCCAACTAAGTCCTCGCTTGACTATAGGAGCTTGACCACGTTACGATTACTAAAACTAAACTATGTTGTTGAATTGTGTAGCTTGGGAGGTACTCCACATGCCTAGTGAGATGGGTTTGTGTGAGTTTGGTCACAAAAGGCTTTGTTGGAAAATAACCCAAGTGTCGGGGCTTTGGACCTGATATGGGGTTTAAAATATAAAAGAAAATTAAAAAGAAAAAATGATATTTCCTAAGGTCTAAGTGGATAAATTTTGTAAGTTATAGAGAATTCTTAAGAGGTCAGGCTAGAAAGAGATATTTAAGGAGGCCTTAGTATGAAGGAAAGAACATCAGGCATGAAGGAGATCATTTGATCAAGGACGCCAAGAGAGATGTAGTCCTAAAGTAGGTTGAGTTAGAGGTCTGAGTAAGCGTTGCTAAAGGGAGGCCATGATCATCCAACAAGAGTGAGATCATCATGTGAGGGTTCACAACAATTTCACATACCTTAATGGGTTCAAGATAGGAAGTAGGATGGCATATTTTTGGTTCTCTTATGGAAGATCAAGCTCAAGAGAGGCGGCTCACGAGAATTTGGGTATGCGATTTCAGTGGTGTATCTGTGTGAAGGCCACATCAAATTTTGAAATAGTAGAGAGGGTTGAGACCATACATTGTGGAGGTTAGTAGGTTGCAAGGTTTGTGATAAAGACCGACACAAATGGAGGAGTGTCTACACTAAAATTTAGGGCCAGAAAAGAAGTAGTCGTAGGTGTAATATTGACTGAGGTAACCGTAGTTTGAAGGTCGTAGAGATCTAAAGTTCACGTCAAGATTCAGTCAAAAAAATGTCCAAAATATATGGATATGCTAGGCTGAGTCTCTTATGGAGGAAAAAATTATCGTTTTGCTATGGGTGGATAGGGTTTGTTCTAAAGCAAACAAAATAGAAGTATAATTCCATATTTAGGGAGGTTTCCTAGCATGTTCAATCCATAGGGTTTGCAATTACGACTATGACATATCTGTATAGAAGAAGAGGAGTTTTGACCCTTAGAGAGAGGTTTATATCTGTAATATATACGACAAATTTTGAAGATGGTTTGCAGAAGTATGTGCGGAGATAGAAAATACAAAGGAAGGTGGAACCTGAGTAGAAGATGGAGCAAAAGAAATGTGCCATATGAGGAATAGATTGACATGAAGAGGAATTTATTTTCATGGACTTCCCATAGAGTTTTGGAGAGAGATATGAATCAACCTATAAATAGTTAGTCGATGGACTGTTATTGGATGATTTGTGACCCTATTTCATTCATCTACAAATTTTTAGAAGGATGATAAGATGAGTAGTTTATATTTTTTCATAGATTGGACAACAAAGAAATTGGTACACAAGAATATTGATTTTGAGAGGACTCAAATCACTATCAGGTGGCATATTTGAAGAGCACTAAATGAGGGATGTGCTGTGGGCACTAGATCAATAAAAGAATTTTCTATGGTTGGGAAAATTATTGGCAGTTAGAGGGATGTTAGGTGACTGTCAAATAAGAGCTCTAAGTCTTGTACTTGTGAAGGAAAACAAGACTGGTAGAAGGGTAGGTGTATTGGGCCTAAGTACGTGCAGAATTTGAAGGAATAAAGTAGCAGTCAAGTGGGCTAGCCAACTAGCCCTATTTCAATGTATTGTAGAGGATTGCGTCATTGAGAAAAAGGGAAACCTCCTTATCCCTACACTTTTCATCTTGGAGTAGTAGTATGGAAAAAGTGGGAAAACCAAAGAGTTGTTCACAATGAAGTTGTGAACAACTTAACTAAAACCCTAAGTGTTGCAAACCTTAAAGGAAAAAAGAGGTAGATAGAGGGAAAAGTTTTTTGATCCAAGTTCAGTAACTTAAATGAGTTGAGTTCATTGATAAAGGAAAATTGAGGAGTTGCATAATGGGAAGCAAGAGGACCTACTAGATGTTTTAAAGACATATGGATTGAAAGAGATATGTGTGGACACCATCAAAAAGTGGGCCAAGTGCTGTCTTGTTCCAGGTAGATTGGTTGTCAAAGGAGTAACACCAAACCCTATTTGTATTCCTTGTATCAGTGTGATTGTAAAGGGCCATAATCCATGGTATGAGAGCTCTAGCCTATTCTATTATAGTTTTTAATTTAATGAAGAAAAAATTTAAAAGGTTAAAATTTTTCATGTGCACTAGTTGATTCCCTGATGTGTGTAGATTTCATTGTGGAAAGTAGATGTGTTGCGGCACTTGAGTGTGTTTTCATCAAAGATTCTAAGACCAAACCCAGATTCTCATGCGTCGTGGAAATTCAACATATGTGTTGTTCACCTAATAAGTACATGTAATTCATATTAGACTACTCATGTCCAATGTCAACTGATCCCACTCAACAAGTTACAAAGACAAGGCTCATCACATCCAACTGTGGTCATAAAACAACTAAGAAACATGATTTACATCTTGACATGCCAGAATACCTGACATGTCTTAAATGACTTGGCATTATGTGGCATGTATTAACATCCATTACATTCCTTGACATGCTTTTACACTATCTAACATACCCTATCACGTCCTAACATGCCTTGGTAGTTTAACATACTTTAGCACTGCCTAGCATATAACGCTGTCACTCCCTCCTTAACATGCCTAGAACTCATTGACACTCTGTTGTGGAGGTAAATCCCCTCTGCGGATAGAGGCGATCCCTACTAGCCCAGACCGGGTCTAGCAACAATCGTTCAAGCTATAGTGCAGGTTCCTAATTGCAAATAAACCAACTAGCGATGAAGGCTTACCTGGAATCCAACGCTGTCACTTGTAGAGAAAGTAGCGCTTCTGTTCCTTCGCTTTGGCAGATCACAATCCTCACGATCTCTGTGATCGGACAACTGCACACGCAAGAAAAAAAGAAAACGCAAGCATAAAATCCAATACATACAACTTTATGTCAGTCAGAGAAGACATAACTCATGATCATCATTAATAAAAAGAGTGGAACCATAACCAATAGTTGCTTATCATTAATTAATCAAAGGAAGAATACAACCATAGCTCTGATGCTGAATTCTCCTTCGGAGGGTCGTCAGCAGAACGTGTCTCGATAAAGCCTGTCAGGGATGGGACAAGCCTCTCTCTCCGGATGTCTAGACAATAATCTCCTTGCTTGGATTTGGCCTTAAGGGAATGGATCAAGACTCTTGGGAACTTGGAGACTAGCTTGCAAAGGAGATGATCAAGCTTTTATAGATGGAGGAAGGGGAGTTGGGATCCCTATAATCATGGGATTGGCCCTATATTCAAGGAAGCTTCCATGAAAGGTGGCAAACTACTTCCTCTACATGGAGATCCATAGCCAAACCGCCCAACTCAAGATAGATACCAGTTTAGGAATTGGTTAGGACGAAAATTTTGCCATTTATTTATAAAAAACACTCCTTAAAATGGCTGGCGTGAGTGCGACTCTAGGATAGAGTGCCAATTGGTGCGCCCTATTTGAAGGATTTCCCCCATTGGCGTGGGTACTGAATTGGCTGCCCGCGCCAATGCAAAAAGGGGTGTTTTTAGGGTTTTTCAGAAGGAGTTGTCTTCAGGGAAATGAAAGTACATGTTCAAGGGAATGCCATGAAAGTGTTTTCAAGTTATGTCACTGCTCACAGGTCACGGAATGAGCCCTCCAATGTGTGGGACGGGGGATTGCAGGGACGGTGACAAATTGTTGTGTAAAAGATTCCCCCTAAAGCATTAGGCCCGAGAGAGAGAGAGGGGTGAAATGATTTACGAGAACGTGTCCAACTGAAAACACCGCCGTCGGAAAACCTACGTAGAGAAGTACAACTGATATCTCCAATACATGATATATACGTGGCATGGGCGTAGCCATCCATAAGAAAGTACGTAATAATCCAGATCCGAGGCATGGATGCAGCCATCCAGTGAGGATCGGTAAATAGACTCAGGTATGGTCGCAGCCATCCAATCAGTGAGTCATGTAACTAATCATAAAAATCCACAAAATCACAGCCTAGATTATAACAGACAGGAATGTATTTTTAATTATGTTGATGCGGACATAAGGGCAAAAATGGTTATCGAATGGAAGGAAAGGGAGCATGGGGAAGAGAATGAACTAGCAATAGAGAATGAGGCCTGTATGAATGCACTTAAGAACTGCAGACTCAAGAAGTTCTTCTTGACACCCTGCTTACGAGCTCAGCCTGAGCTCCTACAGTACTTGGTCAGTATTTGGGATGAAAATGAAGAAGTGTTCAAACTTCGAGACCAAGTGCTGGAACTGGAGGTTTCTGATGTATACTTCATAACTGGACTGTCGCGCAGAGGTCCAGTGCCCATCCTGATAGGCAGCAGACCATCTGGAGAGAAGATGGAGCAGGTAATGGCGAGGGTGTGCCCAAGGGCACGGACCGGATCAGGAAGTGGTAAGGTGGACATCCACACTGTCGAGGATCTAGCACTCAGAGTAGAGCTACACATCATTACACGAGCTGCAGGATCGCAGGCTCCACATGAGGCAACCAAACCCCAACTCCTATTAGCCTCTGAGTGTATGAATCCTACACTGTTTGTTTGGGCTAGAGCGGTGACAACCAATATCAAGAGGTAGCTTACAAAGTGCAAGCAAGCCAAACTAAAACAGTTCGGCTACGGTTCCATTTTGGTATTGTTCATTCTGGAATGATTACCTATCTTTTAGGGCCAAGGGGCCATATTTTCTGAGCCGATACCAAGAGAGCCAAGGATGGCTCGCTGGGCAGCACTTATGCCCAGGTCAGGGGGGGGCAACAGATGTCCTGGAAGCCCGAATTTTTTGGATGGTTACGGCTTCAGTTGATTGTGGTCGAGGATTGGCCTTATGCTGGGACTGATTTCACTAGAGACCCAGACCTTGCGCTCTTGGAGGGGGATGACTGGGACGAGGAGTTGGGTATGACCTCTCTTTTTGATATTTATGTTTTATGATTTTTTTTGGTAATACATGTCCGTTCTAATAACAGTTGTTATGTGTATGCAGATGTCGGCCCAGAGAGACCTGCGGGCATGTTGCCCATTGCGCGAAGAACCCATGCTGATCATGACCCTCAGGCTGAGGGTGGCGAGGGAGGTGAACTGATTCAGAACCTGGAGGGCGTTGCCCAGGGGATCCCGGACTATGCACGGCTAGCAGATGTTCTACTAGCATACCAGTGACACACTGTGGGGGTGCCTAGTCGCCTCCACCGACTACTGAGACACTTAGTGCATGCGGTAGCATGTTACCATGAGCACCATGCGGATTAGACACCTAGGGCTTTTTTAATCCATATTTTTTGAGAGACATGTCATCTCCGGATGTATTAAGACGAACATGTATATTTTGTTTTTATGTGATGCACACTATGTAAACATTTCGACACATATATATATACATACCTATTTCTGGATGGATCTTCTACATGTGATGATGTTTTTATTTATAAATTGCGCAAATGTCTATCTAAAACCAAATTAGCTACTGCATCTGTTAATGTATTCATATGTCTGGGTATGTGTTGATATGTAATATAGTCAAAATTTCTCTCTAGCAGACGAATACGCAAATACAGACGTAAAATGGATGGATTTCTTACTGAATAATGCCCGTTAAGTTGTAATACTACAAGTTGTAAGTCCAGATACACAAGTAATTCACGAATGCCGAGGTTTACAGCCTCGGTTAATAATTCCAATACGGCACTATATTCCGCGATATTATTTGTAGCACGTCCCAAACACACACCTTGCAGGTTGATCAACTCACCAGCAGGATCGTAGATTACCTAGGTTGCCGAAAACAGATTCCTGGTACTGCGGAAGGCACCATCCGCGAAACCCACAAACGAAGTAATGGAAATCTGCACAATCAAGAGGACCCGATCAGTAGAAAGGTGCTTACATCGCACACCACACCACACATGCACACAAATGAATATACACACCTATGTACACACACCACACTAAAAATAACTTCAAGCGTAGTATTTCTTAAGGTACAATCCATTTCTAGGCTGTGCCAAAGGAACTCCTTCATAATCAATGAGCTCATAAGCCCCATTTTTCAATACTCGTTTTACTATATAGGGCCCATGCCACATGGGTTGGAGCTTACCTGCCCCGAGTTTGTCGTGCACTTGGTCGTATAGGAGGACAAGGTCCCCTTCGACAAAGGAACGTGGAGAGACAGATTGATCAAAGTGTGCTTTGACCCGCTTTTTCTGTGCTTCAAGGACTAAAGCAGCCAAGTGGCAGGTTTCATCCAACCGTTCCAAATACAAGAGACACTCTTCTTCAGGAGAAGTATCGAGCAAAAATTCCACAGCCAACTTTAAGGAAGGAATTTCACACTCAACCGAAAGAGTTGCTTCCAGACCATACACCAATTAGAATGGTGTGAATCCGGTTGCACTCTTTACTGACGTCCGGTATGCCCATAGAGCTGAGAAAAATTGGAGGTGCCAATTGGACTTATGAATTCCAAATGTTCGTTGAAGCATTGTGACCAAAACTTTGTTCACATCCTCAACCTGGCCATTTGCCTACGGGTAATATGGCGTTGAGATATCGTGTCGCAAGCCCAATCTTGATGTCAGCTCGACCATCATGTAATCTCGAAAGTGAGTACCATGATCGGTAACAATGGCCCGAGGGACCTCGAAATGTGCAATAATGTGGTTGAAGATAAATTGGGCAGCTGTCTTACCGTCAACGGCTAGTGTAGGCATCACTTCGGCCCACTTAGTAAAGTAGTCGATAGCGACGATTATATATGCGTGCCCCTCGGCCAAATGAGGGTTACACGTCATGAAATCTACGCCCCATTTTGCAAAAGGGCCGACGGTAATGACAGGATGCAGAGGGAGGGGTGGCACGCGCATATTGCGCTGAAATACCTGGCACGCGTGACATTTGCGGACTGCAACAATACAGTCTTTGAAGATTGACGACCAGAAGTAACCTGCACGCAGAATCTTCTGGGCGGTGGCATATCCAGACATGTGACTACCATAGGCACCACTGTGACAGTCATTAAGACGCTTTCGGCCTCTTCCAAAGTCAAGCACCGACGGAGCACCGAATCTACTCCCACACGGTATAATGTATCTCCTACAATGTGGTAGGGTTGAGACTTATGCCGAATTCAACGTCGGGCATCTTTGGTCAACTCAGAGCGAAAGGATGACGTCTAAATATATACAATAATATTTCCATACCATGGGTCACGGGTGCTGATAAGGAAGATGGTTTCGTCTGGAATATGTTGTTCAGAATGAGATGGTGGGGAGTCTGTCGGGAGGGAGCAAATAAGATCCGCGAAAACCAGTGATTTGGTTGACTTAGCGGTAGTGAAATCTAGGTCGAACTCCTAAAGGATAATGATCCATTTGGAGTATTTTCCCCCTAGTAATGTCGAGAAAGAATATATGTCATGCGGTTGCAATCCGAAACCACGGTTACGGTATGTAGCAGGATGTAGTGGCAGAAATGTTGCACAACTTGTACAGCTGCTAAAGCTAGCTTCTCGACGTGAGCGTAACGCGTTTCTGTGTCAAGAAGATTTCATGATAGATAGTAAACAACGTGTTCATTTCCATCATTGTCATCCTGCACCAGAACCATAGCTATGGTGCTAAAGGCAGCGGCCAAGTATAAAGTGAAATCACGGTGATAGTTTGGAGACCGAAGAAACAGAGCATTAACAAGTAATGTCTTAAGCTTCTCAAAGGATTGTTGAGCAATGTCGTCCTAATTAAAGGGAACGTTCTGCTTTAAACGACGCATGAATCCTTTGGCCACTTCCACATAGTTCGGTATAAAGCATCGTAGGAAGTTAGATTTTCCCTACAGACTCTGCAATTGATATAACGAAGATGGTGATGGGAGGTTGACAATGGCCTAGACCTTTAGGGGATCGAGGAGAATCTCGTCCTTGGAGACTATGAACGCAAAAAAACAGCCAGAATCCAAGCAAAAGACGCATTTATGAGGATTGAGCCGGATATTATAGCGTTGACAGCGAAGGAAAATCTGGTGGAGGTGCTCTAGGTGGTCCTCTCGCCGAGCTGAATGAGTTGGAAAATCGTCCAGATAAGGCTGAAAGATATGGCGTATGTCATGGAATGCATAAGACATAACATGCTGGAAAGTGGCTCCAGCGTTCTTCAAGCCGAACGAAAGCTTTTTATAGGCAAAAGTACCCCACGGACAGATGAATGCAGTCTTGTGTTGATCAGCGGGTAGAATATTTATCTAATTATACCCGGAAAATCCGTCCATCAGGGAATAAATCTCACTCCCAGCACATTCGTCAATGATTTGATCTATGAAAGGAGTGGGGTAATTGTCCTTTGGAAAGGCCCGATTAATATCTCGGTAATCAACACAAACTCTAATAGTACCCTATTTCTTATCTACAGGGACAATGTTGGAGACCCATTTTGTGAGGGGAATCGGGTAAATGAAGCCCGCGTTTAGAAGTTTTTCAACTTCTGCTTTAATGGCAGCGGCTTTGCGAGGATGCACCGGGCGTAGGCGTTGGCGCACAGGTTTCGCACCAGGATAGGTAGGAATCTCGTGCACTACTATGCTGGGATCAATCCCGGGCATTTCCTCATAGGACCAGGTGAACACGTCTCTGAATTCTCGAAAAATATCAGTATAAACTCGTATCTCGTCAGGAGAACAAGTTACTCCCACGTGTATGTTCTCAACTATCCCCGGTTTAACGGAGATGTCGATTGGAATGGTTTGAGTAATGTTGCTCAGGTTTCATTCTGAAAGCACCTCCTGTGTCAATATGGGCACCTAGAGAGGTGGAGTGGGAACCTAAGATGCAAAACACTCTAGACAATTTGACATTGCCCCCAAGCTAGATATGAATGCGGAACATTGATTTCCATCGCTCCAAGGCAGCTCCTCAAGAGACATTGTTTCAACAATGGCTTTATCAGAAGGGAAAATCTCTTTAAGAGGATCAGGTGAGTCGGCCTCGCCGAGCCAGGGGGATTGAGAATAGATGTCTAAAGCCATGCTCGAAGGAGCATGCTGAGGAGGGGGAGAATACGATGCGGCGACGATTTCACAGTAGTTAATCTATACTGGAGTTAAGGGCATCGATTCTCCAAACTCAGCCACCTGCTCAGGCGAAGGGATGAGCCATGGGTCATCAAACCTAGAGATCATATTAACTTGAGTGGTGTGCAGAGGTGGTGCGGGAAAAATACCCATGAGGACGGGGTCCTTGAAGAGACCGGGTCCTACACTGTCAGGGGGATTTGGAATCTGATCCATGTAAGGAATGTTGTTCTCAGAGGTGGAGGTGAAGAAAGACAACTGATCCACAGTAACGATTTTTCCCTTGTGAGGGAACTTAATAAGTCGAAAGAGGGCGGATGGTACGCATAACATGGCGTGAGTCCAACTGCGGCTGAGAAGTATATTGTAGTTAAGCTTGGCGTCAACTACTTCTACTTCTACATTGACTGTCTTCCCCTGTAAGGTAATTGATAAAATCTCGAGAACACCCAGGGGTTTCGATTCCCGACCATCAAATGACTCTAGGGAATTAGGAGACGATGAAAGGGTCGGAGAGCCAATGGCCTTCCAGCAAGCAGACGACATGACACAGGTAGAAGCACCTTCATCCACAACGGCCTTATGGATGTTAAGACTGTTGATCCTGACTTGAATAACAAGAGCGATATGATGTGGAAGTCGGGGGGTAAGGTTCTCTAAGTCGAAGGTGAGAATATTAGAATCAGTGGGATCGATTCCATTGATTGCAGACAATAAAGCTTTTCGTTGTGACGGGAAACTCTGAAGAACTTCCAATGCAGACATGGCAGATGGTGCCTGTGCCAGATCCTCAACAATACTATAGTGCTGAGCGGCACGGGCATTCAGATTGTAGGAAGATCTTCGTAGAACACCTTTAGAAGGTGGCCTCACAACAGGTTCAACAGTAGGCTTCTCAATCTCTAACGAACCAGAGACATGTGGGGGAGGTGGACCATCCACAACTGCCTTCACAGGTGCCTGACGCAATTCGTGGTAGTCCTTCGAACGCGTAGCAATAGAGATAGGTGCATCACCATTCATCATAAAGACCTGAGACCCAAATGGTGCAGATGGTGAAGGCTGTTCAACCATCTGGGTCTGCTGAGATGGGAACGGTTCTTTAAGAACTGCCGGAGTCCCTTTGGAGTCTTTTAGAAGTTGACTAACTTCAGATCGTTGTGGACAATATTTTGTATAATGATCTCCTTCACAAATGAGGCAGGGGTACTTCGGTTTACGTTGGGAACCGTCATCGGTACGAGGTTTGGACTCTGGCTTTGGGGTGTCGGATTTGGATTTACCTTTGCCCTTCTTTTTCCCTTTGGAGGTTTTCTCCGTAGGATTATCCTGAACGACGTTAACCTCCGTAGTTTTTCCAGAATCGGGAGGGGTGGGAGGAGCAGAATTATTGGATGAGTTGGACTTCTGCTTCCCATTCGAAGACTTCTTCGAATTCTGAGACATGAAACCAATAACACCATCCACCGCCGGGGTAGGTGGAGCTTTAGAGGTTCCAGACCGTGGAGCATCAAGAAAAATATCATAAAGCGTGTCGGACTGAGAGTATACTAGATCCAGATATTGGGCACGCGCTATGGCTTGTTATTCATTCACACACGCTCCCATAGCAATATCTTGGGCGATTTTGTTAATGAAGGAGGTGGTGAACCAATGAGTTAGTATCTGATCAAGTATATGGAACTTGATCAGTCTACGATGACGTCGCCACTCATGAATGTGATCAGAAATGTGGGTGGCTTTATCCTGCTTCAAAGAAGTTAGGAGGTGTGTCCTGGCTTCGTAGCGAACCGGTAACTGAAAGTGAGTCAGAAAAGCCATGGCTAATGTGTTGAAATCTTGAAAGATGCGACGGGATAATTCGATATACCACTTAGCGGCAGTACCAGTCAAAGTGCGCTGGAAGAGGCGTAGACGAATTGAATCATCCACCCAAGAGTTGGATGAACACCAAAGATGGTAAGTCATCACATGAGCTTGGGGGTCCTCCCCAGCTTTACCCTCAAACTTGGGGCAATCACCGGGTACTTTGGTAGGAACCAGAGGCCAATAAGGATTATGCAGAATTGGATCATTCATTAATTTTGAAACATCCGGTAATTCCAAGGTAGCCAGGAACGGCAATGGCGGATTGGACGGCATGCCTGGCCCTGGATAAGGACCAGTACCTATACTCCATGCTGGTTGAGAATATCCTTGCCCCCAGGGGTTTTGTCCAGCAGGATTCTGACTATAGGGGGTATAGGTCGTATAACCAGCCTGATTCGGTTGCTGGTAACCAGCGTACGGGGCTTGATAACCAGAGTATGGACCCTGATTGTAAGTTGGCCCCGTGTAAGTAGCATTTGGATTTGGCTGCTGAGTATAGGTGTAGCCGGGTTGCTGAGAGTAATAGTTAGAACCTTGGGGCTGGCTATAATTCGGTCGATATTGACCATGAGAATAGTAACCGCCTTGAGGTCGGGTGGGCTACTGATAGGTGGGACCCTGCTGAGCCTGATAATTAGGGTGCAGCGGTGGGTTTGGCTGCGGCATTGAATAAGTCGGTTGTTGGGCAGGGTAGACAGGATGTACACGCTGGCCTGGATGAGCAGGCTGACCTGGCTGAGCGGGCTGCCCTGGTTGAACAGGTTGACCCGGATAAACAGGTTGTACTGGTTGTGCAGGTTTTCCTGGCTGTTGAGGAGCACCAAGCTGTGCCGGATGGGCCGGTTGGCCCGGTGGAGGGACACCAGGTTGTGCCAGATTGGCCGGTTGGCCTGGTGGCGGGATACCAGGTTGTGCCAGATGGGCCTAATTGCCTGGTAGCGGAATAGAGCTAGGTGGTTGCTGATAACCGGTTTGACCTGCAACAGGACCATAAAATGGTCCTGGCTGATGCGCAATGTTGGGACCAAGAGGATACTGCGGTTGCATAGGTTGAGAAGGTTGGACTTGCCCCCCAGGACCATATACTAGCCCCGGTTGGTACCCCGGTTGTCTTGTGAGTCCTTGAGGTTGCCTAGGTGGGACTCTAGGGAGAGGCTGCACGAGTTGACCTGAAGGGTTGTAATACTGTCCTTGCGGACCGTATAATGGCCCTTGCTGGCCCAGAGGGTAGCCCTGTATGGGCTGTCCCTGCGGGTCATAAGGATAGCCAGGCTGGCCCGAAGGTTGGCCTTGAAAAGGTTGTCCTTGCGGGTTATAAGGCTGCCCATCCTGGTTATACGGTAAACCATGAGCATGAAGCTAAGCCTCGTGAGCAGGTAGACATAAAGGGTTCCCATGCTCATCGTACTGATATGGAAAGACATACACGAGTGTACCATCCTGCGCATAATGCGAAAAATACGAGCGGTTGGGATCTTGAGAGGACTGTCCAACCTCGAGGTTTTATTTTTGTAGGGACAATCGATACTCCTCCGGAGAAATGTTCTCCGACATAGCAGATGCTATATAGATGTCTTCGGGAAGCGATGTGGTCCTTACGAACTGGGTTGTGACAGCGGGTGCAGATGCAGCCACACAAACAGTGGGCATGGAGGGTACAAAAATGACCTGAGGGGATGACGTAACGGGTGTCTATGGAGACATCCCCAACGAAGGAACAACCGACCTCGTAGAAGGATCTGATACCCCCATAGAGGCAGCGGCGGCAATAATCTGAACCAAGGATCTATACCCGGCTGGTAATGAGGGACCAAGTGATGACATAACAGATGGTTCAGGGTTGTGTCCTGGAAATAATCTCCGATGAAATAACTGGTAATCTTCACTGGACGTGGGAATTTCCTCGCTGGATTCACTCATGTTTGAGCCTGCCGCTAGATCTCGTAATAGACGGTGAGGACTAGGAGGAATAACAGAAGACATAAAAGGTGAACCCGATGTAAGAGGAGGGAAATCTGCCCCTACGCCCAATTCGAACCAAGGGTCGGAAAAGGGCCAATTGAACTCAAATGGTCCTCCAAAGGGCTGCTCAGATAGAACCGGTCCCCCGTTGGGAAACTCGGAAACGATGGGCTGCTGGGGTTCAGCAGAGGATTGAGAAGCCTTTGATGAATCGTCCATATATGGACTACCAGTAGACGAAATAGAAGGTTCCACCACTGTGACAACAATTACAAAAGATCAAGCACAACACACACGGGTTGAAAAAGAGTCAAGACACACAATCAAATGGCCAACAAGCAAAATCTAACAGGGCATGTGATCACGGGTGATTTATTTTACCACATTGAAACTTAGAAACTTTACTGTTTCATGTTTTAATAGTCGAGAAATGGATAAAAGGTGACTCTATCTCTTTCATTTTTGGAGCAAGTGTGAAAGGACAAGCGCTTGGTGATCCTTTCAAATTTAAAGAGTCAGAAAAGATCAAATGACTACTCAGAAATACTAGGCAAAGGGTGTACCAAATAACCGTGAACTGCAGTATACACCTTGGTTTCAAAATGAAAGAAAAATCAACTAAGGACTTAACATATGTGCAGGCAATCTCCCCGAATGCTGTGTCTGGTGTATCACGGGTATAGGGCGGCAGACTGGGCTTCCTATGGATAAAGGATAGAAACCTAGTGGGGTCTCCCTTTATATACTCGATGGTACGGGGAGCACAAGTCCATACTAGTGCTGTCTAAAGCCAAGAGGCGAACGACATCTACTAGGTTTTAAGACACCGGAACATGTCTCTAGCCTAGACCACTAAATGTGTTTCGTTAGATTTCAATGCTGCCTTAGTGTAAATTGAGTAGATTTTAATGTTTATCTTCAATTACGTTTCAGTTTTCAGGCCCTAGCGAGTGTGATGTCTCAAAATATCCTAAATGCACACTATATGCCACAGTATATCATTTCATTCAATGAAAGCTAATTATGAGAGAGTTGAGAGCTTTTCACACCAACAAAATGATCAGAAAACAACCAACAAAGCCTCTAGTGCAGCTAATGTAAACCAAAAACTTTTATTTCAAAGTCACTAATCACTAATAACACCGAAAAGATTTTGATTAGCACTAACTAATAAAAAGCAAAAGATATTTTTTATATTTTCAATGTTTAATAGAAAAGTGCACTAAACAAAATGAAAACTAATGAAAAGAGCAATTTGAGAAGTGATGAGGAAAGAGCAAAACACACGAATTTCACTCAACGCAAACACACAATCAGATCTCCAAACTGACAAAACATTCCCTCAAAACCAAGAAAATCCCAAAGACTCAAATGGACCATGTAATCTAGGCCCAAAACGAGGCAAAGCAAAATTCGAATGAAGAAGAGAACAAACACTCAAATAACGCAATAAAGTGATAAAAAATTTCCAAACAAATGTAAAGAAGCAATCACAAGGTTGACTGAACCGAAAAAAACCAAAAACTCCCAAGGGAGGCTCGGCACACAAGAGCACCTAGATTCCCTAGGGCTAGAATGTGAAATCAATGGAAACGGGAAAACAACCAAAGGACGAAGGTCACAGCCAGTCAAACAAGGCTCCAGAACACTCAAGCAAACGAAAAAACAAGGCCAAAATCAAAAATCAGTCTCAGAAGGCTCAAAACACAGAAAACCCTAATACTTCACAGGATTGGCGCGACTGTGAGGCTAAAATTAGCGCCAAAATGGAATTGGCGCGGGTGATACAAAAGCAACCTGCACCAATGGGCACGACTGTCAAGCTGAAAAGCGCGCCAGTCGAGTTAACTATGGAAAAATAAAAAAGAGCAGTCCAGGCACAGACCAGTGATGACAAGGCCAATCAAAATCCAAACAAACAGAAAAAAAAACCCAAAGAGCTGACCAAGCAAGCAAGGCCAAGAATCAACCGAAAATACAAGACAACACTCCAAGTGGTCAGTTCATAAACTAAACCGGAGATTGACTGAAGCAGCGTTGATCTACTTCGCAATTGTAGAGCAAGAGCGTTTCGAAGGCTATCTGGCTAACTTCAGGCTCTGTCTATAGCTTATAAAACAAACAACAACAAGCCAACGATCCCCAGTGGAGTCGCCAATTTGTTGTGGAGGTAAATCCCCTCTATGGACAAAGGCAATGCCTACTAGCCCAGACCGGGTCTAGCAACAATCGTTCACGCTATAGTGCAGGTTCCTAATTGAAAATAAACCAACTAGCGATGAAGGCTTACCTGGAATCCAACACTGTCGCTTGTAGAGAAAGTAGCGCTCCCGTTCCTTCGCTCTGGGAGATCACAATCCTCACGATATCCGTGATTGGACACCTGCACACGCAAGAAACAAAACAAACGCAAGCATAAAATCTAGTACATACAAATATATGTCAGTCAGAGAAGACATAACTCATGATCATCATTAATAACAAGAGTGGAACCATAACCAATAGTCGCTTATCATTAATTAATCAAAGGAAGAATACAAACATAGCTCTGACGCTGAATTCTCCTTCGGAGGGTCGTCAGCAGAACGTGTCTCGATAAAGCCTGTTAGGGATGGGACAAGCCTCTCTCTGGATGTCTGGACAATAATCTCCTTGCTTGGATTTGGCCTTAAGGGAATGGATCAAGGCTCTTGCAGCATTATGCTCTTGGGAACTTGGAGACTAGCTTGCAAAGGAGATGAGAAAGCTTTTATAGATGAAGGAAGGGGAGTTGGGATCCCTATAATCATGGGATTGGCCCTATCTTCAAGGAAGCTTCCATGAGAGGTGGCAAACTACTTCCTCTACATGGATATCCGTAGCCAAACCTCCCAACTCAAGATAGATACCAGTTTAGGAATTGGTTAGGACGAAACTTCCGCCATTTATTTTTAAAAAACACTCCTTAAAATTGTTGGCGCGAGTGCGATTCTGGGACAGAGTGCCAATTGGTGCGCCCTCTTTGAAGGATTTCCCCCATTGGCACGGGTACTAAACTGGCTACCCGCGCCAATGCAAAAAGGGGTGTTTTTAGGGTTTTTCACAAGGAGTTGTCTTCAGGGCAATGAAATTACATGTTCAGGGGAATGCCATGAAAGTGTTTTCAAGTTATGTCACTGTTCACAGGTCACGGAATGAGCCCTCCAATGTGCAGGACGGGGGATTGCAGGGACGGTGAAAAATTTCTATGTAACACACTCCCTATCACACACTCTTATTTGTTTATTTCCATGCATTTTTATATAGTGCTTCCTTGTGTTTACTTGACACTCCCTAACACTCCCTAGCACACATTGGCACATCCTAACACTTGGCACATCTTGGTATGCCACCCTAGCACTCTAGTATTCCTTGGCACTACCTAGCATACCTTGTAACTTTCTCCTTAGCACACTTAGAGCTCATTGAAACTCCTAGTCACAAACTCTTATTCATTCATTTCCATGAATTTTTACCTACTTCTCCCTTGTGTTTCCATAATATTACTTAACATTCCTTCGCACGTGTTGATGCACCCTAGCACCTAAGACATCTTGGCATGTCACCCTGGCCTCTAGCATGCCTTAACACTGCCTAACATACCTTGTCACTTCCTACTTAGCACACCTGGAACTAATTGAAAATTCCAATAAAAATCTCTTATTTGATAATTTCCATGCATCTTGATGTAGTTATCCCTTGTGTTTCCCTGTAACTCCTATTTAAAACTTCCTTGCATGGATTGGCACATCTTGGCCGCATGATTCCCTAGCACTCTAGCATTCCTTATCATTGCCAAGCATGCCTAGTCACTTCTCCTTAGCACACTTGAAACTCGTTGAAACTCCTTTTCACACACTCTTATTCATTCATTTCCATGCATTATGACATAGTGATCCCTTTGTGTTTCTATAACACTCCCTAACACTCCTTGTCGCACATTGGCATACCCTGGAACTTGGCACATATTGGCATGCTTTCCTAGAACTCTATCATGCCTTGGAATTTCCTAGAATCCCTTGTCACTCCCTCCTTATCACACATATAACTTGCTAACACTCCCTATGACACACTCTTATTCATTCATTTGCATGCAATTGAAACTAGTCCTCCATTCTATTTCCCTGACACTCCTTAGCATGCGTTGGCACAAAACCATAGAACCTATCACATATTGGAATGCCTAAAATGCCTTGGAACTTTCTAGCATGTGTTAACACTGCCTAGGATTCCCTGTACACCTTGGCACTCCATAGTTGTCATGCCCTCATAGATAACCTTACATTTTTTGTGACTTGGGAACCCAACCAAGTCATTGAAAAAATAGTATTGTGTCTAGCAAAAAGTATCCCTTTGTCTGAAAATGTTTTTTCCATCCCCTTATTGAAATCACAGGCTTGCCTCCTATAATTACTATTGAAATACTCCTAACACACTTCATCCATGGGACACTTGGAATTCACTAACATTTGCTCACAAACACTCTTATTCATTCGTTTCCATGCACTTTGAACTAGTTCTCCCTTGTTATGCCCCGACACTCCCAAACACTCCTCGTCATGCATTAACACTAACTGGAATGTGTTAGCACACCTTTTAATTCCTTTGGACACCTTGGCACTCCTTAACTGTCATGTCTGTTGGGGATCCCATGTTTTGGCCAGGTTGACAGAGACCAAAAGATGAGACAACATAGAACCACTTTGGGACCTTAGGATCTAGCCCTCCTAGGTCCAGAGAGGGATCTCTCTATACAAGTCAAAGGATATATCTTTGAAACTCTAAGTTATGATTTTAGGCTAGTTGTAGGCTCGGGGTTGTTGGTTTGTTTGTTTAGGTTTGGTTGGAGGGAATCAGGAAAAGAAGGTCCAGTAAAAGACAAGGATGAGCAAAGAGGAAGCTTAGGTAGAGACAGATAACTCAGAGACCATCAAAGCCATTGGGCTATGGAGTCAAGAAAGGATTTATTTGTGTTCAATGTGCAAGCTTTCAGTTGGGTTAGTCATCTAGAGCATTTGGATCTTAAAGGAGATATTTGGAATGGGACATTAAGGATGGAAAATGAAAGGAGGGGAACCAACCAACTCTGTCTATAGATCAGGTCAAAGGTCATTTAACTCCATACCTGCTTGGACATAGTTAGAGGTAATACAAGGGATCTTAGAAAGGTTAACTGGTCGCGCAAGGATCCTAGTGGACAGGGCTAACACTAATCCCCAGTGTTCCCAAACCTTCCAGCTAAATCCTACCAAGAACATCTGAACACGGATTTCATCAACTCATACATCAGAGAGCATGCAATAACATCCACTACACTGGTTAAATCAATCGAAATCAATATTCAGATACACATATAAGCATAAAACATTGAGGCAGGGAGAGCACGAAAAATAGGGCACCTATCAAGGGTGAATCCTATATTACACTTTTGTTGCCTACCAACAGAAATGAAATGTAATGCAACATGCAATGAGATCAAGTCAATCACAAATACAGAGAAAGAGGAAACATCACCAGCTGCTTTAGATCAGGATCCAAAGAAACATTCTTGTCATATTAAAAACAACACCAATCAGGTACATCATAGCCCATAGCTTGAATATTCAGTCTGAATACATCTAGTCTCAGTCTATCTTACAATATTACACAGAGAACTTGTCTCAAGAGGAACAATGCTTGCGTTTCACTGATATCTCAACAAAAACCATTACAATGTTTTCCTCTGTGCTTTATAGCAGAGGATGGACCCAAGATCGACTGAAAGAGTAGGTGAAAATTGAATGTAACATTAAACAAAACAATGAATGCAGGGCCAAAACCCTATTCTGCTTGGCATGCTGTATATTTAATCCCCGTCACTTCCTTGGTGAGAGGATGATTTGCTTCGGATATGATCTTGACCTTTTGGCTTGTAGTACTCCAGGTGGTTTGGAGCAAAAATGAAATGAACTGCTAGGAAGATCAGTCTCATAAATGCCTGACTGTTTTTGAGCTGTAGTTAGGGCGGAAATTCCTTCAGGGACATGGTGTGTAATAAAAGCAGTATGGGTGCCCTGTACTTGCTGAAAGAAAACATTCTGCTGACTAATAAATCCTGAAGTTACATGTTACTGTGCTCAGGATCTTTGGATCGATCCTCGGGGTCATCAAACTGCTGCTCTGCCCTCTGAACTTCAGATTAAAAGCTCAAGATATTTATTAGTTCGCTTTAATCTTCCTTTTGCTCTGTACTGAAACACTCTGCTGCTCCATCTGCTCCTGACAGGTTAGCTCGGGTTTTAATGGTGATGGGAGATTTTCAGAGTTTGGAAACCTGTTTTTCCTTGGTGCACATCCCGTCAGCCACTTTCTTTGACAATTTGATAGCAGCGCCAGCCCTCGGATTTAATTATGTCTGCAAACTTCTCCATTAAGATGGTATGCCCAGGACATGGAGGCTTTCACCTCCAGCAACCCTGTGAAACAAAAACTGTGAAGAAATTCATGGATGAGAATGATGGAGGAGGCGAAGACACACTGTGGACACAGAAAATAGCCATGCAGACGGAGAACTGGGGAGAAATCATGACGGAATGGTGGAACAAGCTCTGGTGGAGGTTTGATGACCTGTAGAGTGAAAACGCGTGAAAATCATTAAAAAATACGAGAATGGGACATTATATGTGACATAATGTTTGAAGGGTACGGAACATGCACGTGGGGTGACGTGGCAGGAAGACAGCTGAGTGGACGGATGAGGTGGAGGCCCGGGGGCTGTGGTGTGGTCAACGATGGAGGGACAGATCGGGACCATCGATTATAGTGGAGATCGATGACAGGAAACGACAGACGGTGGGCTGCCGGACGCAATAGGCGGGAGTTAAATAGCGTGCAGCTTCGATGAATGAGCGCCGTAGGATGAGGGCTCCAAGATCTGGCGACCGTCATTTATTCCGCTACCCGTCTATCATCCGAATAATAGCGCGTGAAATGAAAGTGGTTTCAGGTTCGTACAGAAGACACGCGGCGATTTCTGTATGGGATCGCTGCGATTCGCGGAATACCGCCTGCCCAACAAAGGTGGTGCGGAACAAACAACGTGGTTTTGGAGGTACGACGTATGGCTGGCGGGGTCCACATGATAAGCCGCGTGCCACACCATTGGATCTGTGGGAGAGATGGAAGGCGGATCTGCGACCTCGCATATTTAATCAAAACCTTATAACAATGCTTATACCCCAGCGCGCAGCCTTCGGAAATTATTTAAGAACCTGAAAATGTGATTGAACGAAGGTTTTATATGATTCCTTGGGCGGTGTTGGGCCTTAGTTTTGGTCTTATTTTGCTCAAAGAAACTTACTAATCCATCTATTTCCCATCCATTTTCCATTCATTTATTCCATTTTGATATATATTTGATATCTATTCAGGTATTTAATTTTAATTTTTCAAATTCTAAAGTTTTTATGAAAATTTGGTTTTAGTGCAAAATTGGCAGATTCAGAAATTCCCGTAATAGCTCTATGGTTGATGTGGTTGCAGGACACTTGGGCACGAATTTAATGCATGGATGGACAGCTTGGCAACTAGGATTAAGCCAGCTATGCTTAGTTCGAACAGAACAAGCTTTATTAGGCCCATTTGGTTCTAGTCAATCATGACTAGTCATTCAGAAATCCCATAGAAATAGGGCAGTTTTGAGATTCTATGGGATTGGCCATATTTCTTGGGATAAGAATAATTAATTCGACTTAGATAGGTGGATGAGAGTAGATGGGTTTGTTTGAGTGAAAATAGATCAGTTTGTTTCATGAGACTTCTTATTTAAAGCCAAAACTTTGATGGCTTATGTATTATTATTGACTTATTATACTTTTATATTGTGACAACTTTGGATTGAGGAGTTAATTTGAAGACTTGTGTTGTTATTATTTTTCTGTTCAATGCTATGGAGGTGTAACTGAAGTTAAGCTTCTGAGATCATTTATCAAGTGTGCAAGGCAAGGGTGGAAGGGCCCCCATTCCAAGCTAAGTACACTTTCTTGTTAACTAGTTTTATTTCCTTGTAATCTGATGATTGTAGAACTGGTTTGTCAAAACTTTATTTCAGATTGCTTAATGGTTCATGCATAATGATTGATTTTATTATTTTATAGTTTATTCATCACTTTATCAAGTTGGAAAAACAGGTGTTCAAGTTGAGCATCCCTTCTACTAAAATGATGAATCACAACTAGTTTCTTTGGTTTGCATGCAAGTAGTTTCTTATTGTGATTTTGAGTAATGAGATGAATAAATTATGATGAAATACTTTATGTGTCTCTTAAGTTAAGAGCTTCTTTCAGTAACAATTTATCCATCTTAAGTTCTTGATTTTAATCTCTGATTCATTAAGTGATAGTTGAGGCAAAGGTGGACTTCTTGAGTCAAGAACCATCTCTTTTTTTATTAACAAGGGGTTTGATTATATTATATTCACATATAGTGAACTCGTTCTCTCAAAGCATAACAACCCGGATTGATAATAAATAATTGTGTTAGTCAGGTGTAAATTAGCTCAACATTTTGCTGTCTTATGGCAAATATCTTTATTAAATAATAGAAAGAAAAAAAAAACAAAAACAGTAGTTACACTTTTCCAGTTATGTTTCTTTATGCCTAGACATAGAGATCCTCAAGGTAGATTTATTAAAAACCCCCCACAAATAGAGATAGGATCATCAAACACCCCAGTTACTGGTAATCCAATCATTGAGAAATTGGAAGAAAAACAAAGAAGTGGACAAAGATTAACTTTGATTGAGAGGCAAACTTTGTTAGCTTGGGAAGCAAAGCAAAAACAATCTTCAACTTCTGGAAAACAAAAAGAAATTATCAAAGGAAAACAATCTTTATTTCCATTCCATAAATCCTCCTATCTTCGACCAACCTAAAACTCCACTTAAAATTGAAACAAATCAATCAATGGCAGAAGAGGGACATGGATCTGTTATTCTCACTCCTGAACAACGAGCTGCATATGAAAGACAACAAGCAGAATGGAGAAGAAAGAGAGAGGAGGACGCAAAACAAGAAAATGATAGAAAAATAGAAAATGATCGAAAAAGACAAGAAGATGAGACTACTTTTGGCTTTCCAATAATAGATACAAGTGCAATATTAGGAGAAGAAGTGAAAATGAAAAATATTCCACCTTCTGTATTGCCAAATTTTTATGGAATGTCAACAGAAGATACTGATTCATTTATGTTTGAATTTGATATTCTATGTAGAACATATGGATACACTGATGACATTCATAAACTTCGTCTTTTCCCTGCAACATTAAAAGCAGCGGCTTTGAAATGGTTTATGGGTTTAGGAGAACAAACAATAGCTTCTTGGGATGATATGAGATCAGTCTTCCTTAAAAAATATCAAGCTTATTGTAGATCTAGAGATTCAAAGGAAGATATTTTCAGAATGACACAACAAGAAGATGAAAGTTTAGAAGAATATTTGGAAATATTTTTGTATAATCTACAGAAATCTAAACAACACTCTCTAAATCAAGAAACCATTCGAACAATCTTTCTCAAGGGTATAAGGGATGAATACCTTGACATCTTGAATGTGATGGGTAAAGGAGATATTTCAAACCTACCATTCGATGAAATTGTTGACTTATGTCAAAAATATTCTAGAGGAAGAGCAAAAACAGGAAGAAGAGAAGTAAGTTCAAAAGCAGCAAAGTCAGCCGCAGGAGGGATAACAAGAGCTGAAATAGGAAGTTTATTGGAGAATTTCAAAACAGATCTCTTGAGTACATTAGGGACACAAGTAGATGTGCTAAAGGCAAATAAGAGGAAAGAAGAACAAGAACAAGCTCTAGCAATCTTTTGTCCCAAATGTAGAAAGAAACATCCATTGAGAGAATGTCCTTTGGATAGTGTTCAAAGTGTTCAGGTTTGTGGTCTTTGTACAGAAAAGCATTCCACAGAAAATTGTCTAAAATTGAAAGAATTACAAATGAATTCAATGGAAGAAGTGCCAGGAATGGAAGGTTTTTATTATGTAGCACAACGAAGACCATGGCAACCTAGGATGCCTCAACAAAATCAGCAACAATTCCCTCAACAAAATTACCTCTATCCACCTCAAAATCCTTGGACCCCTCCAATGCCATGGCAAGCTTGGCCTCCACAACAATATCCACAACAACCTGCACAAGGTTGGAGAGGATATGGTTATGGAAACCAGCCACCTCAACAATATCAACAACAATACCAGCAACAATACCAACAACCATTCACATATCCACAATATCCTCAATCCATACCATTTCAACAACAACATTATGCATATCCACAATCCATCCCATATCCGCAGCAGAATCCTCCACCGTTGTTGACCCAACCACAACAGTTACAGCTACCCACAAATCAACCCAGACCAACTCAATTACCAGCCCAACCAATTGCAAATCCGAATAATAAGGTGGAAAAAGATGCATACACTGTAGAGGAAGCAACATGTTTTCCCACATATTCAATTCTTCCTCTTAATGAAGTCCATCTAAGGTCTGGAAAAGTGCTTAAAAAGGATTCTCCTCCAATTATAGAAGAACCAACCGAACAAGGAGAATCACCTGAAACATCACAAACTAAGATACAAATTCAGAAAGGAACAAACATTACAACACAAACACCACCTTATCCTGAAAGGTTAGTGGAACAACAAAAAGAAATAACCCTTCCCGAATTTGATATTTTAGATGAATTAAAAAATGCTTATGTAAAAATTCCTTTGTTGAAGGCAATTAAAGAAATACCAATATATGCTAAAACAATAAAGGAATTGTGCATTAAGAAATCACAGAAAAAGAAGAAGGATCCTACTACAATCCAAGTCATTGGTAAACTAGCAAGTCTCATGTCTACACAGACCATGGTAGAAAAATATATTGATCCTGGTATCCCTATGGTTACTATATCAATAAATAATTTCTCAGTACCAAACACATTAATAGACTTGGGAGCAACTATAAATGTAATGACAATGGAGACAATGAAAACTTTGCATTTGAACAACATTAGATCAACTTCTACAATTTTAGAACTAGCAGATAGATCTAAAGTTATTCCTGAAGGAATATTGGAAGATATCATAGTCTCTTTGGATTCATGGGAGTATCCTGTTGACTTCCTTATTCTGCAACCAAAAACAAATTTGGGAGGACATCCTCTAATTTTAGGCAGACCATGGTTAGCTACCGCTGATGCCTTTATAGGATGCAGATCAGGAAGCATGATTATTTCACATGGAGATGAAAGGAAACATATTGCTCTTTATTCACCTACACAATCAAATTCTTTAGAATCAGTACTTGAAGCTCAAGAAAAACAACAAACTAAATCAGTTTTAAGTATAAATAAATTCTTTGATTTAAGAGAAGAAGAAGAGAATGAAGACTTAATGGGTCTTTTCATTTCAGAACCAAGTATTTCAGAGCAGCTTAGAGAAGTCAATATGAAGCTGCAAATAACCTTTTGAATCAATGTTTTCAGGAAACCTGTACTGTTCAAACTTTGCGAAATTCTTTTATAGACATCTTTCCTGTAAACACAATTTCCAATCCAACAATAAAAACAATTGAGGTAAATCCTGGAAAACATTTAAACATTGGAAATGAGTTGCAATCAGAACAAGAGCAAGAGGTAATTGCATTATTACAGAAATATTCAAAAGCTTTTGCCTGGGATTATACTGACATGCAAGGAATCCATCCTAGCACATGTGTCCACCACATCTATACAGATGATCAACTCAAACCTGTAAGACAACCTCAAAGACGAATGAATCCCATGATGAAAGAAATAGTGAAAGAAGAACTGCAAAAATTGTTAAATGTTGGATTCATCTATCCTATTTCAGATAGTCAATGGGTTTCTCCACTGGTTATTGTTCCAAAGAAAAATGGAAAGTGGAGGGTATGTGTGGATTATCAAGAACTAAACAAAGCTACACTCAAGGATCATTTTCCTCTACCATTTATTGATCAAGTGTTAGACTCATTGGCTGGAAAGAAATTCTTCTCTTTCTTGGATGGGTTTAGCGGGTACAACCAGATTAGAATAGCAACAGAAGACCAAGACAAGACAACATTTACTTGCCCATGGGGAACCTATGCATATAATGTTTTGCCATTTGGTTTATGTAATGCACCTACAACTTTCCAACGAGCAGTGCTTGCAATATTTGCTGATCTAATTCATGAATGTGTAGAGGTTTATATGGATGACTTTACAGTTTATGGAAACACATATAATGATTGCCTAAATAATCTTGAGAAAGTGCTGAAACGATGCATTGAAACAAATTTGTCATTAAGCAATGAGAAATGCTATATAATGTTGACAAAAGGAATAGTTCTGGGACACCATATTTCTGCTTCAGGAATTAAAGTGGATCCAGCAAAAATCCAAGTCCTAGTAAACTTAATACCTCCTACAACACAGAAAGAGGTAAGAAGTTTCTTAGGCTATGCAGGCTATTATAGACGATTCATTGAAAACTTCAGTAAAATAGCCCAACCTCTGTTTAAATTATTAGCAAAAGATATTGAATTTCACTGGACAAATGACTGTCAAAATGCATTTCAAAATCTGAAAGAGAAATTATCAATTGCACCCATTCTCCATGGACCAAATTGGTCTTTGCCATTTCATATATCAACTGATGCATCTGATACTGCAATAGGTGCCTCCCTTGGACAGAAAGAGAACTTGTTCAATTATGCAATATACTTTATAAGCAAGAATCTAACACCTGCAGAATTGAACTATACAGTCACCGAGAAAGAAATGTTAGCCGTTATACATGCAGTAAACAAATTCGGACATTATATAACAGGATATCAAGTTTTCATTCATACAGATCATTCAGCAATCAAATACTTGATGAATAAACCCATAACCAATGGAAGAATAACAAGATGGTTACTGTTCTTGCAAGAATTTAATATCACAATACAAGACCGGCCAGGCAAGGAAAATCAAGTGGCTGACTTTCTGTCCCGCATACATTCACCCAATGATCCAAATCCGGTTGCAGATAACTTTCCCGATGAACACCTGTTTGCTATCACAGTAAGAACACCATGGTTTGCATACATTGCAAACTATTTATCTTCTGGAAAGTTACCAACCCAATTCACTAAAAAGCAAAGACACAAAATTGTTAGAGAGAGTTCTAGGTATAGTTGGGTAAATGGTGATTTATTTTATACTGGTTCAGATTTAATAATTAGAAAATGTGTGCGAGAAGATGAAATATTAGATATTCTAAGGGCATGTCACGATGAACCATGTGGTGGCCATTTTGCAGATAAACGAACAGCATATAAGGTGCTGCAATTGGGCTACTACTGGCCATCCATCTTCAAAGACTCTAAGAAATATGTCAAGCAATGTGACAGTTGCCAGAGAATAGGGAGACCAATTACAAGAGATGAGATGCCGCTGAAGCCACAGGTCCTCATAGAACCATTTGAGCAATGGGCACTTGACTTTGTTGGACCCATCAATCCACCATCAAATGGAAAGAAGTACATCTTAGTATGTACAGATTATGTAACCAAGTGGGCAGAGGCTAAAGCAGTGAACAGAGCAACAGAAGATACAGTGGTCAACTTTCTTTTTGAAGAAATCTTTGTCAGATATGGAGTACCTAGACAAATTGTAACAGATCAAGGAACACAATTTACATCAAAGCTGGTACGAGATCTAACAGAGAAATACAAGATCAAACATAGGAAATCTACACCATATCATCCTCAAGCAAATGGACAGGTTGAATCAACAAATAAAGTCCTAGAAAATATCATGACAAAAACAGTACAGCTGAACAGAAAAGATTGGTCTGAAAAATTACAAGATGCACTATGGGTCTATAGAATTACATGGAAGAATACAACTGGTTTTAGTCCATACCAGTAAGTATATGGAAAAGAGGCCTTATTGCCTATAGAGTTTCAAATACAAACATACAGACTAGCAGCTGAATTAGGACTAGACCTGACAGAAGCACAACAGCAGTGGATCATGGAACTGAATCAGTTGGATGAGCATCGTCAACAAGCCATAGAACATACTACATTGGTGCAACAACAAAGAATGAAGTGGCACGACAGATATATCAAAACAAAGACATTTCGCAAGGGAGATTGGGAATTACTTTTTGATTCCAAGTTCAAAGATTTCAAAGCAAAGTTCACAACACACTGGCTAGGCCCATATGAAATTGATGAAATCTTCGACAATGGAGCAGTCAAAATCAAGACAATTGACCAGGATTCCACCTCCTTTATAGTGAATGGACATAGGCCCAAAGTTTATAATAGGCCTATCAGTAAAGAAGCATTTATGAAACAACTGACAGAAGATACAGAACTGGAAGTCATGGCACACCAGGCTCAGCCATCTTCTCCACCAGACTGAAAAAAAAAAAAATAAATAAAAAATTTTGTTTGCTAGTGAAAACCAGGCAACTGGCACTATGCAAACACGAATTCATAGGGGAAAATCAAGGCAACTTGGACTCTATGAATTCCTTTTCTTGTTCTACTATTCTCACATAATTTCAATACAGGTACTCTCCATCAACAATTGACTTGAGGACAAGTCATATCTTAAACAAGGGGGAGACTTGTATTAGATCTTTAGCTGGAAAGCTGAAGTATAGAAGGAACTTGTATTGTCAACAGAGGGACCTGAAAGAAGAAATCAATACAGAGGGACCTGAGAGACCTGCCAATGTCAAAACAACATGTGCATATTATGTAAGCAGTGCAGAGGGACCTGAAACAAAGAATCATTATAAAGGGACCTGATTTTTCAATTCAAGAACCAGAGCATGAAGAACAAGGAGCAGCAATAAAATTTACTTTTTGATTCATCTACAACATCTGATTTCATTCCACCTGTACAAACATCATCCAGGGGAGTATATGTATAGTCATTTTGTGCTTGAAATTCAAATTTTTCTTAGGAATTTTTAGTTTTTGTTAAGTTAAAGTTAGTACCTGAGGATATTCATTATTCCTTATACATATCCTATATTCATATTACCCCTATATATATTCCATTTCATTCATACACATTTCCTATACATATTCCCTATAATCCTAAGTATTTTTCTTTAGAAGCAAAAGACCAAGCTAGGACAACTTTTTCCACCTGCACATACAAATCAAGCATTAGTATGGTGATGATTTTAAACATGACCTAAGATGGTCATTTTAAAATCATAAAGGTGTGCATATAAGGCAAAACAAATAATGCGCTATATTAAACTATATACCATAGTTCAAATAAGGAATGCGTTAAAACCATCTATATAAAATTCAACGCAAAAGATATAAGGTTAATACATATGGTATATAAAATCAACGCGCATATGGCATAAGGATAAGCGAAGGTATATGATAGGAAAGGGCGCATACAAAATGAAGGACGGCCATATGGCACGATTGTTATGATCTGGCAGGCTTGTATAATTGACAGGGTATGGTGAAATGATAATTGCATATACAATGCAGGAGTATCATTGCACGTATAAACACACGGCGGTGGTAATAGTTCATGCATATCATTCAAAATAACACATGACGGTGGCAATGATACGGGTATATCATTCAAAATAAAACACGATGGTGGCAATGATACGAGCATATCATTCAAAAAAATAGCACACGACAATGGAAATCATACGTGCATAGCACACGACGGTGGCAATGATACGGGTATATCATTCAAAATAAAACACGATGGTGGCAATGATACGTGCATATCATTCAAAAAAATAGCACACGACAATGGAAATCATACGTGCATAGCACACGGCGGTGGCAATAATATCCAAAAAAAAATGATGATTTGGCATCCTCATGACACAGTCGGGCGACTGGTCAAAGAGGACGGCCATACCAACTGCGCATCATAACACCAATAGGCGCACAGTACAACCATGAACTCGGTCAATTCATGACCGTTTAGACCTCAGTCCTCATTGCCAGAGCTCAGAAAGAAGGCGTTGTGAAACAAAACATCATTCCGGAGAAGAGAGAAGGCGTTTGAAGCAGCAAAATAGTGAAAATCATTACGGAAAAGCAAGAAGGCGGATTTAAGAAAGGAAATCGCTCCGGGTTCAACGATCAGAGATAGCAGATTTTCAGGATTAAGTCAGGTAACAGTGAAGTTTATTTACGCTCGGCGACTGTGGTATATTGCTTGTCATTAATTGTTAGATCCTTTGCTTTGCCACCAGCTCAATTAACCGAAGTAATAGGGATTTGGAGCGCCCGGTTACACTCCACGCGCTCGTTGACAGTCAGGTAACTACAAATCCGTGATTATCTCCAGTTGACAGATATGTTGATAGATTTTGATGCGCAGCATTTTAATGGAAACTCATTGCATGGATAACACGTTAAGAGTTTTAACGGAATGCTGTGATTGAAGTCAAGAACAGAGTTGTTATGGCATGGCGGTGGTTGTTGACTAAATGCGCACTAAACCATGTTCTGCTGAGTGAATTGTGCGCATTAATATTCTAACAAACAGTTAACATGAAAACGAAAAACGCCATAAACACTTGCTGCCACTGCATTTTTGTTTTTGTTTTTTGACTAAAACAGGGGATCGAATGCTGGATTGTCAAAATGAACTGTTGGTTGCCAAAGGGAGTCGGGTTGTTGAAGCCGTGTTTATATTTGGTTAAGGCCGAGAGCCTTTTTGCATTTTTATGATTTTTATGCTGAGTCTGCAAGCAGAAATTTTTGCAAATGCCTTTGCTTAAGCCGAAAACATTTTGGAAATTTTGATGAGGCCGAGAGCACTCTTTAGTTTTTTATTTTATATATACACAGTAAATCATGTTTTTTTGTGTGATGAGTAAAAATGGTTATTGCTGCGTGTGTATTTAATTAAAAAAAACAGAGACTAGTGTATTAACAGAAGTATACAGGTGTTGCTTGCATTAAACAGGGAATTCAGATAGTGCTATTGCAAAGGATATATCAGAGGTTAAAAAAAGGGGCAGAGTTGAGTTGAGTCAGAAGAGGAAGGTAAGCTTCTTTGCTTACTGAATTTCATTTAAAAAAAAACGATAGTCATAAATTTTTATTAAAATGAAGTTAGTAACAGCAGAGGCCTACATTGATTGGTTTACAGAAACAATGACAAACAGGGTAGAGCCAAAATTTCAGATAGAAAGCTGGGGAAAAGAGACTATAGAAAAACTTTCTCAGGCAGGGATGATAGGCTTCTTACAGAAATTTAATGGCCATTCTGAGGAGATAACCAAAGATTTTATAAAGAATTTCAGTCAAGACCAGACTCGAGTAGGAGAAATCATTGTCCCAGTAACCCAAGAATACTTGTCCAAAGCCTTAGATTTGCCAATGATAGGGGAAAAGTATTACAAAGGGCTACACTTCAAGGAGAAAGCATGGACTTTCTTCCTTGAGAAAAACCGGAAGGGGACATTTGATCGGACAAAAGGGATACCCAGCGAATGGTTTAATGAGCCATGGGGAGAATTGGTCTTGATCATCCAAAAGTTCTTGACTTGTGACCGAGGATATAGTGTTGCCCATTTATATCATGTTAAACTTCTACAACACATTAAGGGAGAAGATAGGATTAATTTACCTTATTTCCTATATAAGAGCCTCTTAAGAATGATTGAAACAACAAGACATGAAAACAGGCCTAAGGCAGGACAGATGTATCATCAAGGATTGATTAAAATCCTAGTTGAGTATCAGGTGAGATTGCAGGGCATAGTGTGGAGAGAATTCATGATTAAAAATCATTTTACTGAACAGATTAAAGAGGTACAAGATAAAACAGAGCAAGAAAGTAGAGGATTGATGAATTCACCCTTATATCCTAGAACAAGAGCCAAACAGCAAAATAACATGGCCATGGAAAATGAAATATCTGTGATGTCTATTCCCAAAAGATTTACAAATAAAAGTCCCATTAATTTAGACAAGGAAGAAGAAACATATTTTCCAAGACCACAAGAAGAAAATAACATTCCACAAGAAGAATTTGAGAGGGATTCTTCATATGATGATGAAGCAACAGCATCATTAATGAAAACAACCCAAGATTTTGAAAAAGAAATCAATGATGGAAGAATCAGGGATTTAACTGACCAATTAGAAATTAGCAAAATTGTGGAAAAACAATTAAAAGAAGAAAACAAAGCAAACAAGAAAGATAATGCTAAATTGGTCAAAGAAAATGAAAAATTGAAAGAAGAGTTGGGGAGATTGAAAAGGAAAAATGATCTAATTTCTAAACAAGCATTTAAGTGGTTGAAGGAAAAGAATATGTGGCAGGCCAAGTATGAAAAATAGAAGGTCAAAGCAGCTTTGTTCAAGGAAAGACATGACACAAGTTTGGATTGTTTGGCAAGGGCAGCACAACAAGAAGCATCTACAGGTACAACATCTACTTCAGAAAGAAGAAGGTCAAAGAGGAATAGGCAAGCATGGGGACATGCTTGATGATAAGCAAGGGAGAGATGTTGGGCCTTAGTTTTGGTCTTATTTTGCTCAAAGAAACTTACTAATCCATCTATTTCCCATCCATTTTCCATTCATTTATTCCATTTTGATATATATTTGATATCTATTCAGGTATTTAATTTTAATTTTTCAAATTCTAAAGTTTTTATGAAAGTTTGGTTTTTAGTGCAAAATTGGCAGATTCAGAAATTCCCGTAATAGCTCTATGGTTGATGTGGTTGCAGGACACTTGGGCACGAATTGAATGCATGGATGGACAGCTTGGCAACTAGGACTAAGCCACCTATGCTTAGTTCAAACAGAACAAGCTTTATTAGGCCCATTTAGTTCTAGTCAATCATGACTAGTCATTCAGAAATCCCATAGAAATAGGGCAGTTTTGAGATTCTATGGGATTGACCATATTTCTTGGGATAAGAATAATGAATTAGACTTAGATATGTGGATGAGAAGTAGATGGGTTTGTTGGAGTAAAAATAGATCAGGTTGTTCATGAGACTTCTTATTTAAAGCCAAAGCTTTGATGGCTTATGTATTAGGATTATTATTGACTTATATACTTTTATATTGTGACAATTTTGGATTGAGGAGTTAATTTGAAGACTTGTGTTGTTATCATTTTGCTGTTCAATGTTATGGATGTGTGACTGAAGTTAAGCTTCTGAGATCATTTATCAAGTGTGCAAGGCAAGGGTGGAAGGGCCCCCATTCCAAGCTAAGTACACTTTCTTGTTAACTAGTTTTATTTCCTTGTAATTTGATGATTGTAGAACTGGTTTTTCAAAGCTTTATTTCAGATTGCGTAATGGTTCATGCATAATGATTGATTTTATTAGTTTATAGTTTATTCATCACTTTATCAAGTTGGAAAAACAGGTGTTCAAGTTGAGCATCCCTTCTACTAAAATGATGAATCACAACTAGTTTCTTTGGTTTGCATGCAAGTAGTTTCTTATTGTGATTTTGAGTAATGAGATGAATAAATTATGATGAAATACTTTATGTGTCTCTTAAGTTAAGAGCTTCTTTCAGTAACAATTTATCCATCTTAAGTTCTTGATTTTAATCTCTGATTCATTAAGTGATAGTTGAGGCAAAGGTGGACTTCTTGAGTCAAGATCCATCTCAATATTTTTCCTCTACTTTGAACAAGTTGAATTAGAGTTGTAGGATGTATTGTTTTTGAATAAATTATCTTTCAAGGTTTGATTATATTAGATCTTCACATATAGTGAACTTGCCTCAAAGCATAAACAACCTGGATTGATAATAAATAATTGTGTTAGTTTAGGTACATAAATTAGCTCAACAGGCGGAAAAGACATAGGAGAGGATAAGCGCCTGACAGGTTTAGCGAGTGGTCCCGGTGCTCGGTTTTATGGAAGAAAAGGGGCGCGGGGGTATCAGAAGAAGGGACAGGCCTGTCATAAGGTCAGAGGATGGGTTTTAAGCCATTTCAATGCATTCTGAAGCCTTTACAGGGTAACGATAGGAAGATGGAGGGAGAATTTGGGAAAACAAAGGGCATGGGGGATTTCAAGAGGGAAAGTAGAGGGTTAATAGGGGAAATTGAAGGGGAGAAAAGGGACCTCGATAGAAAGAGGAGAAGGGGGGAAATGGACATTTTGCAGGGATATGAAAGGTAATATAGGCCCTTTTGAGGAATGGATCAGCAGAGAGGATATATATTATGCCTAGCAGATAGAGACTTCAAGGAGGATGGGTTTTCAAGGGAAAGACATTCCTTGAAGGCTACAAAACCATTCAGCCCCCAACTTGCTTGTCAAGAACTTCATAGGGGGGCTAACAGTGGCTCCACATGGGGATGGCTTCTCCCTGGAGGAGTCAAAAACCATATGTGATCTTTGGAGTAGGCCAGGTGTCTGCTATCATGAGCCACCTTTCTTCTTTGATTTTCAGTTGCCACAATATGTTAGAGATTCAAATCAGCAGAAACATTTTTCCAACCAATCTACCTACCCAAACTACAACTATAACAATTTTCCCTTAGGTGCATTTGAGCTAGCAGACCCTTTACATTTATTTTGCAAAACAAAAACAAACCTATTCTAAGTCTACCCTTATTGCTCCATGAGACCAGATTAGACTGTTGGCCTCATACAATTCTCTACCTAATCTACTACCTGTTGGGATTAAACTGTCCAATAGGCTTCTTCACCTACATTCTAAGACAGGAAATTGAAAAACAGCTAAGCTAGGATTAGACTGTCTGACTTGCTGTGCTGAGAATCGAGACAAAACCTCGAAGGCTTGAAATCTGCAACTTTGAGACATTCTTCTTTTCTTGTGACTCGAGTTTTGAGCGTATTTGAGTCACTTCTTTTCTTTGCTTCAGCTCTAGTTTTCGGCATATTAGAGCTGATTTTTCTTTTTACTGCTGATCTAGATTCTGAGCATATTAAAACCAGCTGTCCTTTCTTCCTGCACAAACTGATTTCCAGGCAAGAGATCTTTGTGAGCCTCATCCTAAGAATTTTTCTGAGCAAGAGCAAACTCCATACCAATATTTTTATACATGTCTTGGTCGTCTACTTGGTTTGGAGTATGCACTTACTCTGGAAAATGCATGGGCTTGTTTGGATTTGTTCTTTGCACATTGAAGGTCCACGTCTCGAGCATGTCTGGACCTGCCCTTTCACTCTATTTTTGGTACATTTTCTCTTTTTCTGGGAAAATAAAATGCAATGGTATATACAATGGAGAATGAAACTGGAAATTGAGATTAAAATTTAACAGAAGTAATGCTTGAGCATCCTGCCATTGACAGGACCCCCAAACAACTCAGTACCATCAAGATCTTGTAGAAAAAACGCATTAGGACCCACTGTAGCTTGAATAATGTAAGGAACCTGCCACAGGCTATCAAATTTGCCATGTTTACCTTTGTCCTCTCTTCTTGAGTCCCATTTCAGAACCTTGTCACCAATTTTGAAATCTGAAGTTTTGGTTCTTTTGTCAAACAATTTTTTAATGCTTTCTTGGACTCTGATAGCTCTATTATATACTTGCTCCCTTGTTTGCTGAAGATGGATAGTTTCATTAATCCTTCTTACCATGTTGTTTTCTTCAGATTGGATCTCTTGAACAAGTTTCACCACTGGTATCCCAAGGCTAGTAGGAAATACTGCTTCTGTACCATAAACAAGCTGGAATGGTGACATGCCAATAGATTTCTTTGTGGTAAGCCTATCAGCCCACAAGGCATGTACCAGTTTGTTGTGCCAATATTTTTTGTTCTCCTCTAATAGCTTTTTTATGATTGCCACCAGGCTCTTATTCGATGATTCAGCCAAACCATTACCTTGGGGGTAATAGGCAGTTGAATGACCAAGCGTGATGTTGTACCTGTGACAGAAATCAATCATTCTTTTGGATCCGAAAGCAGCAGCATTGTCAGTGATTATTTTCCTTGGACAACCAAACCGAGATAAGATGAAGTCTTCTAGGAACCTAATAATGACGGAATCAATGGCATTCCTAGTGGGTATGGCTTCTATCCATTTAGTGAAATAGTCAGTGGCTGTTAAGATCCATTTATGTTGTCCTGAGGAGGCCGAATGAATTTCCCCTATGAAATATAGACCCCATTGTGTGAAAGGACCTTCAACTATAATGGGTTGTAAAGGGAGGGGAAGAAGTTTTCTTTTTCCTTCAAATATTTGACATTTATGGCAAACAATTATCATTTTATGAACATCATTAAACAATGTAGGCCAATAATAACCAGCCCTGAGTATTTTTTTCGCTGTGGCTTTCCAACTCAGGTGGCCTCCACACTCCCCAGCATGAAACTCCTGTAACTCCTGTTTGATATTTTCAGCTTCAGTTTCAGACAAACATTTCAGCAAAAGGCCATTTGGATTTGTCCAGTATAGATTCTCATTCAGAATGCAGTAGTTTCTAGCTTTGAGTTTTATGAATCTGGCCTTAGTTTTGGACAGTTCTGGAGGGGCATTGAGGTGTGTGAGCACGTAAAGGATATCGGAATACCAAGGGGAGTTTTGAAACTGCTCCTCGATAGTTGGATGGGGAAATCCTTCCTGCTCATCTAAGGCATTTATCATATTAATGTCAAGGGCCTGCATGTTTGATTCTGCCATTAATTAGGCCAGGCCTTGACCTTTGATCAGCTTGGTAGGTTTAATTTCAAGGTCATACTCTAAGATGGTAGCAATCCATTTTCCCCTTTTCCCATCAGGGTCTTGGGACAAAATATCTTTGACCACTACATTTGGCACATAGGCAATGGTGTGAGAATGAAGAATGTACACCCTAAAATCTTTTAAGGCCTTGATCAGAGCATAGGCCTGCTTTTCCATGATGTTGTAATTTATGGGTGAATCTCTTAAGGCTTTACTGAAGAAAGCTATAGGCTGTTCATTACCTTCTGAATTTTTCTGCAGCAAAACTGCAGCTATCGTGTGTTGGAAGCAAATGAAAAAATCAGAAAATCTTTTGAGAAGTCAGGGCTGGTAAGAACAGGGGCTTGAGTGAGTGCAAGTTTTACTGACTCAAAATATTTTTTGGCTTCAACAGTCCACTTAATTCCTGCACCTTTCTTCAGCATTTCAGTCATTTTTCTAAGGTGCTCAGCAAGGTTTGGAATGAACCTCCTAAGGAAGTTGATCTTCCCAATGAAGGACTGTAACTCCTTGATGTTTCTTGGGTGTGTGATTTGGAGTATTTCCTCAAATATTTGAGGGTCTATCCTAATTCCTTTCTTAGAAATAATGTGGCCAAGAAGTTTACCTTCCTGCAGCCCAAAAACAGTTTTCTTAGGATTTAAGGACAGACCATTCCTTCTGCATTTTTCAAAAACTCTCCTCAGATGTTTGAGATGTTCTTCTTCAGTTTTAGAAAAGACAGTTAAGTCATCCAAGTAGATGACTATGAAATGTTCTATCTCATCTGAGAAAGATATATCCATAGCTCTCTGGAAGGTAGCTCCAGCATTCATCAATCCAAAAGGCATCTTCACATACATGAAAGTGCCCCAGGGAGTGGTAAATGCTGTTTTAAGTTGATCTTCTGGGAGTACCAACACTTGGTTATATCCTGAAAATCCATCTAATAGGTAAATTCTCTTTGAGCCCACTACCTTCTGTAAAATATATTCCATTCTAGGCAAAGGGTAATTGTCTTTTAGTGAGGCTCTGTTGAGGTTTCTGAAATCTATGCATAATCTGATTTCCCCTGTTTTCTTCCTTACAGCCACTAGATTTGACACCCAATTAGAAAACCTCGCAGGAACTATTATGCCTGCATCATACATCTTCTTGATTTCTTTCTCAACTGCAGGCAATTGTTTTGGATTGATCCTACGGAGTTTCTATCTGAAAGGCTTCTGATTTTCCTTCAAGGGTAACTTGTGTTGAATGATATTGGTGTCATAGGCCTTTAAGTCTTCATAGCTCCATGCAAACACATCAATGAACTCTTTAAACAGTTCAATATATTTCTGCTTCATGTTTGCAGGTATAGACTTAGCCAGTTTTATCGTTTTTGGTCTGTCTTCAGTGCCTATGTTGCATTCCTCTATGTCCTATTCTGCATGTTCTATAGTGGGCTTTTTTGCTACGTCATCAAACTCAAAAAGGTCCTCTAGGGGTGCCAGGCCTCTGGGTATATTCTTATCTTTGGCCTGCAACACCTCTATTTCTTCGTTGTGTGCGTTTTCACAATTTTTGGTTGGGTTTCCCGTTTGCTCAGAAAAAGAATTTATTTCTATGTTACAGGGTATTTCTTGTTCATCTAGGGGATCCTCACTTGGGCAGCTGTCATCAGAAATTGAGTCTAAATTAGAAAATTCGAACTCATTCCTGCCCACCAGGAAATCTTCGATCTGTTTGTCTCCTTCAAAGACCTTCCAATATTTTTCATTGTCTGGCACTGCAGGTCCGAATTTGGTCTAAATGATGATTTTTTGGTCAACTCGGGTCTTAGGATATGAGTTAGCTAAAAAAGATAATCCATTTGCAATTACATTTTGACCCCTACGAACAAAAACTAATTCATATTCGAAAAACGTTTTCAGCATATCCAGAGTGTCATTCCTGTATGCCCTAAGCCTGGGGTGTTTTGCTGAAAACTCACCATTCACTTGTTTGATTACCAGCTCAGAATATCCATGCATCGTTATCCTACGGGCCCCTAACCTTTTCAGCAGATTTAGGCCAAGGATGAAAGCCTCGTATTCTACAATATTATTGGTGCATCTGAAGTGCAGATTGACAGCGTGGCTCTCTGCGTGACCATTTTCAGTGTTACGCGCCACACCCCTACCCCACATTGTTTCTAGTGCAGGACCCATCGAAATTCATCTCCCACAGGGGTTCGCCATTATGTTGCGTTATGGGATCCGTATTAGGTTGTGGGTCGTCTTGGTCTTCACGTGGTGTATCAGTTTGAAGGGCGTGGCTGATAGATTGACCGTATTGTGTTTTTGGCTCGTTTTGAGTTAGGTTCCCGCCGCATATTATACAGGTTTCACTGCTGTTTTCTTCGTCAATTTCTTCCAGGGTAGCCATGATGTTCAGGTCTGTGTTTTCAACCTCTATGTTTGTTCCCATGTTTCCGGATTCTGACTCTCCCAAGGATTGGTCGTTATAGAGGATGAAAGAATCTAGGTCTCTTTGAACAGAGTACAATGGTGAATTCTCAGGCTTCTCAGGGCTACTGACTAGGAATTTCATCTGAGATTCTCTATACAGTCTTCTAAGTTGGCCAAATATAGGGATAGTGGCATATGAGCCATCCATTAGCATTGTTCCTTGTAGTTTGGCTCCCTATGATTGAGATAGTAACATGCCATACTTAGGTGGCAGATCTGCCACCACCACATCCATGACCATACATTTAGCAGGGATCTGGGTCAAGCTCACACACAAATATTTGATCAGTCCTAGGCATTTTACTTTACTAGATTCGAATGAATATAGATCTTTGTAGGGTCATGTTATTTCTAGGCCAAGCCTTTCCATCACTAATTTAGGCATTAAATTGTGTGATGCTCTAGAATCATGCATGGAATTGTGAAGTATTTTGTCATGAATGTTGAGACTGATATAGAAAGGTGGAACTACCCCCTCTTGAAATTTTCCCTCAATTTTTGGACCAAAGAGTAGGGCTCGCTGATCATCATTCAGGTTTACAGAATCATTTATTTCTCCCAGATTCAATGCTTTCAAAATTTGGCCTTTATATACATCCTGAGTGGCCAGCTCAGATAATGGTACATAGATTTTGATTTTTGCAATCTCGCTTTCCAAATTGAAAGGGGATTGGGTCTTTGGAGTGCTTAACTCTGTTTTATTTGCTACTGCCTTAGTAGCTGCATCGATTTGTGGTTTCTCACTATATACAAGATTTTGAATAGTCGTATCAGGTGTACTAACTGAAGTGCTAGTACTACTGGTTGGTTGACTTCGTTTTTCAGTGCTTTGGTTGTCTTCCTCTTTGTTATTCGCAGAACTTTCAGCTGCTGTTTTGCTACTTGCAGTAGTCACTTTAGAAGATTTTTTAGGTCTTTTCTTGATGGTTACCTCAGGAGTTTTAACTTTGGAAGTATCTTGGCTTTTCTTGCTCCTAAGTTCGTATTGTTCCCTGACCTGTAACATGGCATTTTCAAATCCTAATCTGTAATCTTCAGTTTCTAACCATTCCTCATCCCAATATGATGGTGCGGGTTGATCTTCTCCTGAATCACAGTTAAGGACTGAGTCTTCAGTTTCAAACATGTTAATTGCATTCCCTTCAGACTCTTCTATAATTCCCTCATCCTCATCTAAATTTTTTTGGAATGGGGGGATAACTTGTTGATCTGATTCTTTCTGTCTGTTGGGAGCATTGTTGTTCCTCCTAAAGTTTTGGTTCTGATTTTGGTTATGGCTTCTGTTTTGGACAACCATCCTCTTTATCATTTGTTGCAGTTCTTCCACATTTTTAGACAGTCTGTCGTATTTGGGATTAGATGTGGAAGCTACGTTTTCATCCCTATATGTCACCCTTTTTTCAACTTTTAATCTTGCCCTTTTTTCCATTAAGTTTGCTTCTATGGTTATGGCTCCTTTCTGCATCTCTTCCAGGGTGGTGTACTCTTTATCTCTAAGATCATAGGCCATGTCAGCATCAAATCCATCAAGATATTTTGCTAGGGCCATACCTTGAGGAGGTTTCATGTGTGGGGGGAGGGTGTTGTAAATTCTATTGAATCTAGTGGTGTAATCGTGAACACTCTCTCCTACATTCCTCTTAAGGGACATGTATTCTGCTAGGAGCTGGCGAGGGTTTTCTCTAACCTCCCATTTTTTTATGAAGGTCTGGTACAATGTAGGGAGATCTTGAATACTTCCAGGAGGTAAACTCTTAAACCATTTCTTCACCTCACCCCCTAGGCTCTGGGCAAAGATTCTCATTTTGATCGACTCATCGTCATTCTCCATGTAATCAAAGGAATCCTCCATTTTATCTACATGTTGTTGAGATGTTATGGACTCTTTTGCAGTAAAGTGTGGGATTTTTGACTGATAATCATTTGGTAAGGGTAACATAGGCTGAGGTAAAACAAGAGGTGCATACCAAGCTGCCATGACAATATTCTGGTGAGGCAAAGGGTTAATTTGAGCGGCTGGTATTTGAATGACAGAGATAGTGGGACCAAAAGAAGTCTGTTGAGCATATCTAGGGTGAGAGAGCCCCAAGTTTTGAACAAAGTGTATATCAGGTGGTGTAGAGGGAGGGATATCAGTGTTCCTAGTGTTTTAACCACTGTTAGATGATGTGCTATGAGGCTCAAGGTCTTGCTGGTCTGGATGACTGAATGACCTAGCTCTAGGTAAGATGTTTGATAGGTCTAGGTCAGGGAGAAGATGTGATAGAGCTGTTAGGTCTTATGGTGCAGAATTAGCTCTATAAATGTGACTGGAAATAGTTGGTCTTTTAGGTGTAGGAGCTTCCCTGAGGATACTCTCCAGATTGTCAACTATCTTAGGTGGGTCGAGGTTGGGATAAGCTCTTGTGTGGATGGTTCTGAAAGCCAGAATGTTATACTTCTACCCAAGAAGCTTAACCTTTCTTGTTACTTCTTTCGTGGTTAATGTTGTTTCAAAGGTTGGTCTCCTAGTGGAGTCTATGGTGAAACCAAGACAATCAGCAGGCCTACTGATCACCAGTGGAGTCTTTTCGTTTAGGAGCAATGGAGTCACCAGGTGGAGGGTTCAGGATGTTTCTAAGGGGATACACTATCCACCACAGTGCTCAGTCACTATCGCTTTTCAGGAATTCCTCTAAACAACAAGCTCCAACTAGAGATTGACTGGGAGGGTGTTTACCAGATATGTCACCTCCTAAAGAGGATGAGATCTGGAGGCTACCTGGCCCTTTCCAGACTCTGTCTAAGAGTACAATGGGTATTCAATAATGGAGGTCGATTCAAGAAAGGAGTGACTAGTTGTCAACTTGCCCAGAGTTCTAAGTTTCTAGGATTGTTTAAGGTGAAATGCACTTAAATTTGTCCCCAGTGGAGTCGCCATTATGTTGGGGTTCCCATGTTTTGGCCAGGTTGATAGAGACCAAAAGATGAGACAACATAGAACCACTTTGGGACCTTAGGATCTAGCCCTCCTAGGTCCAGAGAGGGATCTCTCTATACAAGTCAAAGGATATGTCTTTGAAGCTCTAAGTTATGATTTTAGGCTAGTTGTAGGCTCAGGGTTGTTGGTTTGATTGTTTGTGTTTGGTTGGAAGGAATCAGGAAAAGAAGGACCAATATAAGACAAGGATGAGCGAAGAGGAAGCTTAGGAAAAGACAAATAACTCAGAGAACATCAAAGCCATTGGGCTATGGAGTCAAGAAAGGATTTATTTGTGTTCAATGTGCAAGCTTTCAGTTGGGCTAGTCATCTATAGCATTTGGATCTTAAAGGAGATATTTGGAATGGGACATTAAGGACAGAAAATGAAAGGAGGAGAACCAACCAAATTTGTCTATAGATCAGACCAGAGGTCATTTAACTCCAAGCCTGCTTGGACAAAATCAGAGGCAATTCCAAGGGATCTTAGAAAGGCTAGCTGGTCGTGCAAATATCCTAGTGGACAGGGCTAACACTAATCCCCAGTGTTCCCAAACCTTCTAGCTAAATCCTACGAATAACATATAAACATGGACTTCATCAATTCATACATCAGAGAGCAGGCAACAACATCCACTACACTGGTTAAATTAGTTGAAATCAACATTCAGATACACATATAAGCAGAAAACATAAAAGGCTGGGAGAGCAGCAACATAAGGTACCTATCAAGGGTAAATCTTATGCCAAACTTCTGATGCGAGCCTGAAGAAACATAATGAAATGAGAGCAAGTCAATCACAAATACAGAGAAAGGAAAACATCACCAGCTGCTTTAGATCAGGATCCAAAGAAACATGCTTGTCATATTAAAAACAACACCAATCAGGTACATCATAGCCCACAGCTTGAACATTCAGCCTGAATACATCAAATCTCAGTCTATCTCACAATATTACATAGAGAACTTGTCTCAAGAGGAAAATGCCTGCGTTTCACTGTTACCTCATCAACAACCATTACAATGTTTTCCTCTATGCTTTATAGCAGAGGATGGACCCAAGATCGATTGAGAGAGTAGGTGAAAATTGAATGTAACATTAAACAAAACAATGAATGCAGGGCCGAAACCCTATTCTGCTTGGCATGTTGTATATTTAATCCCTGTCACTTCCTTGGTGAAAGGATGATCTGCTTCGGATATGATCTTGACCTTTGACTTGTAGTACTCCAGGTGGTTTAGAACAAAAATGAAATGAACTGTTACGAAGATCTGTCTCATAAATGTCTGACTGTTTTTGAACTGTAGTTAGGGCGGGAAATCCTTCAGGGACATGGTGTGTAATAAAGCAGTATGGGTGCCCTGTACTTGCTAAAAGAAAACATTCTGCTGACTAATAAACCCTGATGTTACCTGTTACTGTGCTCAGGATCTTTGGATCGATCCTCGGGGTCATCAAACTGCTGCTCTGCCCTCTGAACTTCAGATTAAAAGCTCAAGATCTTTATTAGTTCGCTTTAATCTTCCTTTTGCTTTGTACTGAAACACTTTGCTGCTCCATTTGCTTCTGATAGGGTAGCTCGGGTTTTAATGGTGATGGGAGATTTTCAGAGTTTGGAAATCTGTTTTTCCTTGGTGCACATCCCGTCAGCCACTTTCTTTAACAATTTGATAGCAGCGCCAGCCCTCGGATTTAATTCTCTCTGCAAACTTCTCCATTAAGATGGTACGACCGAAATATGGAGTTTTTCACCTCTAGCAACCCTGCAAAACAAAAACTGTGAAGAAATTCATGGATGAGAATGATGGAGGAGGCGAAGACACATCGTGGACACAGAAAATAGCCATGCAGATGGAGAACTGGGGAGAAATCGTGACGGAATGGTGGAACAAGCTCTGGTGGAGGTTTGACGACCTGCAGAGTGAAAACATGTGAAAATCATTAAAAAATGCGAGAATGGGACATTATATGCGACGAAATGTTTGAAGGGTACGGAACATGCACGTGGGGTGACGTGGCAGGCAGGCAGACGAGTGGATAGATGAGGTGGAGGCCCGGGGGCAGTGGAGTGGTCAACGATGGAGGGACAGATCGGGACCGTCGATTATAGTGGAGATCGACGACAGGAAACGACAGACGGTGGGCCACCGGATGCGATAGGCGGGAGTTAAATAGCGTGCAGCTTCGATGAATGAGCACTGTAGGATGAGGGCTCCAAGATTTGGTGGCCATCATTTATTCTGCTACCCATCTATCACCCGAACAATAGCACGTGAAATGAAAGCGGTTTCAGGTTTGTACAAAGGACATGCGTCGATTTCGGTATGGGATCGCTGCATTTCTCGGAATACCGCCTGCCCAACAAAGGTGGCGCGGAACAAACTACGTTGTTTTGGAGGTACGACGTATGGCTGGCAGGGTCCACATGATAAGCCGCGTGCCGCACCGTTGGATCTGTGGGAGAGATGGATGGCAGATCTGTGACCCCGCATATTTAATCAAAACCTTATAAAAATGCTTATACCCTGGCGCGCAGCCTTCGGAAATTATTTAAGAACCCGAAAATGTGATTGAACAAAGGTTTTATATGATTCCTTGGGTGGAAAAGACATAGGAGAGGATAAGCACCCAACGGGTTTAGCGAGTGGTCCCGGCGCTAGGTTTTATGGAAGAAAAGGGGCGCGGGGGTATCAGCAGAAGGGCCAGGCCTGTCATAAGGTCAGAGGATGGGTTTTAAGCCATTTCAATGCATTCTGAAGCCTTTACAGGGTAACGATAGGAAGATGGAGGGGGAATTTGGGAAAACAAAGGGCGTGGGGGATTTCAAGAGGGAAAGTAGAGGGTTAATAGGGGAAATTGAAGGGGAGAAAAGGGACCTTGACAGAAAGAGGAGAAGGGGAGAAATGGACATTTTGCAGGGATATGAAAGGTAATATAGGCCCTTCTGAGGAATGGATTAGCAGAGAGGATATATATTAGGCCTAGCAGATAGAGACTTCAAGGAGGATGGGTTTTCAAGGGAAAGACATTCCTTGAAGGCTACAAAACCATTCAGACCCCAACTTGCTTGTCAAGAACTTCATAGGGGGGCTAACAATGTCCTCATAACTACCCTTATTTTTTTTAGTCTTGGAAACCCAACCAAGTCCTACCTCGACTACAACAACTTGACCAAGTTTCATTTACTATAACTAGACTATGCCTTGTTCACTTAAGAATGGCTTATAACTAATATTACGCTACTCATGGAAAATATTAACTCATCCCACTTAATACGTTACTAAGCCAAGGCTCACGTCCAATCGTGTCCATAAAACAACTAAGAAACATAGTTTACATCTTGACATGCCATAACACGTGGAACATATAACAATACCTTGGCACTATGTGGCACCTGTTAGCATCCCCTGCATTCCTTGACATGCTTTGGAACTCCCTAACACACCCTACCATTCCTTCACATGCCCTGGAACTCTAGCATGCCTTGGAATTTCCTAGCATATAACCTTGTCATTCCATCCTTAGCACAATTGGAACTCGCTGACACTCCCTATCACACGCTCTATATTCATTCATTTCCATGCATTTTGAACTAATTCTCCCTTATATTTCCGTGGCACTCCCTAACACTTCCTGACACACATTGGCACACCCTAGAACTTGGCACATATGGGCATGTCGCCCTAGCACTAGCATTCCTTGGCACTACCTAACATACATTGTCACTCCCTCCTTAGCACACCTAGAATTTGCTAACAATCCCTATCACACACTTTTATTCATTCATTTCCATGCATTTGAAACTATTTCTCCTTTGTTTTTCCCTGGCATTCTATAACACTCTCTGACTTGCATTGGCACACTCTAGCACCTGGCACGGTTTGGCGTGTTTCCCTAACCTCTAACATACCTTAGCAATGCCTAGAATACCTTTTCACTCCCTCCTTAGCACACTTGGAGCTTACTGATACTTCTTTGCACATTCTCTTAATTGTTCATTTGCATGCATTATTTTCACCTAGTGCTCCCTTGTGTGTCCCTATGACTCCCTAACACTTCCTAGCATGTGTTGGCACACCCTGGCACGTAGAAGATACTGGAAACATGCGACTTTGGAACAGTAGCATGACTTAGCACTGCCTAGCATACCATGTCACTCCCTCCTTAACACACTTGGAACTCGCTGACACTCCCTGTAACACACTCTTATTCACTCATTTCCATACATTTTTACATAGTGCTCCCTTGTGTTTCCTTGGAAATCGGTAACACTCAACACACACTGGAACTTGGCACATCTTGGTATGCTTGCTTAGCACTCTAGCATGCCTTGAAATATCTATCATATCTTGTCACTCCCTACTTAGAAAACCTGGAACTCCATGGCATGCCCTATAACTTCGCGACACATATTGGCTCTTGGCACTTAGTGGTACTTGAAAATTCTTGGCATGTGTTTGGATGCCTTGTAATTCCTTGGCATGGTTTAAGATAAAGTTTATTTGAGATCAATTATTCACAATTAATAGAGAAGTAATAGAGGATGATTTGGCACTTAAGACACACTAAAACTTATCCCTTGGCATGTATTGGCACTAGTGTTGGTATGCCTAGAATACCCCTCTTGAAAAGATAAGGTCATGAATTATTAACCCTCATATGTGTTCATTTATTTTCATCTATACTTGGTGTTCCATTTTGTCGCCTTACACCCCTTGACACGTGTTCGCATACCCTAACACCTGGCACATATCATCATGCCTTAACAGATGGCATGTCTTGGCATGCATTGGCATGGATTGGCATTATCTGGCAGATGTTAACACAACTTGGCACTTCTTGAAATGCCATAGCATTCTCTAGAATGCCTTGTCACTCCCCCCTTGCCACGCCTGACACTTTCTGACACTCCCCAACACACCCTCTTATTCATTCATTTCCATTCATTTTAACTCGATGATTTATGTTTGATGGGGTGCATATCTAGAAAGAGTTCCCTTAAGAGAATAAAGAAATTATCGCACCATTACTAACATAAGTAATTGCGAGATTCTACTTGAATGACATTAGGAAACTACACAAGAGATTTTAAGAATGAAAATTTTAGGGTTTTTTTATTGTGTGGGAATGGTAAGAAGTGAGTGGTCAATATGGTGTGTGAATGCTTAAAATACCTTCTCACTCCCTCCTTGGAATGAAAACTAGCACTCATTACCACTCCCTGACACACCCTCATATTCATTCTCTTCCATGCATTTTGACCTAGTGCTCCCTTGTGTTGTCCTAACACTCCTTAACACTCGTCAACATGCATTGACACTCTCTACTTAGCACTTTTCTACATGCCCTGCCACTTCATAGCATGAATAACACTCCCTATCACACAATGGAATTTGGCACATGTTAGCACTTGGAAAGTCTTAGCATGTCTGACATGCATTGAGATGACTTGGTATGCTTGTGCAGACTAGCTGCAGAAATATCAGAATATTTGCGGAACTATAGAGTTTACACTCTACACAACCTTATTATCGCAATAGGTTTGAATTAATCACGGGAATCATTAAACATACATACCTACATATGCGTGATCAAAATCATAATTATAAAAAACACATATAAACCAAAACAAATTGATTCGCATGGAATCTCTTACCGAAGGGTCCCACGACAAGTCTGACCAATCACCGACGATCATAGATCACACAATTTACAGTTTAGCATTAACACTTCAAATTTAATTCATGCGAATTGCGAAACTATGCTGAGCTGACATGTGTCATCTTCCTTTTCGCATCAAACATAAAATAGTTTACTTTTCAATGGCTTAACACTTATTCCCTAAGTCATGTGAAGCGTGAAATCGCTTTTCTCGTGCTGTGATCTCCACCATTGGATTAATCTAAGATCTGACAATCCCCATTGCCTCTCCACTCCTCACTTCGCATTGCTTGTAAAACAACTTAACTTACAACTTTTAAAAGTCAAACTCGTTTCTCTATGATGTGCGATGGTTTTCAATTTGCGATGAGATATCTCCCATTGATCGAGTTTAAATCTATGACCCTCATCGGGCCTGCAATTCGACCATCTTTTTGCTATATAACTTAAGGTATATGCGATTTAATAGAGTTTAAACAAATAGTTTGAACAAAGAGCCCGATAAATACAAAACACTTGAAAATTTATAATAAAATAATTTATAGAGCCAAGCCCTTGATCGTTTGGTTATTACAAATTTTTATGCTCTCTCTGCTCTCGCCTATCGCACACCTATTTCACACAGTCTTAATTTTTCCTCACACCTATCTTATACATATATATATCTATCTAAAATGGTCCTTATTGCCTAAAATAGATTTCTGTTGAACCACTCCATCAAACAAATGCTACCCTATTTCTAAGCTCTTATCCTACTTGGCTTAATCTCCACGCAGGGAGAAACCAAGTTCTATTTCTATTCCTAGTTAATTTAATAACCCAAACAAACTAACTTCTCTCATTTAAAACTAAATAAAATATTAATGGCCAATTTTTATCCACCTCATGGTTAGCCACAACATGTGAAAATCCAATCAGATTGCTGGCTAAGTCCAGATGCTCCTGCATCATATGCTTTGGCATGGTTTAATATTAAACTTATTTGAGATCTATTATCGGAAAGTAGATGAGAAGTAATAGAGGAATATTTCGCACATAGAATGCACTAAAACTTGGCACTTGGCACTTATTCACACATAATGTTGGTGTGCCTAGCATGCCCCTCACAGAAAAGGTAAATTGATGACATAGTAACCCTCTTATGTGTTCATCTCATTATAGTTTAACTTGTTTCTCCATTTTGTTTCCTTGACCATCCCTGACATGCATTGTCACACCCTTTCACATATTGGCATGCCTTAACACTTGTAACATCTTAGCATGTTTGACATGCCTTCACAATATTTGTCACATATTATCATACCCAAGCACGCCTTGGCACTGATGCCCTGACAAATAGCCTTACTTGGGAACCTTACATTCCCTAGACCACCTTGACACTGCCTAGCTGTCATACCCTCATAGATAGCCTTAATTTTTTTGAAACTTGGGAACCCAACCAAGTCATTAAAAAAACAATGTTGTACCCAACCCAAATCCTCCCTTTCTCTAAAATTATTTTTTCCACACCTTATCACAACCGTAGGCTTCCCTCTTGCAAGTATTATTCTGAACTTGTATAATTGTATTTGTATAATTTCTTGATGAACCAATGAATGAAGTAATGTCTAAATGAGAAAAAACATATAAGAAATTATCATGTTAAGAAATTATATTATGCATTTTTATTTCAACATGGTATTAAAGTTAGGAACAAGGTTCAAATTTGTCTCTGAAATCTAGACAAGATTATGAAGGACGTATTCACTAAAAGTCGAGTTTGTAAGAATAACTTTCTATGGTTGGAAACAAACTTCCTATTGAAAAAAAGACTGAAGAGAAGTATAAAATTATATCTATTCTATTAGTGTTGGAAGATATCTATTATAAGAGAAGGACCAAGAGTATTGGCTTATTACTACAAGCCTCCAACAGGTCGAGATTAGGAAAATCTCAATTCTAGGCACAAATATGAATTTAAGACAATATGATCGAGGTTATTGTAAGATGAGTTATGATACAAGTTAATAATAACCTAACTCTCCAGGATGATGATCTAAGTTATCTTTGATGAAAATTCAAGGAAGAAGCATAAATTTTAGAGTTTTTTTTTGTCTACTGAAGGAAGACTAACATAGACCAAGCCTCATAAATCCCAAAAAAACATCTTACTTGATGTAGTTAACATAAGCACTACTATGAAATTTTGGAAAAGGTAACACATGAGGCGTGGTATGTTGGCTCGCCACTTTAGTGGTAGAGACTTTGAACAGGACCCCCTTTGGGGGATTGTTGTGTCTCCCTCATAGATGCTTCCTCTATATGCAGTTTTGACAAATTTTCACCTGAGTTTCTTGCTAGTTCGGTTTTGTTAGTTGGAGATTAGCTAGACATTAGTTGGACATTAGTTTGAATGTTGTGAAGAGTCACAATCACATTTTTCAAATGGTGATGGAAATTTTTTGTGTGTGCAAAGAGTGTGACTCTATAATGAGCTAGAAGTTGGGTTTGCCTAAAAATTGGTCATGGGTCAATTATAGGGTGGCCGATTGTAAGTTTTCTTGGTTGTCACACTTGGTAAGACATGATTTGTATGTTGTATCAAGCACACCTTAGTGGGAGGAATTTTGAACACATTTTTTTTTGGCAGATCGATGCAGCTCCCTCGTAGGGGCTTTCCCTTTGTATGGTTTGGAGGATGTTGGATCCATGGTGGATGGTTGGAATTGTTAGTTTGTGTAAAGGGTGATACAGTATAAGATTTTTTTGTCAGATGCATTTGAAGATTGAATGAGGGCCATTTGTAGGGTGATAAACTCCCATTTTTTCTAGAATAGGCCCAAGTCCCTTTGAAGGGGGCACTTGATAGGGCGACTGACCCATCAGGCCAAGACCATGCGACATCGTTGATGAGTCAGGTTGTTTGGGAATGTAACCCTAATTGGGTGGTAAATTCTGTCCAAGGCTAAATATGGACAGATACTGATAACAAACAAGTATTGTGAGGAAAATATGAAAATGACTTTTAAAAGAGAGTTATCTTGCTTGATTGTTGGCATTGGTATTGTATGTAGAATTTCACTGCCAATTTTCTAGAATAACGTTATATATAATGAGAATTTTCCTTGCTAAGAGGGTTGTGAGGCAAATTGAAACACAACACATAAAGGTCCACTATTCAAAGTCCAATTTTCACCCCATGTTTGTTGCATTGGTTTCCATGTATTGGGGTTTCCCTAAAGAGAAGTGAAACACGAACCTGTTTTATAAACTCGTAACCCATGCATAATGTAACTTCATTATTCAATGTAGTATATACAATGGGAAATTAATTAACTTTGTAAAGCACCCACCTAGTTTAGGTCGCCATCTCCATTTTTGTATTCAAGAAGGAGCCTGATCTAGTAAGCACTTGAGCCTGCATTAACGTGGAAGGAAATATTCACAAGGCACCCTGTATTGCGCAAAATGATCATCTATAAAAAGAAGAATTACAAAAGAAAAGAAAATACTACAAACCATTTTTGAAATTTGTCTATTTTTCTCATCTTCAATCCAGAGAAGATAAATTCCTTCGAAACAATGTAGAAATGACTCTAACATTGAGCTTATCTATACCTCTATGAGGATCAGATGCCATATCTTGGAAGGTAGTACCGCTGAGAATAAAATATACTTTCCTAGATGATTCACTAATGACCACAATAGTGACTTAGTCCATACTTAATTTCCTCATCCACTTAGAGTTTGGAAACAAAGGAAAGCCAAATTTTCATCTCATTGTTCAAGAAATGTTGAATGTTAATAGAGCTTTAAAAAATCACCACCAAAAATATAAAATATATTCATGAAATGGTCTCTGCACTTGTCTACATATTGAAGTGCAAGCGTACATTGGCTGGACATCATTAAAACATAGACTAAGTTAAAATTATTGTGTTGGAAATGACCTTTTTTTTATTTTTTCTTAAGTTCATTCTTTTTAAACCTTTTTTTTGAAAGTAAAGTTCATCTTTAAATAACAAGTGGTCATTTATTTCTTTTTTTTTCCAGGTTTTGGATGTAAAAGGAATTGAACATTGAGGTCCTAGTGGGTCCCTTCTTGAATAAGTTGCTCTAGCTACATCAAAAAATGTAAGACATTGCTTTGACTCTTTCAATGGTTATGTTGAGGACTTGTGTATGAAGAAATTAATTGTTTTTGGTAATCATCTAAGAAGTAAAACAATATTTTTTGTGCTTACAATAATGAAGGGCAAATGGTTATGGTTATTCTTGAGAAAAATATAGTTGATATAGAAGTTTTTTCTAGATTTTTTCTTGTCACACAATTTGTCTAATCAAATCCACACAAAATCCTAGAAGCATACATTTTAACAACATCCATTTGCACTAACAAGGAAAATTGCTAGTGTACTCCTTTTCCAGCCACTATTAGGATGGATCTAGTTCATACCTCCATTTCCTAAATCAATGATCAATGTAAGATTAGGGCATATTAATATTTTTTTTGTATGAATGGTATATTGTGGGGGGAAATCACACTAAAGGTTTGATTTTCATCCCTACCAGGTGCACCTTCAAATATTATTTTCCCTCCAAGAAAGGATTTATCTCAATTAGAACACATGATTTAAACTCATTAAAGATTCACTAAAAAACTATACTATACCCAACAATGTCATCAATTTTTAAAATATCAAACTTAGTCTGGTACTTTTGTATTTTGTAAGTTATTTAGCTTACAACACCACCTCCATCCCAAAGAAAACATCAAGCTTAGTAATGGGAGCTTAACACCCCAGTATGGCTTACTAATGGGAGCTTAACACCCCAGTATGGCTTACTAATGGGAGCTTAACACCCCAGTATGGCTAAGTATACCATATCCTCCTCTATCCACTTAGACAATACTTGAGTAGTATAACTACTCCAATTACCATAATGGCTTAGTGGAAAGTTCATCTCTCGTGAGGTAGAAATTATACATTAACATAGACAAACAAAGTCCTAAAAGTAATATTTATTTTCCATTTTTCCCAAGAGCAAATAAAATGACTTTTTTTCCTCAAGCACCTCTTCCTAATGTCACCTTCTACCTTTCCCAACCCATTTCCAAGAATAATTTGCATCCTAAACAAGCTTAGGGGGAATTTAGGGTCATGGTTAAAAACATTCAAGTCGCTTGAAGACATTTTGTAGGTTAAACCTAACACCCTCGGTCATTAAATCCTAATTTAACTCATCTACCATATTTCAAAGATTTTAGACATTTATTTCCCATTATTGAGTGTTGGCTTTATCATAGACTCAAGTTTAATGGAATGTTTCTAAATATGGCCTATTGTTTTCTAATGTCCTAATACATTCCATCTTATAGGGGAAAGAAGGTCTCACTTGAGACACATATAATAATTCCCAATAAATAAAGTGAAAGATGTTAAATATTTTAGTGAGGATAACATTCATTATGATATTATTAGCATCCATTTAAACCACTATAACTAGCATCATTGTGAATAAAAAATAACATAGATCACCCAAATATAGTACAAATACAAACACATAGGTAGAATAGTAATCCATTATACTAATAACATGCATAGTATTACATAACTCTAATGTAGAGTGAACACCAAAAACTAATAAGAAATGCAATCCCCATTACAACTTCTCCCTAATATTGAATCTATTTAAGTACTTTATAGACCTTGCATATATAGGAAACTAGAGTGACCTCAAAAAACTCGAAGTCATAATAGAGAATTTACCAACTATAAGCCACTCAACACACAAATAGACTACAAAAAATTCTATTTCTTTAGAGAGATACACATATTATCTAGAAAACTAAGTACAAAAAACATATGAGATGACTCTTTAACCTTATATACTCAACCTTCCATAAATCAACATATTCAACCTTCTACATATTTACTTCTATAAATTCATATTTTTTCAGATTTTGTTAAACCTTTCTTCATGCTAAAACTTTGTAAAAAATGATCTCAAAAATGCCTTCCCCCTCATCGCTAAATTGGATTCTATGCTTCATATATGTCTTCTTTGTGACCAAAAAACAAATGCATTTCATATCAAAATATCAAAAAAATTCAAATTTCTAATTTTTTTTATTTACCTCCTATTATTGCTGGGTTAAAATATCAAAAAATTTCAAATATCAATTTTTTTCATTTCCCTTGTGTTGCATGGTTTGTCCAGGGAGGGAGGAGGGGTATCTTGGTGATTTATTTCCATAGAACTAATATGAACAATATCCCCTACCTTGGAGCGATGCCCTATCCTTAAAGCCTCCATCTCTCTTCGCAACTTCATAATACTTCTAGACAAGCGCTCAAATTGTCGTAATCAAGGTCATCCACTCGCTCACCAGAGGCCAAATATTTGATCGAGGGTCGTCTAAGAAGTTCAAGGAGGGCACCGATAATGAAGAGGCCGAGGAGGCTAAGACACAATTTTCTAATTCTTTTCAAGGTTCAGTCTCTTGACACAAAGTCCTTTTCACTCTTAAACCTTGGTTGTCTGTTGAAAAAATGTAATACTTAGGTGAGAGGCCTGTTAGGCTATTGTTCTTCAGTTTTTTCCAGAGAAATGTCAAACTCTCTTATTTCCTTACATGTTATTAGATTTTTCCATGGGTGTAATATATGGGTTTTGTATTTTATGGATCGAGTTTTGTTTGTTCAAGTTTACTATGGATTCATGTATTTTAGTATTTAATAGGAAGAGTTGAATGTATTGAATCAAAAGTCACATGTCTTGTTTTTATGGTTTCCTTCCTAAGAAATATGTAGATCAAGGTTGAAAACTTCGCAGTGTTTGGCAATGAGGAAACGAGATCTATCTTGCAGAAACAAGGAGGAATATCATGTGGGGTTCAGATTCCATCTGTTCGGCAACTCGCACAATCGAGAGAAGAGTGTGAGTGGATGCTCCTACAAATCTAAAGTAGTACACACTAGATCCGAAACAACTTACCATGGTATCCAGCGGAAAATTTGAGTGACATCCCGAAGATCTTGGAAAATATCCAACGGAAATTTTTTTATTTGGAAGATATCCAACTGAAAATTTGAGTGACATCATGAAGATCTTACAGAGAAATTTTGATTATCAACAATTTCTCGAAGATCGTTTGTTTCTCGACATGCCCTTCCACTTCGATCCTCCCGTAGAAACTCCTTGTCGATAGTATATCCTGCCACTTACACACATCCCCTTCTCGATGCCTTCCACTCCTGCTTCAATTCCGATCTTCGTCGGTTATAGGAAAGCGATGAATCGAATCTCAGCGCGGAGTGGCTCGGGAAAACTCTAGAAATATGCATGGGCGTCCATTGTTTGGTAGAGGAGCTCTTTCCCCAAATCTAGAAGGTGATTTCATGGAAAAATCACAAGTGGGTAGACGAGCAAATGGATGCCACCGTGAAGCTCATGGACATTTGCAATGCATTTCGAGAGACGTTATGTGATATCAAGGAATACCAGGCATCGCTGCTGATGATTGTTCGTGGTTTGGAGGGATTTTCATTTTATTTTGTAGTTGGGAATATTGACAAAACGATAAGAGAATGCCCCAGATCAACGTATATTCTGGACTACTACTGGAAAATATGCGGTTCTACCAGGAGCTAGACTTCTATACAACGTTCTACTAGATTCTGGAGCCCTTGAATGTGCTATGAAGACCATTAAGGTAGAAGGTCCTATGGCTCTTTACAAGGTGTTTATTCCCATTGGTTATTGTCGTTCTTTTAGTTACTCTGGAGCAAATTAGGAAGATTTTAGATGATTAGTTTTTCAATGATGGGACGCTGATTGGATTGCAATATAAAGCAGAAGTAGTTTATAAATTTACTAGCCTCTTTCCTTATTAAGATTTTAAATAATCAGTTTTTCCATGATGGTACGCTGATCATATTGCAATATAAAGCATAATTATTTTTTCAATTTACCAACGTATTTCCTTATCCATCTGACTAATATAGATAGAAACATATCTTGATATCTATCTATCAGGTAGGAAATTTATTTCTATGATGATATCTTTTATTATGTCGACCTTTCCTCGCCCTCTTCCTCGCCCCAAATCAAACCAATGGCCCAGATGTCGATGGTGTTATAAGATCTGCTAGAAATGCAGTGATTGGTTGCGAACCAAGGAAGAAATGTTGGCATACCCATTTGATTGAGTGAAGATTTCCAAGGATCTTAATTTTTAGATTTTATTCTCAACAATTTTATTTGTGTAAGTTAGGAATATTTTCTAAGGATCTTAATTTTTAGATCTTATTCTAAACCATTTTATTTAATTATACAATTGGATGCCTTCATTGTGGCCATTTATATGTGTCTTTTTGTCTACTTAACTTTGGAGAATGTCAAATTGAAGAACCATTTGCCTCGTTCTCAATAGAAACTGGACATAAGCATGTAAATTTGACATGAGAAATTCAAAACTTTAATCAAACTTACAAAAGAAACAATAACTTTCCGTCTACTTAACTTCGGACATTCTCCGATGTAAGCGACCCTTAAAGGATTTGAAAGTGAGAACCCATATGTTTGTTCAATGTCGTTCCTTGCTTTACGAATAGTGTGCTTACATGTGAAATCAAGCTGTTTCGTATTAATAAAAGCACCCACAATGGAAGCAATCTTATCTTAAGCTTGGTTTCTTCTACCTAGGTTAGGCGACACAACTTACACCAACTGGTTGAGCAATCCTTTGTTGCCGTTTTTTCCAAATATCTGCAAGGTAGAAAAAGGAAAATTAGACTAAATAATAGTGTAGTGAAGTTATGGAAAAATTAATTTGTATAAACATGGATAGAAAATTAATTCATTTCTTTTGAGACTAACACTAATAACATTAAATATGGCAGTGACACTAATACTATTTACTCTCAAACAATCATGATGACTGATTTCAACAATTATAGCTAGGGTTTGTCTACTATTAATCATAATTCACAAAATAGTCAGATGATAATGAAAATTACTCCTGGTTGAAATCACCTCAAAACCGAAGTATGAGAAATGGGGAATCTGCCTTTAGCAACATACTCTTTGGGGTCAACCTTATAAATTTTGGTGGGATTTTATGGCACATTAACTTTCCATTTACGAACTAATGCAACAATTACCTGAGCCATGCGATTGAATGGATTTTCATTCTAAACTTTATGTCTACAAAATGGAGTACCGATTAAGAATAGTATGAGAGATATAATCAATCCCACCATAGGAATTGCATAACCTACAGTGAATCCCACACGATCCTGGATGTATATCAGAAAACTATCTGAGAATAAAATTCCCAAAAACACATTAAATATCCACCAATTGAAGATGGAGGATTTTCAAACCTTCTCCTTGGGATCAAATTCATCAAACTGATCGGCACCAATGGTGGAGATGTTGGGCTTTTTATCAACAGTGCCCACAGCAAGAACGTATAAAGCAAAGTAGAAAATCCCAACTTGAAACTTGGAATCTTTCTCAAAAAAGTTGGAGACTTTGGAGAATGCTCCCAACCTCTCTACATAGACTTCAGAGAATGTCAATTTGAAGAACCATTTTCCTCGTTCTCAATGGAAAATGGACATAAGAATGTAAATTTGACATGAGAAATTCAAAACTTTAATCGAAATTAGAAAAGAAACAATAATGGTTGTGGAGCAACAGGTCCCTGTCCAGCAGTAAGGGAGTGTTCGAAGAATGATGAATCCAAACCCAACACACAACTCCATCTGAACATGCTTTTGAGCCTTCTTGAATGAGGAATCTGAATTCAATTCAGAGCAACATGTGAACTTTTTTTTGAGCTTTCTAATTGATGGTGAACAGATCATCTTGGAAAACATTCTACTAGGAGCCAAACCTCTGTACACGGCTTGGAAGGAATCTCAATGTGACAGAAGTGGTGTGGCGTCCCAACTGCATGGCCACGACAAAGAGATTGGGGAAAGAATATCGACTCATGGATAAAATGAAAGGGTAAAGAGGAAGGAGATTATGATGCTGCTGTTGGCTGCAGTGACCAATCCATCGCAAAAACAACCCATATTCATACTTACTACAAAGAGGGAGGAGAGTATGATGTTGATGCTGCAACTGACGAAGCCCTCGAAAACCCAAGCCATCATGAAAATTGTTGTGCCTACCAATCAACCATTTTTTCCAGAGGTTGTCATCAAAGCGTTAAAACAAAGCCAGGTGTCCCATGAATGTTCTGATGATGTTGCGAGAGAGGATAAATAGTGGATGTATTAAGATGTGAGTTACATATTTTTTTGCTATACTTTGCCAAATTTTTTCTGTTTTTCTTTCAAATGAAGTAGAAATATCTCTTTTATTTTGATAATAGAAAAGTTAACCTGAACTTCAAGTGTTGTGGTATGTTGGCCCTGTTTTGTTTAATAAGTGCACTAGAAAACGGGAACTGAACTTTAATATCTCAATGGAAGATTTTGCTTCCTATAAACGTAAAAAAAAATGTCCAGCCTTCTCTATTGCGTATTAGATGTTGAAAAAAATTATGAACTCATTGAATAAATTTCTCCTGAAACTGGATGTGATCATTTACGTATGAAATTTCTTAGGGGCTTGATCTTAAGAGAAATTCCTTCCCCTTGAGCTCATGGTATGAGTGGTAGCCGTCCTATCAAACTCACCTGGGTTGTCTTCCCTGCCTTATGCCTTTGTTACGCATGCGACATCAGTGAGGCATGCCATAGAGAGAATGAAACACCTATTTACATTCTAACACTTCCCTAATCTCACCTTTGAAAAAATACCCATTGACATTATATTAATTTTAGGAATTTTTACTTAGATCAAGGTGGCCTGTGGGACTTGTATTGTAGCCTAATATTGAAGTGAGGTCCTATATTACAATATATGATATAGAAGTGTATGGTTTTTTAGAGGTTTTTGAATAGAGTTGGCATTTGTTTTCTTATATGTGGGTTATATGTTTCTCTAGGTTAAGTCACCGAGTTGATATTCGAACTTGGGAACAATGGAATTTGAAAATATGTGCTAGTGAAAAAGTATATGATACAATTCACCATTACATTGGATAAAATAATTAAGCCGTTATTTAGTTTCGTTATAACTTCATATCTATATCTTTAACTATATACATTTTTTTCTCTTAGCAAAACGTGACAAAATTTCCCCGAAGTATCTAGATGGAGGTTGCTTTAACTTCCATTGATAACAGGAGCTGGTAACTTGGCATTTTCATTCAGACTGAAACCTTGGCTGGATGAGAATTGGAGACCTCATGAAAAACTCTACCTTGAAACAACCCTTTCAAATTGATCGACCCCATTCATTGGGATTATCTATCTATCTACCTATATACATGGATTTTGTTTTCATATTTTTATAAGTTCTACGAAAAGAGGAGGCTCAATATTTTACAAATATTATTGCAAAACCCTGATTGGATGATTTGGTTTTTCTTTTAATGTTTCAAGTAACAAAAAAAATGAATCTTAAATATTTATTTTTAAAATTTATTAGAAAATTTCACTATCTTGATTAAATTCATTGTTGCTTCATATTCAGTGAAATTCGTCTTTTTGAAATAAATCACCAAATGTGGGTGACTAAGGATTGAAGTCATCTACAGAAGACCTATGGACTATATGTTTTTTTTTTAAGACATCGAGAATATTTTCGATGTTGTTTTCCATGCTTGGGTTCTAATGCCTCTATGTTGTAAAGTGATGTTTTCATTGCAATAAAAAACTAATGATGTGTGTACCTTGTTGAAGCACCAGAGTTAGGACTTCTGGTTAAAAGAACATGACTACAGGTAAAAAATTCAGTTCTGCCTTTTTTTCCTGGAGAAGTAGGGTCTTTAGGATGTTTCTTCTCCAAATATTTCTAAACTGTTATGACTAGCTTTTGTTCAGAAAAGAATGATAAAGGTGTCCATATTTGAAACTGTTTCCACACTTCAAGGAAATATGATTGCAGTCGAGAGAATTTTCTTAAGAATAATTTAGAATCTACCAATGTGGGGTTTGATCAAAGCTGGTAAAAGCACTGATCTACATCTATGAAAATTCTTTTGTTCTTTAAGCTCATCAGCTCTCGTATGTATCTTGAGGCCATAAGAGAGGATCCCAAGCTATTCCAACTTGTCAAAATTTTGATGTGTATCGAAATTCCAACAGAAAGTCGATAAGTTTTACCCACTTTACGGGTTAAAGAATTAAATTATTTTAAGGGGTTGTTTCATTAAATAGTCTTGGCCCTTCCCATTTTCCATTCCTAGTATTGTATGATGGGTAAACTTGTGATTTTCATTAGATAACAAGAGTTTTAAGATGATATATATGGAGCAGTGGATGGATTTGGGGTTTATCATCTTACTATATTTCCAGTTTGTCACCTCCATAATATATTTCAATTTGTGAAACTGGGCAGGTATGAAGGAAAATAAGTTTTAAACATGCATACTTCCCTTCAAAATAAGACAACACATTAGTAAGCCTTTTCAATGTAATATTTTTGGAACCTAGTTTATACATTGGTGAAGATTGAAGGGTTGTTTTATTATTAGAAGCATGGCAGTTATCTTTAATATATTATACCACTATAGAAGAGGCATCATATGATGGATTTGGTTTCATTGAGGTTGGATTCTTTTGATTTTTCACAATATCTGGATGAGTTCTTAGGAATAACTTGTTAATTTCTTGCTTTTGATATAGGCAATTGGTCATGCACAACATGTTTATGTTGGTGGTCTTCCTCCAGTGGCCAATGACCAAGTAAAATTTTGTGCTTTTTTTGGAACAATTCTTGATATGTTTCTAATAAGCTAGTTAACAACCATAGAAATTTTAAAGTTATACTTTCAAGAAGTTGTAGATTTTTTTTTGCAATTTTTCATATGTTATCTATTGCTTTATTGAATTGTATATATTCAATAACGAGTGTTCAGTGCAACTCATTACTTAAAACATTTGAACATTTTATGAACTTCAAATGTGTTCAACACACTCCTTTCACAAAAATTGAGACAAGTCTCAGAAAGTCATGATGTTTGATAATATGAAAATTCTATATGTGTGTTCTTAATTGTACCGATGATCCATCTATTAAATCTCCACCTGAATCAAGAGATTGATGGATGTTTTCATGTTTAAAAAGGGTATTGTTTGGCAGAGCAATATAGAAGTATAGATAATGTTAACTATCTAAATATGCTTAGAACTTTAAAAGTGATGTTGAAGTGGTGTAGAAGGTAGTTACTCCCATGCATCTTTTTTATGGTGAATTGAATATTTCTTTTCCTCATAGTTTGATTTCCAGAAAATTGCTACATATTTTAGTCAGGTTATGGTCGATATAGTAGGAAACACTATTGGGCTAGGTATGGATTATAAGGAAGTATTTTAAGTTTGTATTTTTTACATCATTATCCAAAACTCCAGAGCATGGAACTAAAAATTGTATTTGTGAGTAGGTGATGTTGCTATTAATGAATATATAAATCATGAAAAGAAATTTGCGTTTGTGGAGATGCGCACAGTTGAAGAGGCCAACATTGCAATGGCTCTTGATGTTATCATGTTTGAGGTACATTATTCTATAATTATGCTCCAATTACCATTCTATGTAAGTTTAAAAAAGAGTCTTACTTAGTTGTACAATAGTAGACAATTCCTTTCCACCATTTTAATGAACTGAGAAGTTGATTTTGTTAATTTTCTTACTATTACCATTGGCTTTCATAGGGCGTTTCTATGAGAGTGAGGAGACCAAGTGATTACAGTCTCTCATTCGCAACAGTCCTTGACCCCAACCAACCCAATCCCCACCTTAATTTAGCTGTTGTTGGTCTTACACCAGGGTAAGTTATGTAATGCAACATTTGTATATTAGTGGCTAAGAAGGGAAATGATTTATTTTGTTTGTGTGCTTGTTTTGTTTCTAGTCCTATATAAAAATGATACTCGCATATGTGACATATTTACGTGATAAAGGAAAGACAAAGGTAAAAATTATAAAAAGTCACCCAACAACAACATTGATATTTTTATTTCATTCAACCTGTAACATAGTGCATCTATCTTCATCAATTCTCTTCTTCCATATGCTATCCACTTATGACATTTCCTTTGAAATATTTGATGCATTTGCGAGTTATAGGTCATTTGTAGGCTATAAATGTCTTCAAAGTTTCAATTCTAATTGAGTATTCAACTGAACATATTGAGTCTCTTATACGTAAATATTTTTCTCTCCACCTACTTTTCATAACTTCCATAACCATTAGGTATGGACCTGAAACTTCGATGATGTTTTGCTTGTTTAATAAAATATTGTCGAGACTTTAATTTATTGAAAGTTGTATAATTTACAATCTATAAAGTCTCAAGATATAATTTTTAAAAGTATAATTCTTTAAAGGGTACTAGCTCAATGGAAGAGCACCTTCTTTACAAGCAGGAGGTTGGTGGTTCGATTCCATCATGCCCTGATACTCATATGGAATGGCGACAATTAGTTTTTGGTGAAAAAGGCTCTTTTGACCATCACCAATTATTTATGGAGAAATTTTTCGACCCTCACCAAAATATGAAATGGTGACGGTCAACGAACGCCACCATATATACGCATTAATAGTGACGACCACGAAAGGTTTGTCACCATAAATCGTTCTTGTTGATATGAAATGGTGAGGGTCACTGTTTGTAATTATAGTCATTATTTGTGATAGATGTTGAAGTCACTAATGAACTTATTATGAAATTTTTGGACCCTCACGAAATATGAAATGGTGACGGTCAATGAACGTTGCCATATATATGCACTAATAGTGACAGCCATAAAAGGTCCATCATAATAAATCGTTGTTGTTCATATGAAATGATGACGGTCACTATTCATCATTATAATCAATATTCATGATGGACTTTGAATGTCACCACAACACATAATTTCGGTGACACCACCTTTGGTGACGTTCTGTTTTTTGGTGACTAAGGCTATTGTCTGTCACCATTGCTCATATGAAATGGTGATGGTCACTATCCATCATTATAAATCATTATTAGTTACGAACCTTGAATGTCACCACAACACCTATACTTTCGACGACGCCACCTTTTGTGACGTTTAGTTTTTGGTGATGAAGGCTCTTTTTACCGTCACCAATGAGCTTATGGTGACATTTTTCGCCCCTCACCAATTTCCTTTTTTCTTGTAGTGATATTTTGAGCTTGCACCTTCTATTCTGTTTGACATCTCTTATTTTTCAGATTCGGATGGGCTCCAGTTAGCTTCTCGATTCTTAACTCTACCAGTAGACCCTTATTTCATTGTCGGTCCCACTGCCACTTCTTCTTCTATCGGAGTTCGAAACACCTCTCTTGCTTGGTGCACATCCTTCTTTTTCCTATTCATCTCGCGCATTTCCCTTTCCTGCCATCTCTTCACTATTTGTGCTCTTCGATGCACCCTTAGATTCCTAGATTTCTTGAAGCTATATTCTTCCATCTTATCAATCCTTCCCCTAGTACTCAGTGTTTAGGCTTCCATTCTGAGAACTTGGAAGACCAAAAAACCTTCTTCCACCATCGTAACTTTAATCCACAACAATATCTCCTTCAACATCTTCCCCCGCAACAATAATATGAATATTTCTTCAGCCTTAGAAAAGGACTAGTGGCTTTCTGTAGAAAATTCAACAATGTACCCTTCTAGCGTGGATTGTACCGAGAAGTTTACCACTCACGTTATATCTGTGTCCAACCATTTGTTGGCTGAAAATAATAATCAGATAAAGACCTAGGTTCAGGAAAATGGGCCAACAAGGCTTCGCTGTAGTCTAGGACAACACTGAAATTTTCACCTTACCCAAGACTGAGTAAGGAGTATCACCCAAGGCGTGTCATGACCTTAATAAGATGAGAGAGTTGAGAATGGGATATCATAAAAGCACTATCAATCGTTACTTATTTAGTATATAACCATCACAAATAAGGAATCATTCTACAAGATCTAAACATACCATCAAGTGAAAAGGATTAGGAGATACATAATAAATTTTTTTTTAATTGCCAACTATTTAGATAATAATAGTAATCCAGAAAACACACAGAACATATAGGCCAACAAGAATCTATTTATATTAGATTCATAAAAATACATTACATCAACCCCAAAGATGTCTCTCCTAGAGAACAGGAGAACAGTTGGGACTAACAATATATAGTTGCAGAGAAACCACATCCCACAGTGGTCTTCTTCTTTTCCATGACTGTCCTCCCCCCTCTTCCTTCCTAGTTTTCCTTCCTTACCCCCCTTACCTTCCAACTGAACTTCTAGTCTCTCCTATACTTTCACTTGGCTACCTTCGCAACTCAGTTGTTATTGCTATTTTACATTTACCTTTCGCAACTCATAGTCTACTCTAGTTTACTTCCTGTCACTTCCGCGAATCTGAAATGACTATCCTGCCACTTGCTATCACTCCATCTGTCTCAAAACTGCTTTTTAATTCCAAAAACGAAGGCCTCAACAGGGTCTACAATTGTTTTAATGCCATAGAAAAGGTTGATGGGAGGGTCGCAGAACCTACCTTGGGTAGGGTTCCCACTAACCCGAAACCACAACACAACATAACCCCATAGGTAACCAGAGTTTGAAAACCGACGGGAAAACGATAAAAAACAATCTACATCCAAATGGTCAGGAGAGTGCCACTTGGCACATTTTTATCGAGTCATGAGTCGACTGAGTCAAATTAATGAAGCGAAAATTTTCACCCGGTGCGACAGGAATCATGCCAGCCTGGAGTGAATTTGTCACTCCACGTGGCCGCAAAAGACAAAAAATGTAGAATAGATTGCACAAAAGTTCAAATTGTAGGATAGTTAGTAGAAAAACTTCTATAGAGCATAAATCACTCAAATTTTGACCTTTTTTGGGTGCAGAAAGAGCCCAAATAGGGGGTTTTGATTGTTTTGGAGCCATTGGATCCATTGTTTTAGAATTATGAGCACTGTAACTTGTTTTAAACACATATTTTGAGCATAATGAAAGATGTCCAACATTGGAAGTTGGACTAGGAGATGTGGCCCGGGAAGGGTGAACTCCTTCATCATTTTTTTTCTTGTGTATACTGCTATAGTACTGATGTCTTATTTATTTTCTTCCAAAACCTGGAATTACTTAGAGTACATCTGAATTAGAGTGGAAAAATGAGTATTAAGAACTACACATTGTAGCACATAGATAATGAAAAATGAAAATATGATATTGATATAATTGTAATGGTCGGATTTGAAATAGTAAGTAAATACCCCAACTAAATAGAGGAAATTCAATAAGTAAGGGAATAATCTGCTATTTATAGAAGTCTAATGCAAAACACCTTGGAAATCATAAAGAACGCCTATTGTTACCTACATTGAAACCCTGAAGGTGAAGATGAGCACACAAAAAAAAGTAATTGATCCCAAAAATTTTACTCAGTATACTCAAGAAATAATCCATGTTACCTTTGAAAACCTTGTACATGATCTTCAATGGCAATAAACTGGAAGGGTTTGGAGAAAATTTGACAAGAAATAAGTGTCAATTCTGAAAAGACCCAGTTTGCATTCCAATTTAAAAAAAGTAGTACTTTTGTCACTCAAACACTTTCCAAAATGAACCAAACAAATGGCGTTAGTGTTTTGTTTCCTACAACATAGAAAATTTTGATGCAATATCCGTTGTTGGATTTCACGTGATATTTGTAACTATAGATGAGGGTTCAATCACACTAATCTATGCTTTCCACATGAAAGGGGAAGGACACCTACATACATGGGTTATGCCTACAAATTCCAGATAAAGGGGTGCCAGGTCTTTATCGTATAATTGGAACATAGTTGTGGTGCATATTAAATACAATATGCTATTAGAAATGGTTTGCTTTATATGTAAGAAGTTATATGTGAATAAACATTACCTTAAATTTATTTAATATATTCCATATAGTAGATAAAACATTCACACTATAGACAAAAATAATACTAGTGGGAACCATGAAGTATCATGTGATATGGAGTAAATATAATAGAGCTCATAAATTCACGCCAATATGTAGATCAATATATGCCAAGGTATAGCGTAAAAAACAAAGATCCAGTGCATAAATATATTCATTATTCTAACTTTGGAAATGATGAGCATTATGAAATATGTAGATTGGAACTAAATACATATCAAAAAACTGGGGTCCAAGACTCTACATATGAATGGGTAGTGGAATAAACATACCCGTGCATTCATGAATGGAAATTTTTGGAAACAAGAAAGAATGTGGAGAAGTGAGAGGTTGGTGCAAGTTTTAATGTTAATGCTTGCACTAAGGTTGATATAAATTATTAGAAATACGATGGTATATTAAGCATAGAAAATACAATGATAACCACACAAGGCAACTCATTTCCATATACAAGTAATCATTTATGAAATTAGCTTGAGAATTAGAGGGATACATATAGGTTTTCATAAGTGTGGCTTAAATTATTACGTTTAATTTTTTTTTAAAAATTATTAAAAATTGGTGTGAGAATGAGGCACATTACACATGGAGTGACGAATAGCCTTACTGTGCCCCAGAACTGAGGCCCTCCATTTAGAGCATAATATAGGTTTGTCAAAGTTTCAAATTGGACAATCAAAAATAATTTTGAGAAAAAGTATATGCCACAACTTGGAGTCCATTTGGGGAAAATCCATTAAATTAAGCTTAAGATTTAGGCCATAAGCCATTAAAACTATAGATAATAGATGAACAAAGAATAAGGAAGATAACTTATGGAGATTTATTTCCATGGATGGATATTTTTCCATTTATTTTTCTATATAGGGGCGTCAAATATTTTGGTTCTACTCGACCAGGGCTTAGGCTTTCCATTGAATTACATCTTTGAAGGAGACAAAGGTACCAGTTAATGAAGTTCCATTTGATATAATCTGGAGTTCAGGATAATGGTTGTTTTTTTAAACATTTTTTAATCTTTGAGATGGGAAGATTCATGAAGAAAATTCCCACCAAAATGTAAGCATTCAAATTTTATAGGAATTCTCCATTTTTGTTCTATAGCCCGTTTTATAGAAAATACATAGTTTATGCTTCTCGTCCAAAAAGGAGAATATTTTCCTCCAAGGTTTCTCATAAATATCTAGAAAATTTTATCCTATAAAAACGCATTCTGTGGGGATGGATAATTTTCACAAGAGGGAAGAAGGAAAAGGTTATCCGTCCTGAACAATCATGAAGCCCCTGAAACCATAGAGGTCGAAGGAGGAGGGAAAAACCATGAAGAGAAATGAAAATATAAAATAATCTATTGCGGGGACGAATAAATACATAATACCTTTATAGTGTTCCTTCTTCACCAACACCACTAAAAAGTAACTTCCATTTTGCACATTTTCATTTGTCCTTGGTTAGATATTGAATTTGGGGTCATTTTTTTGTCGTCCCTGAATAGGGGAGTCATCAAGAGAGGCAAGATTTCCACTACCTTGAAACTCTAATGGCCCTTGGCCCTGGAAATGCATCTTCATATCCTCAAGGGCATGCCTCAACCCTCCATAATAATCATGATAAATACAAAAACTCTCACTTCCTCAAAATCGTGAAGATTCAAACACACCAACAATTATTCTAGGTAGGATAATGCCAACCAGTTCATCATTTCCTAGCACAAAAACCTTAGAGAATGAGGCCATCACTCTCCTCCAAAAATATAATTCATTTATTATTTATCTTAATTTTCTTTCTTCATCCCTACTTGCAATTTTTGTTCTTTTTTTTTTCTAGCTAAATCTATTATATGTACGTTCAACCAAAATTTCACATTGTATTGGAGCCCACAAGAGCTAGTAAGAAGGATCATAAAATAATTTTAAGGTTGAAACTACTGGAAAAAATTGAGTTTCCACCTTTCGAAATTCTCACGCCATATAACTATTTCGTATGGACCCAAAGATTTCACTTCAAAATAAAATAGATACTTGTATTGGATAGCCATGGTAATGGAGTTTGAACCAAATTCCATTGTTGAAAAACCCAAGTATTTCAACTACATGAATGAGGCCTTGGATCACTTATGCTTATCAATTTATCTTTAATTTTGAAGCATTCACCACTTCAAATGAATTTCGGAACCTTTTGGAGACTTTCTTTATGAAGCATGGTGAGATGTCGGGTGGCATCCTTGAAAAGTAGCCCAACTCATTAGATTCGAGTAGTTTTGAAAAAATTCAGTATTTCTTTGCAACGTTCAATGACTTGTTGCTTCATCTAAAAGGATGTGGAATTAGAAGATACAAGTAATAAATAAAGGTGATTATTCTTTTATTGTCATATTTGGCTCTACATTATATTTTACTCATCTCCAGTTTTCGCACAATTCGGCTTGCAACAGGTGTAAGTTGGAAGATGACCACACTTGATGATTTTTTTGAGTCATTGATGCATGAGAAACATAAGCTAATAAATATGGGCACATTGAAAAGTACCAAATCCCATGCACTCATTGTGAATAAAATGGAAATGCCAACCCAAAATCTAATCACCAATCAAAAGGAAAAGGAACCAAATCCAATAAAGGTAGGAAATCCCAAACCTCTAGATGAATATACCATCTCAAAGGAAAAGAAGGGTAACAAGAGGAAATGTTAGTGAGTGTATTATAGACAGTGCCCAAAAAAAACACAGACAAAAAGCACTTGAAATATTAAGGAATGAAATTTAGCATTTCCGGTATTGGTTCATTTGAAGGTTCTTTTGTATTAGCCTATTTTTTATTAATTTTCAATGTTTTTGGTTTTGGTTGGTTCCTCAAACTATTGTCCCATATTTTTGGTTTCTTTGAGCTCTTCCCGTGGCATTTTCTTGTTGTTTTATTATTTATATTTGGTTTCGTTTCATCACGTATTGATTATGGTATATCTAGCTACAAAAAATTTAGTTTTTATTTCTTTTATTATATTGAGTGTTGATTTCCCTATTTTAGAAAAGAAAAGAAAATGTTGTGTTTTTATTTTTCATTTTGTTTCCATCGCTTTTTCTTTGGAAACATAACAAAGAAGTTTCTTTAGTTTCCTTGCTTCCATAAGGAACATATAGTTTAGTTCTATATTTGTTTGTTCTTGTTGGTAGTTTGTGATTTCTTTTTGGCACTTGTAACTTGTGCATCTTGCTGGTTGTTTGAAGTATTTTTCTTGCTTATATTGCATTGATTTTTATGAGTGAATTTTGGAATCCTAGTTGATAATTAGTTGCATTATAATAGTTCACATATTGCATGGTGAAAATTAATTATATTTTGGAAAAAATTTCTTCTTACATTTAAAAGTAAAAGAAAAATAATGCATTGTAATTCATAGAACCCTTATTGAAATCAATGTTTTCATCGGAGAAAGAGATTTAGATCTCATGTAATTACATTTGTATATTTTTATTTCATATGTGCTAAAATGTCACTTGTTTTACTTCCATAACGCTAACTTAAATAATAACAAAGTAAAATGAATGCTTAATAAAATAAACTAGAATTTTTTATTTTTTCATAACACATCAATTAGTCTAGGAGTTTTAGGGCCTTGAAATAAGTGTGGAGAGTAAATTCTCCAAGTCCATTCAATATAAAACTTAGAAGTTGATTAATAAGTCATGAATTTTAGTTTCATATATGTTGTTGGTGAAGCTCTTGTAACACAGGAGTTAAGCACCAAGCCATGTAAGGATAAGGAAAGAGATATACCCCCTCTCATACTTGTCTAAAACATTTCCCACATTTGTCCCCCCCAACTTTTAATTATTAACTAGAAACTTAGTTTCGTATTATAGGGACCACCTATGTGTTTTAAATGTGGAATACCTACAATACCTGTGATAGATATTGTATTATAGTTGTACTGCTCCTGGTGGGTGCCCTGCAAAGCAAGGGTAATTGCAGCGGTTAAGGCTATTTTTAGGAGCACAACATAATTATTTTTTTGTTCCTCACTAGTAGGAGTTGGGACCTCGTTTTCCAAAGCTTACCTTTGGAAGGACCTTTATATACTCTTTAATATTTTGGTTTCTAGTCCTAATCATCCATATTGGTAATATTGGAGGGTTGTTTGTGTGTCATTTATATAGGAATTTTATAGTGGTGTGCTTTGTGCTCTTTTTATTTAGTTCGACTTAAGTTTTATTTTCCTTACCACTCTTTAATATTTGATTCCTAGTGGCTAACCAAATAGCCCACTAGTCTATAAATGCTATTGGTATTTCACTTGAAGCAATGGAGCTACCACCTTAAGGGAAAAGGCTTAATTTTGTTGACTATATTCCTTGAAAGTTAGTTAAAGAGAATCAAGTTGAATTGAACAATATCACAGGGGAATAATATGTGCATAATTTGGTTATGGCCAAGTTTACTGAGGATACCAACCAAGGGACTCTTCCAAAAGGGGATGCTTGCACTTTTCCTTTCTTTGGAAACATTGTTTCCCCCTTGATAGCCACCTTGAATATTCCTGGATTTAATGTTGGAATACTAGTTTGGCTTTCATCCACTCCGAATATTAGAAATTTTATGGAAGATTATGAGATAAGAAATTTATTTCAAGGGCATCATGTGGATGATAATAATTCATTTTATTTTCCAGAGAAATATTCGCTTCCTCTTTTTGGCCCATCTGGTGAAAGTATAAATACTAGAAATGAGAAGTCCAAAAGGAATAGAAGGAGGAGGAATAAGAAGAAGAAGAAAGTTCTCTGTAAAATGTCACCAACCTATGCAAGTAGTGTTGGCGATGAGCCATTAGCCTCTACAATTAATGCTAGGGGAACAAGCCCAATCACTCCTAGTCAAACCAGCAAAGAGTGACAAACCTCTGAAAGTCACATTGGAAATGAGTCATCAAGATTTACAAGTATTGCTTTGAGCATGAGTCCTATCATTGCAAGTCCTAATGGAGAAGAGTCACCAACCTATGTAAGTCATGTTGGAGATGAATTGGTATGCAACCATCCCACAAAACAATAGATATAATAGATCAACGACTTAAAAAATATCCTCTTAGAGGGGGAAAATTCCTTTACATTACATAAATGAACAATTATTTGATGATTCAAATGAAAAAACATCCTTTATATATATAGGAGTCTAAGGGGTTACAATATAATCAAATCCTACATAACAATAATAATGTAATGGAAAAACATTAACAATAGTGGGCTTCTATGGGGCACAATAATAGTGATATGGGGACTACATGGGCACAAAAATAACAATAAGGGGGATACACTAACAATAATAATAAGGGGATACACTAGTATTATAGGGACCTAACATGCCCCTCTCCTTCAAAAGAGTGTTTTCCTCAATGATTGAGTAGTTCTAGATGCTTTTGCATAAAATTCTCATCCTCCCATGTTGAATCTTCAACAGGTAATTTCTTCCACTTGATGAGATACCCTGAAATTGATCGATTTATTAGCTTTCGAGTTCTTGTGTTCGAGACTGCTTCAAGTTCCAATATGATTTTTCCTTCCTAGTCAAGTTCTGGAAATATTTTTTGAACTAGAAGCTTTTCACCTATAACCTTCTTTAATCATGAAACATCAAAAACTGGGTGCACTCGGGAAGATCCAGGAAGCTCCAATTTGTATTCCATAGTACCAATATTTTTCAATACCTTGTATGGACCATATTACTTTGGTGATAATTTATTATCCTTCTTAACGATTGAGGGACATTTGTTTGTATGGTTGTAGCAGTAAAAATACCCACTCTCCTACATCAAAAATGATTTCACTGTGATTTTGATTTGCCAATTATTTCATTCGATTATGTGCCAAAGTGAGGTTATCATTTGAGAGTGGGAGAACTTGTTGTTGATGCTCGATGTGATCTTTCACTACTTGAACCTTATAATTTTCTCTTAAAGACGATGTTATGGAAGGTGGATGATATCAGGATACAGTGCCATAAATGGGGTCCTTTTTGTTGCAGTATGGAAGGAAGTGTTATACCACCATTCAGATAGAGGTAACCACTTGAACCATTGTGTTTGTTTATCAGATGCAAAGCAAGGAATATATCCTTCCAAACATGTATTCACTATCTCAGTTTTCCCATCAGATTGAGGATGATAAGATTATCTATGAGCTAATTTAGTACCCAGACAAGAAAATAATTTTGTCCAAAAATTTCTAGTAAAAATGGGATCTCTGTCGCTTACAATAATAGTTGGGTTTCCATGTAGATTTTTAATTGTTTCCATAAATGCAGTAGAAACTGTGCTAGATTTGAATGAATGAGATAACACAAAAAAGTATGAATTTTTGGTAAGTCTATCAACTATCACCATGATGACATTTTTTTCTTCGGACTTGGGTAAAACCCTGATAAAATTTATTGAAAAATCATCCCAATATTTACCTGGAATGGATAAAGGTTGTAACAGACTCAGGGTCTTAATTGTCTCAACTTTATTTTGTTGGAAAACCAAACATTCCGCCACAAAATTTTGAATATCAAATTTAAGGCCATCCCAAAAACACCCTTCTTGACCCTATGGTAAGTTTTTAAAAATGTTGAGTTACCTCCTAAGGGAGAGGTGTGCAATTCCAAAATAATATTTAGTTTGAGTTGGGAATTATTGCAAAGAGATAAGTGATCTTTGTACCATAATGAATCATTTTTCCAGTTAAATGTATTAGATGTACTAGGATATTGCTATGTATTTTGAATGAGTGTCCAAACTTCTATGTCATTCTTCCATTCATCCCTTGCTTCGGTCATCCAATTCCATTGGATAATAGAAATGGCACAAATCAATGCTTCCACATCCTCATATTTTCTTGAGAGTTCATATGCAACAACATTTTTCTACCCTTTTTTGTAGACGATTTCAAAGCGATAACCCAACATCTTTGTGACCCATTTTTTCTTCTCTTCTGAAGATAATCCTTGTTCCAAAAATTATTTAAGACTATCATGATATTTTTTTACCTTGAAGTATATTCCCAATAGGTAAGGTTGTCATTGCTTTAGTGCATGTAGTATTGCCAAAATTTCCTTATCATAAATAGGTTTGTATAAATACTTTCCTTTGATTGGATAGCTTTCAAAATAAATGATTCTTCCTTATTGCGTTAAAACAACACCAATTCCATTTCCCGAGGCATCAAATTCCACAATAAAGGTTTTTTCTAAGTCTTTCATAGCTAAGACTGGTGCTTGGCACATTTCTTCTTTAAGATGTTCAAAGGCCTTAACTTCTTTTTGAGTCCATGAAAATGCATCTTTCATTAGTAATGTTGTTAGAGGTGTTATTATTCTCCCATAGTTTTTAAGAAACTTTCCATAATACCACATTATCCCGAGAAATCCTCGGAGATGATCTATGGTTGTGGGGATTTTCCATTCCTTAATGGACTTAATTTTGTTAGGGTCTACCTTAACACCCTCATGAGATACAATATGACCCAGATATTCCACCTCCTATAATGCAAAGAAATATTTGGAGGTTTTTGCATATAATTATTTCTCCTCCAATAATTTGAGCACCCTGTCATCATGTTGAACATGATCCTTCCAAGGCTTTTTGTAGATTAGTATATCATCAAAAAACTTGAAATTTTTTTTCTAAAGAAGGGTTTGAAAATGGAATACAACAAACCTTGAAATGTACAAGGGGTATTGGTAAGGCCAAAAGGCATGACCAAAAATTCATAATTACCCTAATGAGTTCTAAATGTTATTTTCAGAATGTCTTCAGTCTTCATTCTCTTTTGATGATATCATGAATGAAGATTCAACTAGGTGAAGTAAATTTCTCCATATAATTCATCCAATAATTCATCGATGACAAGAATGGGAAATTTATCTTTAATAGTGAACTTTTTGATCTCCTTATAATCCGTCAACATGTTCCATGATCCATCCTTGTTGTGCACCAATACTATTGAATTATAGAAAGAATGTTTACTAGGTTTAATTGTACCAGCCTCTCACATTTCTCCAACCATATGTTCAATTTCACTCTTTTGGGAATAAGGATATATGTAAGGCCTGATGTTTGGAGGAACACTTCCTGGAATCAAATAAATAGCATGATCATGATCACAAATAGGTGGGAGTTCTTTAGGAGTCTTAAATACCTTGGAATGATTGTCCAATAATATTTTGGAGATCTGGAGATGATTTCGATGTTTGAACCTCTAGTGAGCATAATTTTTCAATTATGCCTCATTGTTGTTTCCTTATAATCTTTGTCATGTCATTAGAGCTAATTATCTTTCCTAGTTTCCTTGTGATACCCCTTAATTCAACTTTATTTCCTTCCCAAAATTTTTTTAGGAAAAATTCTTAAAAATTAAAAGTTATCGTACCCAAATATTGTGATTATTGGACTCATAGTACAACATTAGAACCACCCATTGGAATGGAAATAATTGGAATATTCAATACATATTCCCACATGGTTAGCTTGATATTATGGCACTTTATAGAAAAATTTATAGTTCCTCCATTTTCAGCCATCACTTGACACTCTGGTGCTGGATATAGGAAAAAATTCAATTCCCTAGCTATTTTACAATGAAACAAATTATGGGTACTACCCCAATCAATCAACACTATTATCTTTTTCTTCTTAATGTGTCATTCTATCTTGAGAGTTTTAGGAATGGTAATTCCTACTAATGCATTGAAATATATGGTCAGATTCATCTCTTCTTTCTATAGGGTTGTGTAATATTCCCAATTTTCCATCAGTTAATTGTAATATTAGAGTTCTTACTTTTCTTACTTAGTTAAGTAAATAAAAGGGTGGAGGGACCCATAAAACCCATAGATGAATAAAATCCACATTTGGTGTGTATATGTGGGTTATTTAGATAGTAGATCAACATTATGGAGTAGTGGAGTAGCTTATTAATAAAGGAAGAGTGGAGATCATGGATCATTAATGAGGAAGTTCATGGAGATGATGGAGGAGTCAAAGGTCATGGAGGAATAAAAGTAAGATCATAGAGAAATAATGATGAAGGGATGGAGGAATTGGTGCATTAAATGCACACATGATGGAGAGAGTGGAGATTACATGTAGAGATGATCGAGATCATGGAGAGACAACACAATCTTCATGGAGGCTAGTGGCCACATGTGCAGCGCAGTTATGAGGTGTTCCAAGGCTAGGGAAGGCTCACAAAGAATAAAAGGAAGGTGAAGGAAACCATAGAAGGGAGATTTTAGATTTGGATTTTAGATCTAGAATTGTCATTTTACATTTGTTTGCACACTTCATTTTTTTAGTGAAGTCTGTAGTGCTGTTTAGCACATGGTTGTTCCCGAGCAGGAATCCCACCCCTACCCACGGGTGACTTCGAGTGCCTACTCTGGGAAGGTTTCTTTGAGAATCCATTCATCATCATCCATTGGTTCCACATTTAGCCCCTCTCTACAACACATTCAGATTCAGGAATTACACATTCCTGCTTGAGGGTTTGAGAGGAGGAAGGTATTTATTGTCATTTCAGCTAAGAAACCAGTGGAGGATTCATCCTTTCACCTTGTGCTTCCAGTTTAGTCTTCCGAGAGAAACATATTGATATCCGAAATCAGGCCATCATTATACACCTCCATGTAGTAGCAGTTCTTTTAATTTTGGACAACTAGGTTCAAACTCCATGTTGTGATGCTCAGATGAAGATGCCAATATTTTTATTAGGCTCCTCTTTCGGAGAGGTGCAAGGTTGATCTAAATATCATATTAATCTGATGAGAAGAATATTTATTTTGAATTTATTCAAAATATGTGCAGGTAAACCTTAAGGTTTTGTGCCCCAGTAGTTGTGTCACACACACCCTCATTGATGGATATATATTGGTCAACGTTGGAGGACATTTTCACTCATATCATCCTCACACATTTCTCTCTCCTCATCTGATTGGTTCGATGACCTTGGAGGCTCTTCTCTCCACACTTGGGAAAATTTCAGCAACAACACATTTTTGTTTTCAGCCTAGGGTTTCTACAACATTGTTGACTTTGGTCAACACAAGGTTAAATGGAACTGCAACTCTCCTAGAAATTCAATTTTCCAAATCCGCATTTTTTGGCACTATTCCTGAGGGTAGACGTTGGCTTTGACTTGGATGCATTGACTTAGCTACTACTGCTATTTGCGTTGACAATTGACTGAAAGCGTTGACTTTTGGGTTGACTATTTTTTTTTGTCCTAGAGGGTTGTGTGACATTTCTGGTTGGCTAACCATATTGAGACTTTGCTGGTTGAAGCATCCCGCTGACCACCGTAACGCACCAAGACACTTATATATTTTGGCTTGTCTTCTGTCGTTCTACTGGTATGTTCTATCAGCATTTTACTTTGTTGTTTATGTGATTGTTGTTTGATATTGGGATAAAAAATAAAGGTACATCAAGCATAGAACATCTACAAAAATTTACATGGTATCAGAGCTGAAGTGAAGACAAAGCCCTAGTATGTAGCAATCACCAAAGAAGAGCATGCATTCCTCTAAATACAATGGCTTTAAGGTTGATTAAAAATTGACTGGGAAGGATGACTTCCATGCCTGGAAGATGAAATTGGATCTTATGTTGGAAGACCAAGACGTCATGGACAATGTGCAGGGTAAAATTCAAGAGCCTCCATCCACTGCAACTATTACTACCAAAACAAGTACAAGAAGGGAGAAATCAAAGCAAAGCTGATGATCAAGGACTCTATTCATAATAATTTGGTTAACTACAAATCTGAGCTAGGCACATCCAAGGAGATGTATGATAATTTGGTCAACACATTCAAGGCCAACAATGCAAATCAAGTCCTATTCTTCAAGAATCAATTGAAGAATCTGAAGAAAGGGGGGATGATTCTGTTCAATCATATTTTCTGAGGTTAACCGAGATGAGGAATAATATTTTGGATATTTGGGAGACAATAGCTAATCGAGAGATGGTTCTCACCGCACTTGGAGGTCTCTCATTTGAATGGCATGTTTTCAACACTACCACTCTCAATAATAATGTGATAGCTGACTTTGAAAAAGTAATATAAAGATGCGTACAAGAAGAGACAAGGATGAAGGAATATGAAAATGAAGGAAATATTGCCTTCGCTGCTCATTATAGAAAGAAGCACTTTGGTGGTCCAAGGAATAAAGGAAGAGCAGGGGCCCAAGGAAAGAAGGGAAATTGTTACACTTGTCACAAGCCAAGCCACTATGCTAGAGAATGCCCTTTCAATAAGGATTCTCCTGATGATGATGAAAACAACAACAACAATTGGAGTAATGGAAATCAAAGGAACAATAGGTTCAAGGGAAAAAGGAAGGTTCCCTCTGGCAGAAATGGTCAACCTTTCAAAAGGTCAAGAAATTCCAGCTATGAGGAATCAAATGTTGTTGATAAAATAAATGACTTCATTCTTGTATCTGTCCTCTCTGCTGCATCTCCACCTGACACTATGGATGTCTGGTTGATAGATAGTGGTACCTAAAGGCACATCATTGGGTTCAAGGAAGCACTTTCTGATATGGTTGAAAAGGATACTAATATGGAAATTATCCTTGGAAATAATTCTACATATCCTGTGAAATGGGTAGGGAATGTGACCATCCACTTGTCTCAAGGTCAAGTCCTTCGCTTGTAGGATGTACTCTTATGTACCTGATTTGAAGAAGAACCTTGTGTCTATTTCAACCATGGAAGAAAAAGGTTTCAATGTGGCATTCATTTATGGGAAGGTGCGTATTTGGAAGAAAAGTTTCAAGGAAGCTATCATGATTGGGTTTAGAGTTGATACAATCTAACAGGTTGGAGGAACTCCACTCAGAGAGATGATGTGTGATACTATCCAATAAACGGAACTATGGCACTGGAGGTTTGGACACCTTCACTACAAGGCCCTTCTCGAAGCAAGGAAGGTGGTCATAGGGATGCCTAAGTTCACAAATAATCATGAAGTTGTATGTTAGGGTTGTGCCGAAGGAAAGCATACGAGGTGTTGGCGCGAGGGGTCTTGACCCAGGTTCGAAGTTCAAGGTTTGCCAACAAACCCCTATACTAATGGCCCTTTCGGCAGTGACCTGCATGCGAAGGTCAAAGTCTCACCCGAAGTAGTATGGGTGGGTGCTAGAACTAGGTTTCTGCACCTTGAGAAAGGATAGGTAAGGCAAGCAGAGCTGTGTCCGGCCCTGTGATGCTAGATTGCCTCTTTCTGCGCAGGGTCGATAGGTCTCTTTTCGCATCCACGTGTGCTAGATCTATAATTATATACTTCTATGACAGTAGCACCATATTGCATAAAATAGAACAAAACAAATCCAGATACAGCAAACACACTTACACAGATCTTTCGTAGCTTGAATACAGAATGCACATAATGCAGTAATTCCCAATGATTCGCAAAAACAATACACATAGATTCAGTTCTCAAGCAACCTTTCTCATTCATCAATTCATCAATTCCTTCTTACAATACCCATCCCAACCTGCGCACACAGCAGCAGGGTCCGCACACTGGTGGACTCTGGATCTCCGCGCACACAGCCAACATGAGTCCTTTCCCCAAAATCCCAAACAGATATCTTAAACCATAGTTCGCATCAATAGCTCTTCATTTTCTACCTTACAATTCAAAATGTTCCTCTATTTATAATAATCTAGCCTAAACTCTCCTATGGTATGCAAACCATGGTTTTTGAACCCCTGGTTTACCCTTTTTCCCATTACAATGCTTTTAGGGCTTTGACCCAGCCCAAAACCCCTGCGCTAGACTAAATATAATCAAAAGTGTTCAAAATTGGACCAGTTTCGTAGCTCATAGGAGACCCTATTCCAACAGTCCCCCAACACAATCTTGTGACTCGTCCCGAGTCACTGTGGTGGTGCGGTCGCTATCTGTTCATGCAAGGTATTGAAAGAAATAATGAGCAGAGGGAGCACTTCTTGACTTTGGGCAGCAGCTCGTTGTGCGATATTGACAAGCTTCAGGGAGGCAGGGTCTTCTGGAGCTGTGGTAACTTGCTCCAATATCTAGTGGAGGTGTGCGATGGCCTTATGAGCACCCTAAGATATCTGGAAGGCAGTATCACCCTATGGTTTCAAGCGATTCTTGACGAAGTGCTTGGTGCGGTGGAGATCCACAATCATGTCTATGAGGGCGTTGTGAGTTTTTAAGAGGGCTAGACGCTGCGCAGGGATGAGGGAAGGGAAGGTAGCTTCGATCTGATTGAAATCAGCCTCCGTCCGTCGTAAGTCTTCCTGGACACGCTGAAGCATGGGGTTGAACCGGACCACTATCCAGAGCTGCATAGCCGCCTCGAGCAACTGAGTGCCCAGAGTAAGCTGTTCCTTAATAATATTCGTCACTTCCGTGATCAATGCAACCTGTTGTGCCCGAACTTCCGGGGGTATTTCACACTGTTTCCGTGTAGTCTGGTCACGGTTACGGATCTCTTGCAACACAACGGTGTATAAATCCCGTAACGCCTCATGGGGTAGCTGCGCAAAGTCTATTTGTAGGTCCATAGTTTTCGGGGCGTGGTCGCCAACCATGATAGTGCGAGGTAGCGAACAAATATGTCTTTCGTTGGATGGTAGTCTAGAACTGTGGAGAAGTCGCAGCGTATCCCTATATCGCTTCGTCACTTTCATGCACAAGACTAGTTGCGACTTGACTGCGTCAATGTTGGTGGCGAGCTGTGGCAATTGCGTACCCTCCCTCGTGGTATCGTCCGAGGTCATCCGGCTGGGTTCTGCGATCGTTCCAGGGTTGTAAAGGTTGGGAACTCCCGTCGTAGAGTTGTGGTTCCTCTTTGCACCGGGTTCAAAGTCAATTCTCCCTGCAGGTAGATAGAGGCCAATCATTTTATCAATCGTGGCATCCCCAGACCCTCTCAACACGATGTATGTAAGCGCTGAACTAGTGGGTTAGGGATTTTCATAGCAACAAAAGAACAGGCTTCCCAGAAAATGTTAAAGATCCCAACAAGCAAGCAAGAGAATAACATAGGCAGGGTACAGATACAATATGGAGCCCTAAGCGAAGTTATCCTATTGAACTTATACTATTCGGGGCTATCCAATGGTATATTAAACCTTACTTGAAACTTACCATCGATTGTCCGGAACAAACTCACCATAAATTTTCGTATTGATGGCAAACCGCCCATTTTTTGTAACGGTAAGGTTCCATTCTCACCAAAGTGCTGTGGTTTGATGGTCCTTACTGGTATCTAAGGGCTTTCCCATGGATTTACAGATTTTGGATGACGCCTGTGTGTTGCTTGCGTACTCCGAATTAAAGCCGATGCCAGGTGTTTTGAACTACGGTCCAGGTACCACTCCAGCAACTTGGCCACCGTACCCCTTGACAGGTGTGCTTTTCCCTTGGTCAGGGCGTCCGTGTGCGGCAGAGCTGTGTTGAGCGTCCTTGTGCCATCTGCCACCTTAAATGTTCGTAGAAACTCAGCCCGAAAATTCTCCCAATTGCGCATGTACTGGTGCAGCTCTGCATCTAAATACCACGCAGTTAGACACAAGCCTAGGTCATGGATAACTGGGTGAACTTTTTCGTTTGGGGTCCTATCGCACCATTGTGTTTCCCATGCCAACAAATATCTGCATGGGTCCTCTGACCCAAGGGACCTCTAGATCTGTCTTCCAGCTGGGGCTCCAAATCACAGGATCATCTTATCCCGACACTCCTCCCAAGTGCGGAATACCGGCCCATGCGTATCCCACCAATGCGTAGGCACTCCGTTTAGGGCTAGTGGAAGTGCCCCTAGCCTACGTTCTTTAAGAACTTTGGCTTCAAATGTGCATAAAAACTTCTCAATGTCACCCACGTCCTCAAGGTAGGGCAGGTCTCTTACCTTGGCGGAGATGCAGTGGAAGTTCCTTGTGACCCAAAGACATCGTAGCGCCGAAACCTCATGCAACTGGCCTTTCCAATTCTATAGTTCCCCATAAGAGTTGGAAAAAATTCACGGTCCTTTTCCAAGCAGAGTACTCCTTCCGCCTGGGGTTAATCCAATCTTCGTCCTGTGTAGTTAATTTGTAAATGTGATCTATTTCTTCCTCGTCGCGTGCTGACTCTGTATACCGTGCACCTTCTGCGGGATCCAGTGGTACTATTACACACGTACCGTTATTTTCAAACACCATGTTGCGCTTTTTGAGATTCATGACACCCCCCATATCTATAGGCCAGTCTAATCCTAGGAGTGCAGGGTAGGGATCCGGATCTTCCACAATTTATATTACTTCAAAGTCAACTAGGAATTTTACCCCTGCGATATCTACCATGAATTTTGGCAGCCTTCCCAGAGGGATGATCTTCTGTTGATTTGCCATGCACAACTAGATGGTGGACCATTCCAATTTAGGCTCTCCCATTCATTTCCATGTTTTATTTGGTAATACATTTGCATCTGATCCAAGATCTAAAATAAATTGATCCATCTCGTAGTCACCAATCTGCGCAATCAACCACATTTCTCTTCTGGTGCATTTTTTATATCTGTATAGCTTGTGTACATCCTTGATCCTAGGAATCAGATCAGGCTGAGCTACGCAGCTATGCATTAATGCTTGAAGGTTCTCCAAAACCCGTGGGTTACGTAGCATCTTTAGACATGCCTACAGAAAGGGCTCAACCCCCTCCTCTATCTTGAGGTGTGTTGGCATCTTCGCAGTAGATGCTATCGTTTCTTGTCCCTTGTTGATGTTCGATCCTTCTTGAGAGGTCGTAGGATCCCTGGCAGGCGCTTCCTTTGCTCCCTGCTTGACCATCCCGCTGTGTGTTATGACTTTCACACTTGGGTCTATGTTTCTTAGCTCGGCTTTAACTCTTTGCACATTCTGCGTAGGGGTGGGCTATTTTTCCTGCATCTTGGCTATTAAAATTGGGCAATCTTCAACCACATGGTCTAGCTGACTACAATATTTGCAGGATTGCTTGGCAGGGTTTGGGCAGTCCTTGGCGAAGTGTCCTACCTCCCCGCAATTATAACATATTAGCTGCCTGTTGATCATCGGTTGTCATTGATGCCAACTCAAGCAGCACTAGGGGCTAACCCAATATTGCATGGGAATTTTGACCTACCAAATTAATATATTCTGGGTCAATAATGATTTTGATGGTTTCTACTTGTCGAGATGGGGCATGGGTCATTGAAAATTCATAATTAATATTTTTTAAGCTCCTAAAATCCCTCCCACGTTCACTTGTTGAAGCCCCTCTCAACTTAAGCATTCATATAAATTGTGATCTTCATTGCCTCCTTATGCAAGGGATTCGGCCATATGAAAAAGGTCATTGTGAAATTTTCACTCTAAATTTTTTTCTACGAAGGTTCAGAAGCTGAAATGTTTATGAGGCGAAGCCGAAATCCTGAGGAAGCTGCAGTAAAAATTTTAGATCAAGGTGCGCAACATTTTTGGAGATATGATCTGTGTAATTCAGGGTTTTTTCAGGCTCCTGAAAGAAGTGACCTTGGTAAAATCGTCATAACTATCTCTCTGAGTATCAGATTGGAATTCTATAAAAAGTGGCAAATAGTGCACATTATTTAGTTATCACTCTTTTAATTTCAGAGCCAAATGAAGAAACAGTGACACGTGGAATGCCGTACAAGTGCGCTCTGCTGAAACAATCCTTAATTAGGGCATTGTGAGAGATTGGGTATAACTCTCTCTTGAAGAATCCAAATTGGGTCAGACCTATGGCATTGGAAAGAAGACTTAGAGGAATACTGCAGGACTGAAAATTAGATATTGAGGATATGAAATAACAGAGATACACCAGATTCAATATCGAGCTCCTAGAAGGCAAGAAAAAGCTAGATCATGTGTTGTCAAGGGTTGCAAAGGACTAGACTTTATATGGAAACAAAGAAAAGCAAGGTGCAATAGAGGGTAGCATGACAAGAGCAGCAACCAAGGTGCATAATAGCAGTAAGAATTTTATCATATGAAGTCTTCAAGTGGGCAGCACTGCATACAGTCATTGTAAAGGTATCATTGTACTTAGTCATTGAAAATGAATTATAGTACAAATTGTACTAGTATCTATCTGCCAAGGGTTGAAGAGGAAGTGTTGGGAGGTCTAGGATCATCATTAGGTGCTTGTGCCAAAGTTTGGGTTATGGTCTATCATATATTCTTCTTCTGCATCATTCTATATCATTGTAAAGTGGACCATTTTCCCTGGTACAAGAGTCCATTCATATTTTATTCTTCTATAGGGTGGTAGGGTGGTGCTAGGGTGAGTTGTAGCTCATTGGGTGTTGGGGCATCCGTTTAGTTGACTACTGAAGAATCTTGGGTGCTGGAGCATCCATCCTATGGGAGCTGGAGAAGAATTATTTTCTAGATTCTAGGAAGTTGGAGCTTTATTTTCAATTGAAGTTGAATATTAAAGAATTATGTGGTTTTTGTCCCGGAGTGGGTTTCCACCTTAAAAACTATGTGCATTTGTGTTCCTCTTGTTTACTTCTATCAATGTACAAACACTGATAATAATTGAAGATTAACTAATGCTCTAATTAAAAGGAATACTGATTTACCCCCCCTATCAGTATTTCCAACAATTGGTATCAGAGCTTGGTTCCTTCAATAGCAGTTTAACAGCTGGAAGGAGGTCATGGAGCATACCAAGAATGGTGTACCTCTATTCAATGAAAATAATTATGCACTTTGGAAAGGAACAATGGAAGTCTATCTCTTGGCACAAGGTTATGAAGTATTGGACACTGTTCCAAATGGATTTACATCAACCGTGGATGAACAAGGTAAGAAGAATTTAGTAAATGATGCAAAAGCAAAGAATATTATTATCAGTGGAATTATTGAATCTCCTTATCATAAGGTGTTGGGTTGTAAAATCGCCAAAAATGTATGGGACAAGCTTGAGAATATATATGCAAGTGACTCAAATGTCAAAGAAGCAAAGCTTCAAAGCTGTAGAGAAAAATTTGAGCAACTCAAAATGAAAGAAGATTTCAACATTGCTGCATACTTCCAATACGTTGATGAAATAACCAATACTCTGGAAGGATTGGGAGAGCCAATTGACGAGAAGACTATTATACGGAAGATTCTTAGAACATTACCAGGGAGATTCAACCTAAAGATATCGGTCTTAGAATACAGTGCAAATCTGGACAAACTCAGCAAGGAAGAATTACATGGAGTTCTCATAGCATATGAAATGAGACTTGATGAAGAAAAGGATACTTCAAATCTAGAAACTGCGTTCGTTGCATCTAAGAAAACCAATAAGGACAAACAACCTTCAATTGAAATGACATTCACTTGCAAGTGTGAAGAAAAGGGAGATGATGGAGAAGGTCTTTTAGATGAAGAATATGCTTACTTTACGAGAAAACTAAAACCTGGTAAAGGAAAATTCGAAGGTAAACTTCCATTGATATGTTTCGGTTGTGGTGAGGTTGGGAATTTCATAGAAAAATGTATGATCAAAAGTGATGGAAAATCAAAAGGAAAGAAAGGCTTTAAGAAATTCAACACGCAAGGAAAAAAGAAAGGATCCAAAAGGAACTTTCTCTCTAAAGAATATAGCTCATCATCTGATGAAGAAAGTGACAGCAAAGAAGAAGCCAATGAGAAATTATTGTTTATGGCCAAGCACAATAAACAAGAAGTATCAAACAATGAAGAAGAAGGGTTGACCATTAAAGAATTTTATGAGGAGGCAATAAAGCTTATAAAAGAGCTCAATGTTGAGAAGATCCGTTCCAATACTCTTCAAGAACAAGTTCAAGGTCTCAAAATTGAGGTTGAAGAACACAAATGTATTGAAGTGTCACTTCAAAAGAAGTTGGAAGAAAGCAACCAAGAAAGGGAAGCATTAGAAGTTGAAGTTGTCTCGCTGCGTAAGGAAGTGAAGAAGGGAAAAATTGTCCAAAACTATGCCAACAGCTCAAGGGCATTGAAATAACTCATGAACAATCAACGATCTTACAACAAAAAAACTGGCCTCGGTTACAAAGAAGAAGAAGCAGGACCTTCTACAACAAAATACAATGAATCTATGAGATCTGACATACATGAAGACTTCATTGGACAAGATTCGCAAGCACATCCTTGGAAGATGATTCCTCGATGAATATTTTCATCCAGGTACCAACATATTTTTCATGTTGTTATTCATGTGGAAAATTTGGTCATAAATCTGTAGAATGTCGCACGTACCCTAGGAACCAATACAATTCCAAGAGATTCTTCAAATATGAACTTCCCAGGGCTCAATGAAATATCAATAGATTTGAACATTTAAGAAATAATATGGAATGTTACAAATTTCAGAACTTTGGGCACATAGCCAGAGACTGCAGACTTGAAAATCCTCCAGAAGAATCTTCGAAGCCACAGAATGAACGAACATGGAAGAAGAAGAAGACTGATAATTGTGATCTCGCTCTCAAGGCTCAAAAAAATAAAGATGTGTGGTATGTTGACAACGGTTGCTTAATGCATATGACTGGAGATAGAAAGAAATTTGTATCTTTGAAAGAGAAGAAGGATGGAACCATATCCTTTGGAAATGATGGATCTTCAAATGTTATAGGATCAGGTATCATCACTCTCGGAAGCATATATGTTATAGCCAAGAATGTTCTATTGGTCGAAAACATGAATCACAATCTGCTCAGTGTTGGACAAATGTCTGATCAAGGACACAAAATGCTATTCAACTCCACAAAATGTGAAATCAGGAAAGGTAGGTATGGTAAAATTGTGGCTACAACAAGTCAAGCTCCAAACGACATATATGTTCTGGATGAAGCAACTAAAGCATGTCTACTAGCTAAAGAAGATGAAAGTTGGTTATGGCACAAACGAGCGGGTCACATAAAATTTGAAAATCTTGTCAGGATAAGCAAAAAGGAAGCAGTACAAGAAATGCCGAAAATCTCAAAACCTTCCAACACACTATATGAGGCATGTTGGAATGGCAAGCAGACAAAATTCCAATTTAAAACAAAAGAACACTTTTCATCACATCCATTGGAATTGATACATACTGATCTATGTGGTCCTGTGAGAACAAAAGGCTTAGAAGGAGAATTATATTTCATGTTAATGATACATGACTATACCAGGATGACAATCATCAGTTTCCTAAAGAAAAAATATGAAGCATTTGAGTGCTTTAAGATCTACAAGGAGTTGGTTGAAAATGAAATTGATTTGAAAATAAAGTGTTTAAGATCAGATAATGGTGGAGAATTCACTTCCAAATTATTTTAGCAATACTGTGACGAAAATGGAATAAAAAGGCAATTTTCAACAGCACGAACACCTCAGCAAAATGGAGTTTCTGAAAGAAAGAATAGAACTGTACAGGAAATGGGTAGAACAATGTTGAAGGACTCAAAATTAGATGAAAAATTTTGGGTTCAAGCAATTGATATGATAGTATTCCTTATCAACCGAGGTCTTCTCAGAAATAATTGCAACAAGACTCCATATGAATTATGGAAAGGAAAAACAGCTAATGTAAAATATTTCAAAATCTTCGGAAGCAAATGTTATATCAAAAGAGAAGATCAAAATTTGGGTAAGTTTGAATCACGTGTTGATGAAGGTATCTTTGTTGGTTACTCACGCAAAAGAAAGGCCTATAAATGCTATAATCTAAGATGAAAACAGATAGTGGAGAGCATAAATGTTACATTTGATGAAGATGGTGTTCTAGCGAGTAATGATGAGGATCTAGAATCTTTGAAACTTGAGACAGGGGCTGAAAAAGACACAGATAAAATTGTAGAACAAGAAGAAACTATCAAGGAGGAAGAAGTAAACAATGATCATCAAGATATACCACAACAACAACAAGAAGCTCCTCCAATGAGAACAAAAGAGTGGATTCAAAAGAACCATCCATCAAATCAAATAATTGGGGACATAAGTGAAGGTTGATAGCTTCGTTCATCACAACAAGCTCACGTTGCTTTTCTAGAAACCTTTGAGCCTAGTAGTTTTGAGGAAGCCAACAAAAATGAGCATTGGGTAGTAGCTATGAATGAAGAATTGGATCAAATTGAGAAGAACAACACCTGGGAATTAGTTCCACAACCAAAAGATAAAAATGTAATTGGGACTAAATGGGTGTTCAGGAACAAATTGAATGAAGATGGGCAGGTTACCAGAAACAAAGCAAGATTGGTTTGCAAAGGCTATGCACAAGTGGAAGGAATTGATTTCGACGAAACATTTGCACCAGTTGCCAGAATGGAAGCCATCCGAATGTTTCTTGCCTATGCATGTTCAAGAAAAATCAAAGTCTACCAAATGGATGTTAAGTTAGCATTTCTGAATGGAGAATTAGAAGAAGAAGTTTACATCGAACAACCTGAAGGTTTTCTACTATCACAAAAAGAAGACTATGTCTGCAGGTTAAAGAAGGCTCTATATGGTCTCAAGCAGGCTCCTAGAGCATGGTATGCTCGTCTTGATGGATACCTACATCAACAAGGGTTCAAGAAAGGTACTGTTGATAGCAATATTTATGTACAAATAGATAAAGATAATTTAACAATCGTTGATGTATACGTGGATGATATAATATTTGGTAGCAATGATGATCGACTAAGTAAGAAATTTTCTACAAAGATGCAAAGTGAGTTTGAGATGTCTTTACTCGGTGAGCTGACATACTTCTTAGGGCTTCAAATATCTCAGCAAGAGAAAGGAATATTTATATGTCAAGCCAATTACATCAAGGAAATGCTCAAGAAATTCAAAATGGAAGATTGCAAACCCGTCCTTACTCCGATGGTAACAAGTTGCAAATTGAGCATAGACGACTCATCTAAGGATGGGATCAGAGGTTGTACAGATCTATGATTGGTAGTCTTCTATATGTAATAGCCTCTTGGCCAGATGTTATGCAAGCAGTTGGACAAGTAGCAAGATTCCAAGCAGCACCAAAAGAATCACATATTATTGGTGTCAAAATAATTCTTCGATATCTAAAGGGCACAGAAGAATATGGCTTGTGGTATCCCAAAGGTAACAATCTCATTATTCAAGCCTTTACAGATGCAGATTGGGCAGGAAGCGTTGATGATTGTAAGAGTACTAGTGGAGCAGCATTCTATCTAGGTGGTTGTCTCATATCATGGTTGAGAAAAAAACAAACTTCAATCTCGTTATCTACAGCGGAAGCAGAATACATTGCAGCAGCATCATGTTGTACTCAAGTCCTTTGGATGAAACAAAATTTGCAAGATCTTCAAGTACAATTCAGTGAGCCTATTCCCATATTCTGTGACAACACTAGTGCCATCAGCATCTCCAAGAATCCTGTCATGCATTCAAAAACAAAACACATTCCGATCAAATATCATTTTGTTAGAGAACAAGTCGCTGAAAAGAATATCAAACTTGAGTATGTTTGTACAAAAGAAAAAATTGCTGATATCTTTACTAAAACTTTACCTCATGAAGCATTTGAATATCTTCATCAAAAGCTTGGGATTCTCCCAAGTTCTCATTAGATTACAGGTCTGCAAGACAGTTGTGTGTCAGGGGGAGTGGAAGTGTGTACAGGTCTGCAGGACGGTTGTGTGTCAGCGTGAGTGGAAGTGTGTACAGGTCCACAGGATGGTTGTGTTCCAGGGGGATTTACCTTTTGCCATTGATGTCAAAGGGGGAGAGAATGTTGTAGGAAGAGGTGTCATGATCGCAGGGGGAGTACTTGTGTTGCCATCAATGCCAAAGGGGGATATTGTTGATCAACGGTTGTCATTGATGTCAACCCAAGTAGCACCAGGGGCTAACCCAATATTGCATGGGAATTTTGACCTACCAAATTAATATATTCTGGTTCAATAATGATTTTGATGGTTTCTAATTGTCGATATGTTTCCGTTGATATATGGCACACCATGTAATTCTTCAGGGTTTGAGAGATATTCATGTTTGAAGTTTGTACCTCAGTTAGTGGGCTAAAACCCCATGGGGTTGGGGCATGGGTCATTGAAAAGTCATAATTAATATTTTTTAAGCTCCTAAAATCCCTCCCACGTTCACTTTTTGAAGCTCCTCTCAACTTAAGCATTCATATAAATTGTGATCTTCATTTCCTCCTTATGCAAGGGATTCGGCCATCTGAAATAGGTCATCGTGGAATTTTTGCTCTAAATTTTTTTCTACGAAGGTTCAGAAGCTAAAATTTTTATGAGGTGAAGCAAAAATCCTGAGGAAGCTGCAGTACAAACTTCATATCAAGTTGCGTAATATTTTTGGAGATATGATCTGTGTAATTCAGGGTTTTTGCAGGCTCCTGAAATTCATATCAAAGAAGTGACATTGCTAAAATCGTCATAACTCTCTCTCTGAGTACTAGATTGGAATTCCATAAAAACTAGAAGATAGTGCACAGTCTGTAGTTTTCGTTCTATAAATTTCAGAGCCAAATGAAGAAACAGTGACACGTGGCACGTCGTACAAGTGCACTCTATGGAAACAGTCCTTAATTAGGGCATTGTGAGAGATTGGGTATAAATCTCTCTTGAAGAATCCAAATTGGGTCAGACTTGTGGCATTGGAAAGAAGACTCAGAGGAATACTACAAGACTGAAAATTAGATATTGAGGATCTGAAATAACAGAGATACACCAGATTCAATATCGACCTCCTAGAAGGCAAGAAAAAGCTAGATCATGTGTTGTCAAGGGTTGCAAAGGACCATAATTTCTATGGAAACAAAGCAAAGCAAGGTGCAACAAAGGGTAGCATGACAAGGGCAGCAACCAAGGTGCATAATAGCAGCAAGAATTTTATCATATGAAGTCTTCAAGTGGGCAACACTGCATACAATCATTGTAAAGGTATAATTGTACTTAGTCATTGAAAATGCATTATAGTACAAATTGTACTAGTGTCTATCTGCCAAGGGTTGAAGAGGAAGTGTTGGGAGGTCTAGGATCATCATTAGGTGCTTGTGCCAAAGTTTGGGTTATGGTCTATCATATATTCTTCTTCTGCATCATTTTATATCATTGTAAAGTGGACCATTTTCCCTGGTACATGAGTCCATTCATCTTTTATTCTTCTATAGGGTGGTAGGGTGGTGCTAGGGTGAGTTGTAGCTCATTGGGTGTTGGGGCATCCGTTTAGTTGACTACTGAAGAATCTTGGGCGCTGGAGCATCCATCCTATGGGAGCTGGAGAAGAATTCTTTTCTAGATTCTAGGAAGTTGGAGCTTTATTTTCAATTGAAGTTGAATATTAAAGAATTATTAGAAAAGCATTAGGTGGTTTTTGTCCCAGAGTGGGTTTCCACCTTAAAAACTGTGTGCATTTGTGTTCCTCTTGTTTGCTTCTATCATTGTACAAACACTGATAATAATTGAAGATTAACTAATTCTCTAATTAAAAGGAATAATGATTCACCCCCCCCCCCCCTCTTAGTATTTCCAACACTGCCCACGTCCTCGTCCTGCGCTTCCTCCCCAACCTCCCCTGCCCTTTGCTTGGGAGCCACCAAAGCTCATGGGAGATATTGGTGACGCAGAGTCTGATTGTACCCTATATAAGTTCCCACGATATATCATCAAGTTGTATGTGCGACAGTTTTGCTCATCGTGTCTTACTGATCGACAGAACCTGCACCACTGTTGCTTCAGTTTGTCCATACTTAGTCGAGGGCACTAGGCCGTATCGTGTAGTCCCACTACCCAGCAATCATCGTACCATAACACAAAACCTCTTGATCCTGGATGTAGTGGACTAGGTCCTCCTACCTGCATGTAATCTGCCAATAAAGGGCACTGATCCTTCATATGGCCAGATACCCGACATCGTATGCACCAGAGATCTGCGCTAGCTCCTTTTCCCCGTTCCTTCCATAGGTTCTATATCTCCATGTGCATGGCTCCGAGCTACTCCTAAATTTTTTGTACTCCTCCCAAAGTATCGTCTTTGGGCGTGGCTTCTAGTTTCATCACGGCTTCCAAAGCTTTTTCCTGTGACTCGAAGGTTTGGTGGCCCATCGGTATACACAAGTGAGGTAGCAACATAGCAATGAACCATTCGGTGTGTTGTCTATCATCATACTTAAATCCTCCTTCTCTGATCTATTTTTTTAGTCTCTGATCAGCTTCCCAGATGGACTTAGTCACTCCTTGCTTGAAATATTTCACATCTGCTACAATCTGAGAGTAGGATTTAGGTTTTCGAAACTGTTGTTTTAGGGCGTCCTTAATATCTTGAATAGATGCGCTCTTGTTTTGAGATATGGACCACATATATCAGTCCAGAGCTCTCTCTTCGAAGGCTAGGGACAACTGCGCTCTCTTCACAGTATCACTTACCACACCCTGCACAGTCCATACCGAGTCTGCCACAAACCAAAAATGATCCATGTCCTCATCGGTCGCACCTTTAAAGGCAAGTAATTTCAAGTGCGCCGCCATGTCTCCTTCTAGCGGGGGTTTGGTTGAGGGTTTATTCTTCCATGGTTCTGACGTCGGTGTAACTGGCGGGCCTTGCGTAGCTTCTCCTTTCAGCAGGCTATAGACAGAATTACCCCCTTCTTGATTGGTTCGATAGTACTTACCACTCAATGTTGTACTTTCATCCAGAGTGGCACTCATTCACTTCCTTGTCAGGTTTCCAGTATTCGATTGTCATTACCCCATCCCTTCCTCAAAATGCTCCAGGTCCTGGCAATGGAACCATTTGTTGGCACGAGGGGTCTTGACCCAAGTTCAGAGTTCAAGGTTTGCCAACAAACCCCTATACTACTGGCCCTTTCGACAGTGACCTGCTTGCATAGGTCAAAGTCGCACCCGAAGTAGTATGGGTGGGTGCTGGAACCGGGTTTCTGCACCCTGAGAAAGAAGAGGTAAGGAAAGCAGAGCTGAATTCGGCCCTGTGATGCCCAAATCACCTCTTTTTGCGCAGGGTCGATAGGTCTCTTTTCGCATCCACGTGTGCTAGATCTATAATTATATACTTCTATGATAGTAGCACAATATTACATAAAAAAGAACAGAACATATCTAGATCCAACAAACACACTTACACAGATATTTCGCATCTTGAATACAGAATGCACATAATGCAGTAATTACCAATGATTCACACAAACAATACACATAGATTCAGTTCTCAAGCAACCTTTCTCATTCATCAATTCATCAATTCCTTCTTACAATACCCATCCCAACCTGTGCACACAGCAACAGTGTCCGCACACGGCTGGACTCTGGATCTCCGCGCACACATCCAACAGGAGTCCTTTCCCAAAAAACCCAAACAGATATCTTAAACCATAGTTCGCATCAATAGCTCTTCATTTTCTACCTTACAATTCAAAATGTTCCTCTATTTATAATAATCTAGCCTAAAATTTCCTATGGTCCGCAAACCATGGTTTTCAGACCCATGGTTTACCCTTTTTCCCATTACAATGCTTTCAGGGCTTTGACCCACCCCAAAACCCTTGTGCTAGACTAAATATAATCAAAAGTATTCAAAATTGGACTAGTTTTGCAGCTCGTAGGAGACCCTGTTCCAACACGAGGGGACCTTTCCCCTCAAGCATAAAAAAGACATCTGATGTCTTGCAATTAATACATTTTGATCTGTCTGGTATGTTTCTTGTGACATCCTTGGGAGGATTTTCTTATTATATGACATTTATAGATGACTTCTCACGCAAAACCTAGATATACTTCTTGAAGAAGAAGGATGAGGCCTTCATGTGGTTCCGTACCTTCAAAGCCTTGGTGGAAAATCTGACAGGGAATAATATCAAGATATTGAGGACTGATAATGGAACTGAATATGAGATGAATGAGTTCAAGAAATTTTGTAGAGAAGCTGGCATCAAGAGGGAGACCACAAATATCTATACTCCTGAGCAAAATGGAATTGCTAAACGAAAGAACAAGACCATTGTGGAAGCTGCTTGTGCCATGATATGTGACCAAGGTCTATCGAAGTTTCTGTGGGGAGAAGCTATGAACACTACTGTGTTCATACAAAACCAATGCCCACATTCTGCTCTGGACTCCAAAATGCTTGAAGAGGTTTTCTCTGGTAAGAAACCTGACGTCTCACATTTTAGAGTTTTTGGATGTCCTGTTTATTTTCATGTGCCGAAAGAGAAGAGGAGCAAGATGGATGCTTATGGAAAGAATGGAATGTTTGTGGGCTACAACGAAACTTTTAAGGCCTGTAGAGTCTATGTGCCTAGTCAAAGGGAAGTGGATATATGCCACGATGTCACCTTTGATGAAGATGATTCCCTGAGGAAAGTAGTCAATCTTCCAAAATCTGAGGAAGATCATGAGGCGAGGCCTAGAAATCAAGAAGAACCGAAGGATGAGATGATACCTGATGCTGAAGGATCGATGGACTCGATTGATCCACCTCCTTTGATGAGGAAGAGACCATCATGGCTCAAGGATACTCTTGAGGATGCCGAGGGACATATGGCCCCAAGGGAGACATTCTGTGAAAGAAAGAAGCTAAATAGATACGAAGGGTATCTAGTAGCCATGAGTACTATTGTACAATCTGAGCCTGGATATTTTGAGGAAGTCATAAAGAATCAAGTCTGGAAGGATGTTATGCACAAAGAGTATGAGTCCATAATGAATAATGATGTCTGGGATGTGGTTCCAAGATCGGAGAACAAAACAGTTGTCACCTCGAAATGGATCTAAAAGATCAAGCATGGATTTGATGGAAGTGTTGAAAAGTTCAAGACAAGATTTGTTGCCCGTGGCTTCTCTCAAAAGGAATGCATAGACTATGATGATATATTATCACCTGTAGCCCGATATACCACCATCCAATCTATCATAGCCCTTGCTACTATGCAAAGATGGAGTCTTCATCAGATGGATGCGAAGACCACATTTCTGCATTGTGCGATAAAGGAAGAGGTGTATGTGGAGCAACCTCTGGGGTTCGAAGTTCAGGATCGGGACACCCATGTCTGCAGATTGAAGAAAGCTCTCTATGGGTTGAAGCTGTTATCACTCAGTAATTTCTCAAGGTTAAAGAAAGAAATAGTTTGAGGTAACCACAAACCTACATTTAAACTCTAGGATCTAGCCTTCCTAGGGTTTAGAGAGGGCTCTCCCTATAAGATTTAACTTTGTTTTAATTATAATATATTAGGCTATTTATGATTGTGCAAATTGGTTTTTATTTGGTTTGGTTTGGTGGGAAAAATCACTTAATGAGATGGATAGTGGAAAATCTGATTATCCATTGGGCTAAGGAGTCAAAAGTCAAGCAGACAGAACTAGGATCAAGGTCAAAAAGTCAAATGTTTTCAGGGCAAGATAGATAAGCCTTTGAAGATCTTGGAAGGCTGTTTGGTGAAGTGGTTTGATCAGGATAAAGAGAAATTAAGGGTTCTTTGATCCAGAAAAACAAAGTAGTAGGCATAGTTCAAATGAAAGAGGGAGAAATTAAGGTTTTCTTGCTCTGGAAATCAGCAGAAAACATAGAAATGATAAACAGTAAAGACAGGGTGCTTTTAAGAAATCCTGAAATAATACTCCTATTTATTCATTCAAATTTAGAACACATAATGGATGCATGGAATAAAGAATATAAACAATGACAAGTAGAAAGTACTTCACTTCAATGGCTCATCACATGAATCTTGAAATATGATGCTAATTGATCTGATCCAGTCTGCTACTCGAAATTTGCAACAAAAAAGCCTTCAAGTCCAAAAAAAATGACTATAGAAATACTCATCAATTTATTCCACAATAATACTTCAAAGGATGAAGTATCTATACAAATTCTAAACTAGAATATCTTGAAAAAATATCATGATTTGTTTACAAATATCTCAAATTGTTTTACATAAATAGAACTTAATAAAAGGACACTCAAAACTAATGAATATATTTGGCACTATACTTATCAATTGATGACGAAAAAGAAGACAATTCGAATTTGATATCAACTCTTAGTTGATGATGAGGCATCCAAGTCACTAACTGTCTCCTTCCTTTGTGCATTTTTCTCTAGAAATTTTGCAAAGTTGGCGTCCAATGATACCTTTGTATATCTCAATCCCAAATAGATATGTAAAAATTCAAAGAGGTTTTTGTAGCTACATATGTTACTAAGATAAAACTTTCTCAGTTTCCCAAAATTCATCTTGGATTGTCCACAATCTTCTCTGCCAAACTATGAGTTAAACAAGAAATTTCTACAAAAATGTCCCTTCTTGCTCTATTTTCATCTTTTAACCTTTTTGTTCTTTTAACAATTTTTCTTTTACTTTGGATAAATTTCATTGTTGGTGAAAGTGTTTTCATCTCTATTTACCATTTACTACCTTAGTATTTACCTTTACTATTTTACCTTGACTGCTCTGTAACTTTGTTTTAACCTTCACTCTGACTTTCATCTGATACACTTTAACTGTGATGCTCTTTGACTATTATATTTTCACTGTCACTGTGAATTATTATTTCACTTTTAACATTAACTATGTAATTTCTTCATTTTGATCTCTCTCTGACTTTGATTTAATTATTTCTTTGTATACAATCTGTTTGTTGAATGAAATTTTTTGAATTAAAATATGAGAATTTGGAGCAAACAATTTTGTCAACTAGTATTCAAACTGTTGGCCCCATTTCATATTCTGATAATAATTTGCAAAAATCAAACAATTTTTTAATAAAACCCTGGTCTGAAGGGAAGCCAGTAATGACTTTAGGGAACAAGGAATATAGTGAAAGGAGTTCTAGCCATAGTAAGGGTTTTCTCGTAATTTTTACCTTCAGGTCTTAGTAACTTTGTTTTTTAGGTTTTTTGTACACTTCTGTAAGCTTAGACTATTTACAGAAGGTATTTCTGGTATGACAGAGGTCTATTGAATAGTAATAGGCACAAACTGGCTTTATTTTTTGTTTAAACCTTCAAATTTAGCTCTAAAACTGATCTTCAAACTCTTCACAGATTTAGGAAAAGGTAGAATCAAGCTTTTCTGCTCTTCTTGAATAATCTGGACTAGAATGGTTCAATTCAGACACATAAGGATCTTGAATATTCGCAAGGGTTTCTCTTGTCAATCAAAGGGTCTTTAAAGTCTATAAAAGGTTAAAACTACTTCAATTATTATTTAAATACAGATTGTAGTATCAAAATAGTAATTTTATCAGGCTTTAGTAGTGAATCTGTTCTTTTGGGGGTATATATAGGTCTTTCTGTGGGAAAAATAGGTTTTACAAGACTCAATTTCTCAGAAAATTGGTTCTTTCAAATGAAGGGAAGGTTATTTTTCTTCGAAAAATACCTGTTTGTGCAGGTATTTGGTCATTTAATGGTTGATTAGGCCGTAAAATAGGCTTCTGATGGCTTTGAAGGTTTCTGGAAGTCAAACTATAGCTTCCAACAGTCTTTGACAACAACTATGGTGGCATTTTCAGGTTCTCTAGGTAGTCGTAGCAGCAATTTGGGGTGAAGTCTGGTTGTTCGTGCATGAATACAAGGTAGAGCATCATTGTTCAATAGAAAATAGTCAAATGAGTGCAAATGCAGAGAAAAAGGTCGAGAATGCGTGTAAATTGGCTGTTTATAGGGATTGGGATTGGAACAGTGTTTTCTTTCAATGCAAATTAGTTCAAACAGAGGTAGTTTGGCACGGAAAGGAGGAAACCACTAGGCGATTATCGCACAACTTGAAGGTGGTAAGAAATTTGTTTGAAATGGATGCAATCAAATGAGAAGTGGATGCGTGGAGGGGAAGGGGCAGGGTAATACAACCCATATCGCACAACTCAAATTGATTAACCATCATGCTTTTAAATTTGTGATATTGCTTGATTTTCGTCAAATTTGGCAAAGAGTATGCGAATGGTCATGATTTGTTGATGGAGTTAGGAGTAAAATGGGCGTGGGGCTCAGGAGTTCTTTATGCAGCGAGAGTAGTTAAATGTATTTAAAACATATTTTTAAACTTTAAAACTAATGTTTTTTTATATTGGTGGGGCGTAATATTACATGGTAAATAAAACATTAAGAAATGTTTTATACCCATTGGGGGAAGGGTTATATAATATAACATATTTAACCTATAGGGATATGGGCGGGGTTTTATTTAACACATGGGGTAATTAAAACCATAGGTTAATGTTTAAATAAGTGGGTTTTGGGATTTTTATAAAAAGGAATTAATCATATATACGGGAAAGGGTAGCTTATAAGGATTTAATACTCAGGTTAGAAATTAATATGAAATGGAGAATGTAATGAAATGATTTAAAATACATAATTTTAAACTAAGTAAAGTGTAAATAGGTCATTTAAGCCTAATTTGTCCCATTTTGATTTTTTACACATAGACTTAGGATAAAATGAATTTTATGGGTTTTTGAGTGTTTTTTGAATGAAAATGAAATTAATCAAGTGGGGGAGTTTTACTTTTCTAAGTAAAAAAAGGTGTATTACTTAGGAAAAAAGATTGTATTTCTTGGAAAAGGGTGGATATGTTGATGAAATGGGTTTTCATGTAGGGAATCCGATATTTTTAAACAATCAGTTACTAAGCCTTGGGTCCGGTCCCAACATAATTCAGAGAAATGCTTTGAGCCCTTTTAACTGAAGGTTTTGAATACTGGGTCATTGTGGGGGAGGGGAAATTAGTATTTTTGCCTAATGATGATTTATTACATGCCTTTCACAACTGCTTTCTACCTACCCATCATTATTCTAACATTTTTTACTTCATTTGCATGGGTGCATTTAAGCTTGCAAACCCTTATTCATTTTTCTTTTAAAACAATAAACTATCTAATTCTAACCTTATTTCATCCAAGAGCTCAGATTAAACTTTTGAGCTCCTTATTTATTCTCTAACTATCTACTGATTTGTCAAGTTTAAAATGTTTGACATATCTTTATTCTATATCTAAAACATGAAATTCAAAGCATGAAAAGTTAAGATTAAACTATTTAACTGATCATGGATTATGGCATTTTGAACAATCTGCACATAATCATTATTCTTGCAGTAAAAGTAAATAGTAGTGGCATTTTGACTTGCTCACTTTCAGGTCTTATTTTTATCTCTATTTTCTTTTGGGGTCTATTTTTTCTAAGTCCTTTGATCTTTATTTTAATAGGACTTTTACCCTCTTTTCATTTTTTTTTAATTTTCAAATATGGGAAAACAAATTGCAGAAAGCAAGGTATGTACATATTTACAAGACTATCAAAGTCAATTCAAAAATTATGAATCTTATATTTATAGGACCCTAATAGAAGCTTCACATGGGGATGGCATCTCCTTGTGAGATGACAAGAACATCGTCGACTAGTAGCCTGATCCATTTGTGCCAATCCCAAACATGCATTTGCTTTGTTATAAAATCTCTGTGACTGAAACTTGTGTACTGAAATTTACACCCTTTTCTGCAAACTGAAATATGTTTTAAGACTAAAAGGTGCTGAAACCTTCAAACCAAACTTATTATATCATCAAGATCTTAGGGCCTTTTCCTTGGCTTCAAATATGAATGAATTATTTCAAAACTAGCTGAAAACTAAAAACTGAAATAAGCTGAAGTCCTACCTACTGACTCTAATCAGCTGTCCAACTGTTGGTTAGGTAAAATGAAATAGCTGATGCAACCATTCAAGCATTATATACATTGAGGTATTTTGTTTCATGTGCTTGTTGATTGTTAAAACTGTAATTCTGCAACCTATTAGAAACTTGTCAAGAAATGAGAGGATAAGGATGTACTTGATTTCCTTTGTTGACTCTATAAAATTTTCAAAGGATCTTCCAAGATATATACACTAATTTTTAACTGATCTAAAAAACTGTACATCTGTTCTGGATGACCTCCATGCCATGAAACTGAAATTTTATTTCCATCTTTATCTCCCTGTAAACTTTTAGATAATATTTGTGATGATATTCCTACTGATTGTAATGTGTAATTGAGGAAACTTTTATCATATTGATCCTGAAACTCATAGTCAATAAATGGAGAAAGGTTTTGAATGCATTCATTATCCAACATATCTGCTATTGGATCATGAAAAACTTGGGAAAATTGCTGCAATCTATTGGACATGGATTTCAATGGGACTTCATAAATTTCAACTAGTTGCTCATCCTTTTCTTTAAAGATGTTATACCACATTTCCTTTAAAAGATGAAATGATTCAAAACATAGTGGTATTGAATTCTCCTGTGTTGTTTGATCATGTATTTCAATAAAATTTGATAACTTTACTTGTGAAACTAAAGAATCCTGATTAAGAGTTTCATTGTCTTCTTTGTTGTTAATCACAATATCCCAATACTGTTGATGGTTGATTGCATGAAAGTTGTCTCTAATGAACTGAAATGAAGCAAAACAAAGAGGTAAATAATCTTTACTTATTTCCACATTTTGTGCTCTTTCTTCCTCACTCTCATGGCTGATCTGTATTGGTTGATCACTATATTCTGGCTGCTAAAACTGAGTTTCCTCATCCCACAAACTAGCTTTTGATTGCTCTGTAAAGTTAGCTTGATTTTGGAGAACATAGCTATCATCATAATGATCATATTTAGGAAAATCATCAAATGAAGGGATTTCATCAAGCATACACATTAAATTGATAGATTCCTCTTCCACATATTGATCTGTAAATCCATTTTCTGATCTATGATAATTGGAATTAGCAGGAATTTGTTCATGGCTATCAACCTCTTCTATTTCTTCATGGTGATTTTGAACAAAAAATTCATCTTTCATAATGATCTTCTGTATGATTTCATTTAGTTTTCTTACTAAAAGGCTGAGTTTTACCTCTGCAATGTTGTTCTATTCTTCTTCTTCTTCTTTCAATTTCTTCTTTCTGATTTGCAGATTAACTTCTACATCAACTGCAATGTTCTCCATCTATACAAGTGTTTTTGGATCTCTTTCTCTTAACTGAAATTCTATTTCTGGATCAAACACACTTGGATAATGTAAGAGAGCTTAATCATGATGAGGTCTTATATTTTCTGGCATTGAATAATAAACTTGATTAAATTTGTCAGAAAATTGTTGTATTGTTTCATTTGGATGTATTTTTAACTGATTATATTCTTCAATGATCACAAAAGATTGAATTTAACTATCCATCTGTCAAGAAATTTTTTGACAAATAGCTGGAAATTTGAGATGCTTGCAATAGGAAGATTCTTGAACCAAATCTTCATTCTATTTTGCAAATAAAGAGAAAAAAGTCTGATTTTAACATCATCTTCATCAATCTCAAATAAATCCATATAATTTTTAAAACCTTGAATATGTTTTTGGGCAGTGATGTTATTATTTTTTCCATCAAATCTAGGAAGATTTTTGTAGTAGTTATCAGGAAAATTATGGAGTATAGGAGGTAAAATGAGGGGCTTATATCTATCTGGAACTTTATATGGTAAATGAATATGTACAGGGATTGTAAGATCAATCTTGATTATTTGAGGCTTCTTAATTGAAAAATGATCATCATTAGATTCATAAGAAAGCTTCTCAAAGAGATTAAGAGAATTAGTACTTACAATATTCAAAGGAAAATAATTAAAAAATAATCTAAGATCTTCTATAAAATACAATATACACTGAAAAAATTTCTTAATGAGAAAGAACATAATGTATTGGATTAAGATCCATGCTGAAATCCTGATATTTCCATATTGTTCTTTCAGGTTCATTCCTCCAGTGGAGTCTTGATTGTGAAATTGATTTGGAGTCACCAGGTGGATGATTTTAACCTTTGTGTGTCTAATCACTGTCCACCATCATAGATCAGATCTGAAATTGTAAAATATTTCTGAAGAAAATGTTAGTTCCTTAGTATGGTCACCAGTAGGTTATCACTCAGTCATTTCTCAAGGTTAAAGAAATAAATAGTTCGAGGTAACCACAAACCTACTTTTAAACTCTAGGATCTAGCCTTCCTAGGCTTCGAAGAGGGCTCTCTCTGTAAGATTTAACTTTGTTTTAATTATAAGATATTAGGCTAGTTATGATTGTGCAAATTGGTTTTGATTTGGTTTGGTTTGGTGGGAAAAATCACTTAATGAGATGGATAGTGGGAAATATGATTGTCCATTGGGCTAAGGACTCAAAAGTCAAGCAAAAAGAACTAGGATCAAGGTAAAAAAGTCAAATGTTTTTAGGGAAATATAGATAAGCCTTTGAAGATCTTGGAAGGATGTTTGGTGAAGAGGTTTGATCGGGATAACGAGCAATGAAGGGTTCTTTGATATGGAAAAAAGAAGTAGTAGGCAGAGGTCAAATGAAAGAGGGAGATTTTAAGGGTTCCCTACTCTAGAAATCAATAGAAAACATAGAAATGATAAACAGTAAAGACATGGTGCTTTTAAAAAATCATGAAATAATACTCCTATTTATTCATTCAAATTTAGAACACATAATGGATGCATGAAACAAAGAAGATAAACAATGACAAGTAGAAAGTACTTCACTTCAATGGCTCATCACATGAATCCTGAAATATGATGCTAATTGATATGATCCAGTATACTACTTGAAATTTGCAACACAAAAGCCTTCAAGTCCAACAAAAATGACTATAGAAATATTCAAAAATTTATTCCACAATAATACTTCAAAGGATGAAGTATTTATACAAATTCTAAACTAGAATATCTTGAAAAAATATCAAGATTGGTTTACAAATATCTCAAACTGCTTTACATAAATAGAACTTAATAAAAGGACACTCAAAACTAATGAATCTATTTGGCACCATACATATGGATTGATGATGACAAAGAAGACAATTCTAATTTTATATCAACTCTTAGTTGATGATCAGGCATCCAAGTCACTAACTAACTCCTTCATTTGTGCATTTTGCTCCAGAAATTCTGCAAATTTGGGGTCCAATGATACCTTTGTATATCTCAATATGAAATAGATATGTAAAAAGTGAAAGAGGTTTTTTTATATAAATATGTGACTAAGATGAACCTCTCTTAGTTTCCGAAAATTTATCTTGGATTATCCACAATCGTCTCTACAAAACTATGAGTTAAACATGAAATTTCTACAAAAATGTCCCTTCTTGCTATGTTTTCATCTTTTAACCTTTTTGTCCTTTTAACTATTTTTCTTTTACTTTGGATAAATTTCGTTGTTGGTGAAAGTGTTTTCATCTCTATTTACCATTTAATACCTCAATATTTACTTTTACTATTTTACCTTGACTACTCTATAACTTTGTTTTAACCTTCACTCAGACTTTCATCTGATACACTTTAACTCTGATGCTCTTTGACTGTTCTGTTTTCACTATCACTGTGAATTATTATTTTACTTTTAACATTCACTATGTAATTTCTTCATTCTGATCTCTCTCTGAATTTGTATACAAACTGTCTGTTGAATGAATTTTTTTAAATTAAAATATGAGAATTTGGAGCAAACAATTTTGTCAATTAGTATTCAAACTGTTGGCCCAATTTCATATTCTGGTAATAAACTGCAAAAATAAAAAAAATTGTTAATAAAAACCTGGTCTGAAGGGAAGCTAGTAATGAATTTAGGGAACAGGGAATATAGTGAAAGGAGTTCTAGCCATAGCAGGGGTTTTCTCGCAATTTTGACCTTCAGGTCTTAGTAACTTCGTTTTTTAGGTTTTTTGTACACTTCTGTAAGCTTAGACTGTTTACAGAAGGTATTTCTGGTATGAAAGAGGTATATTGAATAGTAATAGGCACAAAATGGCTTTATTTTTGGTTTAAACATTCAAATTTAGCTCTAAAAATTATCTTCAAACTCTTCACAGATTCAGGAAAAGGTAGAATCAAGCTTTCTACTCTTCTTAAATAAACTGGACTAAAATGGTTCAATTCAGACACATAAGGATCCTGAATATTTGCAAGGTTTTTCTAGTCAATCAAAGGGTATTTAAAGTCTATAAAAGGTTAAAATTACTTCATTTTTGATTTAAATACAGATTGCAATATCAAAATCGTAATTTTATTAGGGTTTAGCAGTGAATCTGATGCAGGAGCATCCTGCTTGATTTTCATTATAATATTGTGTAAATAGGGGGTGATGTTTTTTTAATTATTTTATAAATTATTATGCTCATTTTTATTTAAATTGAGAGAAAAATGTGAGTGTGAGGATTATTGTAAATATTCTCTCAATTAATTAAGAATATGCGAGAAATGAGTTGGGTAGATAATTTAGGGATTAGGAGTTCCTTAAATGGAACTTAGTTGAGTCAAATAAGGGATAAAGATATTTTAGGATTTGGTTGAGATTTGTGTGGAGGAAATAATGGATTGGAGTTAACTCATAATTGTGTATAAATATGAAGCTTGTGTGAGAGTGAGGAATACAGTGAGAGATAGAGAGAATTAGTGTGAGAGTTCATGTGAATGCGAGAGCCGAGAGGCCAATCATTGTAATATTTGGCCAAGGAAGGGTTTTGCATTTGGAAATTTCTGGTTGTATTTTATGAAATTATTTTGTGTCTTGTTTGGCTCTCTTTTCATAAGTATTTTAAATTGAGTATAAGTAGACTTTATTGAAGATTAAATTTAGGATTTCTTAAAAGAGGAACACACACTCTATTATTGTACGCAAGGATCTGTTTTGTGCAAAATCCCTGCATCATTTGGTATCAGAGCCCAAAGATTACATTAATCCGTACAACCATAGATGAGAGATAAGTGAGTGAATTTAATCTCTGCAATTATATATATGTTGTATATGAGTGTGTGTATGTAGGAAAATTGGTGCATTCGAAAAACCAACGTTGACTAAAGGCAACCTCAGATTTGCGGAGTGTAAGTGACTGGTGTGGTTTCAAATTGGAAACTTAAACTTGAAGTTTGCAAATTCTTAGATGACGTCTGTCATTGCAGGCTAGCGTATTTGTCAAAGTGTAGACGACAGATTTGTTTGCATCCCAGACTGAAGACAACAACGTAGGTGAAAGGCATCACGGTAAGTTGGAATGGTTGTCAAATGCAAAGACCGCAGGTTTGTTTAGATGCAATCCCCGTAGATCATGGTGTGCAACTTTAACACATTTCCATGAAGTGCAGTCTTAACAGCCCAGCCATGAAATTGCAGTATTAACGCTTAGTGTTGGAGTGCAGCTAGTGTGTGGAAGCGCAGTTTTTCTTGGACGCAAAGTGATGGAGGCCATGGAGATATAGCCTACGACCAGCATGAATTGAATTTCATATTGCGTTAGTAGTTCGATGTATCTGGTTCAAGTTTATGATGCAGTTATTGTGCAGCTAACATGATTGGGACATTGTGTTTTGGTATATGCGGATTTAGGTTCCTGCGAGACTACGTGAGGAACTAAACACAATTCCGGTGGAGTTATTACTAAATCGTTTCCACTCTAAGTTTTGAATTTCCTTAATTTTAACAACGTATGTGGATGTATTGGTTGTGTGGGTGAAATAAAAAATTTATGGAGTTGCTGTCTGTGTGAGTAGTGAATGGTTTTCATTGCCATTTATCGATGATCCAATAGTGCCCACAGAGTTCCTGGTAACCAAAGATTAAGCGAGAATAGTTGTGTAAACGAAAAAAAATGACTGATTTGTGAATTTTTGGCTGATAGCATAAGTCATGAGCTTCAAATTTGTTCAAAGATCAAGCAATTACTAGGCATTGAACTACCTACATGAACTTTTGGAAACGAATTTATGTATTTGTCATTGAAAATAGGTCGCATGGGTTTTCAAATGCAGTAAACCATCACCAAAATCTGACAGAGATTATAGATTATGGTTTTAGCATAGTCTCCAGTTTATGCAGTGTGATTCATATGCTTGAAACAGATTTAATATAGGGAATGAGAACCATTTATAGAGCCGAGTGAAGTCTCCAAGCTATGAAGGGTGTTTTTTCATAGATCATGTTGGGAGACTGTGTTTGGAAACAATGGTTGTGTGGGAGAGTGAATGCATAAGGCATCGATCTGCTATCCAAAAGATCGACCATCCGAGCTTGATTACACAGGCAATGAATATGGAGTTAAGGTGACAAACAATGAATCCGAGTTTGTACTTATATGGGAAGTTGTGCATCAAGGAGAGATGAAGATCGGTGGAGATCTCAATGATTGCAAGCACAATCATGATCTGCGATAATTAAAGGCCATGGATCAGTAAAACTGAAATTGCAAATTTGCAATTCGCATAAACAAAAATGTTGTAAACTCATTTGGAGATCTTGCTTGTGAAGAGGCTAGTCAATGGGCTAATATTAGGTTCACTCATACAAATTAGCAAGGTGCAGAAAATTGGAAAGATATGTTAAGTAAAATTGTGGAACGAGCGTATTATATGTTGACATTTTTTGGTTTTTCTAACCAAAATTGAAATTATAGATAAGTATGTTTGTGAGAATAATTTATATATATGTCAACATGCTCAGAATTAAAGTGAAAATGTTTTAAAAGTGGATGTATAATGGTTTATCACCACAGTAGCTTTAAAGGAAATTAAGTTCCACTTAAATGAATGGAAAAGGAGAATGCACTATCCTGGGTGATATAAAGAGAAACATGCATTTTTATAATATATGAGATGGTTTTGCATGGTGTGGGTTCTTCACAGTTTTGGCTGCGTCATTTTGGACCAAGGCTTGTAGTTGGAAATGGGAGAATTATTTTGATTTGTGTTTTAAGATTGAAAACACAAACAAACCACAATTGCTTGATCTTGTAGAATCCTTATTTTTACCATCATATGGCGGCGCTAAGGAGATGTTGTTCAGGATGGACACAATGTAGGAGTTGTATATTATTCATCAAAGAGGTTGAGAACATGAGTAGCTTGTTCTCTGTACAAAGGTGAACAGATGTGAATTGATGTACAGTTGTATGGTGCATTGGAGTGCAGGAAAACTGTTTACGCTAAGGTGATGAGTGGTATGTGAATATTCATAGTGATAAAGATGGCACAAAAGAGTGAAATCCGGAAATTTGAAATTGCAAAGAGAAGGTTTATTAATAACCTTGATGAGAGCATAAGGTATGATAATTCAGAAAGGTATTTTTGAATGTTGAAAATTGAATGGTTTATTTATTTTCACCATAAAATAAATCTTGGAAAAAACGGATTGCATTTTGATTTAAAGGCTAAGTATCATGTGAAGTGATAAAGGGAGATGATGTAATTAGTGACTTGTGATATTTTCATAAGAATGGAGTATGAGATAGAGTGAAAATTTTACATCATGAAAATTTATTAAGGGTGGATGTTCATTGGTATTTTGTATAACTTGAATTAGAGCAAAAATATACACTATTGTAATTATTGGGTCAAGCTTTGAAGTTAAAATCAGAGGTTAAGGTCAAATGAAAATTTGGATAGCTTGAGTCAAGATTGAATTATTGTACAAGAGGGTGTATTTTCATCCAAGATGAAGAGTTGATGTAAAGTTTGGAGTCAAAGATTCCTAAGACAAGTCAAAGGTTCGAATGTAATTAGGTGCATGATCGGCGAAGCCCGACACCCAGAGAGTTAGTCATTGTAACACAAGCATTACTGAAGTTGTCGTTTGCAGCGAAGAGGAGCAAGAGATTTTCCAGAAATGATTCCAATATAGAAAGCTAAAAGAGGTTAAGCGCAGGAAGAGAGCTTGTATTGTTGAATGGCAAGTATGGAGGCTTGCTGAAAAAGGGATTCGAATGAATCCACACTTGAACAGATGAAGTTCGCAAAGGAGGAGAAGATGACTGTTGATAGTCATTTCAGAGGTTCTGAGAAAGACCACAACAGAAGAAAGAAGAAGGAAGATTCCAAGGCAAAAGGCATATGTAACCAGTTGACTGATGAAGAGTATGAGCAGGAGAAAGTTGAGATAAAAATTCACGTTGAGTTATTGATGGAATTGTTGCAGAGAAATATGAAATACCAGAGACATGGTTGGACCATGAGGACGAAATTGAAGTGGCAGAGGCTACACACAAAGAGGGAACAACAGGTAAAAATATAGTTGACAAAAGAGCTGAGGAAGCTTGAGCAGATGATTAGTGTGCAAATAAGATGTGAAGAACTCAGAGAGGCTGAGTTGAAAATGGAAGTTTCCATTTGTGGCCCATAACAGGGTGAAATTATGGGTGATGAGATCAATGAGAAAGATCTCATGGACTATTGGAATAGTTTAGAAGAATTATTGACAAGAGAAGCAGATGAGGCTATGAAGCCTTGTATTTTTAAATCTCACAATTTATGTATGTTTGTAGGATGTGCGGAAGATGGTGGACAGTCTAGTGAAACTGTCACAGAGATAAATGAAACTCTTGAGGTGAAGTATGATGGAAAATTCCTTTAAGAGAAGGAAGGTACTGATTTTTTGAAGCAGAACGAAATCATAGATGAATTCCTATTTGGTGTAAGACAACTAGTTGAAGCTGTTATGGAGTAGAAGCATAATGAAAATGCTGAAGTGATATTCTAAGGAGGTAAACAAATGAATTTGTTTAATGAAATTGATGAAATAATTTTACAATGTGATGATACAGAAAACATGATAACTCAGGAATATTGCCAGAGGAAGAATGAAACTGAGAATGAAGGTTGTGATGAAATGCTGGAAAGATTTCACATGGAAATAGAGTTCTTGGAACGATGGCTTAAGGAACCTGAAGGGGAGATGAAACTTGCAGAACCCGATACATAAGAGAATGCAGTTGCCGTGCATGATAGGGATGAAATGTTTTTAACATTTAGAGAGTTGAATGAATGTTATAAATTTTCAAATAATAATGTGGCTGTAGGTATAGAAGGAAACATAAATAAATATGATGTTGAAATCAGAGAAATTGAGCAAAAAATATTTGGAGATGAGATAAAAAATCAGGAGCAACAAGAAAGTTATTTCTTTAGAGACATAAACGAAATAGAGGTATTGATCTAGAAGGATAAAGACGAAAGAAGCCAGCAATTCGAAACAGGATTTTTTGAAATCTAGAAGGACTATGATGGGAGATTGGTGCTTGAAGCATCAAAGGAGGCCGAAAGGTCTTATTTTTTTAAAACTAACAGTTTTTTTATGAATGCAGGTACAACATTAGATGAGGAATTTGTTACTATAGGAGCAATCAATGACTATAGTTGTGATAAAGAATAAGTTCTTGATTATTCTTCATTTCATAAAGTTGAGTGTTCAGCACAATTGGAGACGAAAGCATCAAACAAAGAGGAGTTACTCCGAGGAATTGGTGAAAGAAATTGTTGGAGAGGCCGATGGAATCCGGTTGATAGAATGAGTGATGCTGATGTACAGCCAGTTTGAGATTCTTTCAGAGTTTGGAGACAAGAAGAATGGGTATCAGTGTTTCTACACGAGTATGTAATTCTCAAAATAAAGATGATGTGGTATGGAAAAGAGAGAGTTAAATTCAATAGTATTCTAAAAATACTATTCTAGGAATCATTTGATGAATTACAAATTGGAGTTGATACTTTAAAGGACCAGCGACAGAATAGAGTTTGGAATCCTGGAGGGAGCACGTCATTGAGACTTGTGGATGTCACATTATTACAGAAAAGTGACAGACCTCATAGACAGGAGTCTATGGAAACTTCTCTACATGGGGAGTCTGATGCAGGAGCATCCTGCTTGATTTTTATTAAAATATTGTGTAAATAGGGGGTGATGTCTTTTTAATTATTTTATAAATTATTATGCTCATTTTTATTTAAATTGAGAGAAAAATGTGAGTGTGAGGATTGTTGTAAATATTCTCCCAATTAATTGAGAATATGAGGGAATTGAGTTGGGAAGATAATTTAGAGATTAGGAGTTTCTTAAATGGAACTTAGTTGAGTCAAATAAGGGATAAAGATATTTTAGGATTTGGTTGAGATTTGTGTGAAGGAAATCATGGATTGGAGTTAATTCATAATTGTGTATAAATATGAAGCTTGTGTGAGAGTAAGAAATACAGTGAGAGATAGAGAGAATTAGTGTGAGATTTCATGTGAAGGCGAGAGCTGAGAGGCCAATCATTGTAATATTCATCCAAGGAAGGGTTTTGAGTTTGGAAATTTCTGGTTGTATTTTATGAAATTATTTTCTGTACTGTTTGGCTCTCTCTTCATATGTATTTTAAATTGAGTATAAGTAGACTTTATTGAAGATTAAATTGAGGATTTCTTAAAAGAGGAACACATACACTATTATTGTGCACAAGGATCTGTTTTATGCAGAATCCCTGCATCAGAATCTTTTCTTTTGGGGGTAGATATAGGTATTTCTGTGGGAAAAATAGGCTTTACAAGACTCAATTTCTCAGAAAATTGGTTCTTTCAAATGAAGGGAAGGTTATTTTTCTTCGAAGAATACTTGTTTGTATAGGTATTTGGTATTTTAATGGTTTATTAGGCGTAAACCAGGTTTCTGATGGCTTTGAAGGTTTCTATAAGTCGAATTGTAGCTTCCAAGTCTTTGACAACAACTATGGTGGCATTTGTAGGTTCTCTGGGCGGTTGTAGCAGCAATTTGGGGTGAAATCTGTTTGTTCGTGCATGAATACAAAGTAGAGTGTATTTTTTCAATAGAAAACAGTCAAATGAGTGAAAATGCAGAGAAAAAGGTCGAGAATGCGTGTAAATTGGTTGTTTATAGGGATTGGGATTGGAACAATGTTTGATTTCAATGCAAATTAGTTCAAACAGAGGTGGTTTGGCATGGAAAGGAGGAAACCACCAAGGGGTTATCGCATGACTTGAAGGTGGTAAGTAGTTTGTTTGAAACAGATGCGATCAAATGAGAAGTGGACGCGTGGAGGGGATGGGGCAGGGTAATACCGCCCATATTGCACAACTCAAATTGATTAACCATCATGCTTTTAAATTTGTGATATTGCTTAAGGTTCGTTAGATCTGGTAAAGAAGATGTGAATGGTTGTGATCCGTTGATGGAGTTAGGTGTACAATGGCAGTGGGGCTCAGGAGTTCTTTATGCGGCGAGAGTAGTTAGATGTATTTAAAACATAGTTTTAAACTTTAAATCTAATGTTTTTTTCATTGGCAGGGCATAATATTACATGGTAAATAAAACATTAACAAATGTTTTATAACCATTGGGGGAAGGGTTATATAATATAACATATTTAACCTATATGGATATGGGCGGGGTTTTATTTAAGACATGGGGTAATTAAAACCATAGGTTAATGTTTAAATAAGTGGGTTTTGGGATTTTTATAAAAATGAATTAATCATATATACGGGAAAGGGTAGCTTATAAGGATTTAATACTCAGGTTAGAAATTAATATGAAATGGAGAATGTAATGAAATGATTTAAAATACATAATTTTAAACTAAGTAAAGTGTAAATAGGTCATTTAAGCATAATTTGTCCAATTTTGATTTTTTATACATAGACTTAGGATAAAATGCATTTTATGGGTTTTTGAGTTTTTTTTGAATTAAAATGAAATTAGTCAAGGGGGGGAGTTTTACTTTTCTAAGTAAAAAAAGGTGTTTTACTTAGGAAAAGGGATTTTATTTCTTGGAAAAGGGATTGCATTTCTTGGAAAAGGGTGAATATGTTGATGAAATGGGTCTTCATGTAGGGAATCCGATATTTTTAACCAATCAGTTACTAAGCCTCGGGTCCAGTCCCAACAAAAGTCAGTGAAATGCTTTTAGCCTCTTTAACTGAAGGTTTTGAATACTGGATCATTGTGGGGGAGGGGAAATTAGTCTTTTTTCCCGATGATGATTTATTACATGCCTTTCACAACTGCTTTCTACCTACCCATCATTATTCTAACATTTTTTACTTCATTTGCATGGTTGCATTTAAGCTTGCAAACCCTTATTCATTTTACTTAAAAAAAAAGAAACTATCTAATTCTAGCCTTATTTCATCCAAGAGCTTAGATTAAATTGTTGAGTTCCTTATTTATTCTCTAACTATCTACTAATTTTTCAAGTTTAAACTGTTTGACATATATTTATTCTCTATCTAAAACATGAAATTCAAAGCATGAAAAGTTAAGATTAAACTATTTAACTGATCATGGATTATGGCATTTTGAACAATCTACATATAATCATTATTCTTGCAGTAAAAGTAAATAGTAGTGGCATTTTGACTTGCTCACTTTCAGGTATTATTTTTATCTCTTTTTTCTTTTGGGGCCTATTTTTTCTAAGTCCTTTGATCTTTATTTTAGGACTTTTACCCTCTTTTCATTTTTTTATTATTATTTTCAAATATGGGAAAACAAATTGCAGAAAGCAAGGTATGTACATATTTACAAGACTATCAAAGGAAATTCAAAAATTATGAATCCTATAATTATAGGACCCTAAAAACGGCTTCACATGGGGATGACATCTCCTTGTGAGATGTAAGGAACACTGTCGACTAGTAGCTTGATCCATTTGTGCCAATCCCGAACATGAATTTGCTTTGTTATAAAATCTCTGTGACTGAAACTTACACCCTTTTCTGCAAACTTAAATATGTTTTAAGACTAAAAGGTGCTGCAACCTTCAAAACAAATTTATTAGATCATCAATATCTTAGGGCCTTTTCCTTGGCTTCAAATATTAATGAATTCTTTCAAAACTAGTTGAAAACTGAAAACTGAAATAAGATGAAGTCCTACCTACTAACTCGAATCAACTTTCCAACTGTTGGTTAGGTAAAATGAAATAGCTAATGCAACCATTCAAGCATTATATACATTGAGGTATTTTGTTTCATGTGCTTGTTTATTGTCAAAACTATAATTCTGCAACCTATTAGAAAATTGTCAACAAATGAGAGGATAAGGAAGTACTTGATTTCCTTTGTTGACTCTAGAAAATTTTCAAAAGGATCTTCCAAGATATATAAACCAATGTTTATCTGATCTAAACAATTGTACATCTGTTCTGGATGGCCTCCATGCCATGAAACTAAAATTTTATTTCCATATTTATCTGCCTGAAGACTTTCAGATAAGATTTGTGATGATATTCCTACTGATTGTAATGTCTGCTTAAGGAAAATTTTATCACCTTGATCCTGAAACTCATAGTAAATAAATGGAGAAATGTTTTGAATGCATTCATTATCCAACATATCTGCTATTGGATCATGAAAATCTTGGGAAAATTGCTGCAATCTATTGGACATGGATTTCAATGGGACTTCATAAATTTCAACAAGTTTCTCATCCTTTTCTTTAAAGATGTTATACCACATTTCCTTTAAAAGCTGAAATGATTTAAAACATAGTGGTATTGAATTCTCCTGTGTTATTTGATCAATCAATTTCAATAAAATTTGATAAATGTACTTCTGAAAATAAAGAATCCTGATTAAGAGTTTTAGTGTCTCCTTTGTTTTTAATCACAATATCCAAATACTGTCGATGGTTGATTGATGAAAGTTGTCTCTAATGAACTGAAATGAAGCAAAACAAAGAGGTAAAGAATCTTTACTTATTTCCATATTTTGTGCTCTTTCTTCCTAACTCTCATGGCTAATTTGTATTGGATGATCACTGTATTCTGGATGCTGAAACTGAGTTTCCTCATCCCACAAACTAGCTTATGATTGCTCTGTAAAGTTAGCTTGAGTTTGGAGAACATAAATATCATCATAATGATCATAAGAATATGTTGAGATATCTTTGGGGCACAATAAACCATGGGTTGAGATAAACTATCAGGAGCGTCACACTCCATGGATATACTGATGCTAATTGGGCTGGTAGTGTGGGAGATCATAAGAGCACATTGGGATGCTGCTTCACACTTGTTTCTGCTTCGATATCATGGATGAGCAGGAAGTAGAAGTCGATGGATTTGAGCACCACGGAGGCTGAATACATTGCAACGAGTATGGCCTGTTGTGAAGCAGTTTGGTTGTAAAAGCTCTTCAATGAGCTGTTCGAGCATGTGTTAGATACCACCGTGATACTCTGTGATAACCATAGTGGGATTCGGTTGTCCGGTAATCCTGTGTTCTCACGATCGATCCAAGAATATTGATATCAGGTACCACTTTATCCAAGATATGGTACAACGAGGCACCGTAAGGCTTGATCGTATAGGAACTGATGAGCAGGTCGCGGATATTCTCACAAAGCCCCTGTGGAAGGTCAAGTTCCTAACCTTCCATGAGAATATTGGTATCGTGGAACGTACCTATGCTGAGGGTCCTATTGGACGATGAGCTCTGGTAGCTCTTGGGGGCTTTAGGGATAGCTTCTCGGAGCTATAAGAAACCACAGGGCTAGGCTTGCTAAACCTTGTTGGTGTGCTTCCGCCCCACCATTATGATGATTGAGTTGGTTCACCTCTCATGATTTGTGCCCCATATGCATCATACCTATTGAATTCAGGGCTCATGGGAAGTACCTCTCATTTGGACAGTGAGGTGGGAAAAGCTAGAGAGTAGTATCAAAGACTGATGGATGCATTAGAGATTTCCGTACTCTCTATCTAGGATGGGAGGATCCAACCACTTGATCTGGGATCAAGTATAGTGAGGTTTCGGACCTCCAACTGACTTCGAGTCAAGTAAACCAACTTCAAGTTGGTATGAGACTCTTTTTGAGTCCTATAGAGGTTTCAGACCTTTGGGCTGAATCTGTCAGCCGGGAACGATGTCTTTGTGACAGACCCACTTTTTTTTCTGAAATAAAGAAGCCATCAAAGCAAGTTATGGCAGGATGATGCACGATGTTTGGATTGTGTTATCACTAAATTGATCTTGATTAGCCACTCATCAATAAACTCAATGTAACTCTTTCAAACCACTTCTAACTGAAGATTAACCTCTTCAGTTTGAGAGGGCTCTCTCAAAGGGGGTTTATGATTTTGAATAAGGATAGTACTAGATGGCTAACTCTATGAATTGTAACCTTTTTTTTATGATTGTAGGTTGAAAAATGAAGGCTTGTACCATTGGGCTTATGGAGTCAACAATCAGTAGTCTTAGTGATAGTGGTTCTTCACATGGAAGATGAGGCAGATAAAGGTTTTTAATAGAGATAATTCACACACATAACATAGGAAAACACAGTCATTTCACCACTAAAGGAAGCCAGAGCATAATATTATGAATTCTAAGTAATTAGAGATGAAATATACCGCAAGTGGTTAAACATAAAGAGACATATCAACAACACATCAAAAACCTCTTGAGAATCTCAGGTCTGGAAGTAGAATGTCACTTTGTATTCCTTACAATATGGATGATCTACCTGGCTAGCTAGATCTTCGAATTCTACTCTGACACCCACAATAACTGAAATCATTGACTTGAAATAGAAAAATGACAACTATCCTTAAAGGAAACAAACTCCTAATAAGACTCTATCTCCTATTTATTACATTCCTTTATCCTATCAATGAAATAGTTACATAATGGTTACATAATGAATGTCACATGCTCGAAGGACAAATGACCATAATTCTCCATCACTTTACATCTTTAAAGCACCCCTGGATCTGTGGAACATAATCTTGCTTTTTAGGAATGCATGACCTTATCTTTAAACGTTGTTTTGAATGATGAGCTGGCTATGTGGCACTCCCTTTGAATCATAAATCTCTACTGATAAGGTCCACTGACATGCTGGTGGTCTCCAGCTAGCTGATGTGCTGTTGAGATGCTCAAAATTCTTGAAACTTTACTCGCTACAAAAATAGGGCAGTTTTAGGCAGTTTCATAGCGATTTTTAGTAGCGTATGAAAAATTTATTTTCCATCTATCTCTTTGACTTATTTATTATTCCAACACCTTCATTATGTCATGAAACCTTGCAAACCATCAATCTCCCTCCATAAAACATGCCAAAACTGAGTTTTAAGACAAAAAATCACCTATGAGAATTTTTGTAGCGTATTTATGGCCTCAAGCCTAAGGTACGCTATGAAACTGTGTTAAAAACCAGAAATTTCTGATTTCAAGACTGTCTTCAAAAATTTTTCTCCCGCTGCAAAATTTGGATTCTCTGCATGTTATGAACCTTGTTAAAAACATTCCAACTTAATTTTTACTGTTGTGGTGTTTCCTCTTGATCTAGGTGGATATTGGTGGCCACCCGCCTATTCCACTCGGGGCCCCACCATTGTCTCTTTCAATTTTTTAGTTTCAACACAACTTACTATTTTTAGCAATTTTTCGGGTCCTGAACTTCCAGAGCCATTTTGAGGCCCTAAACGGCGTTTTTTGGGAAAACCAAGAGCAACATGGTTCCATGGACTGATGTTTCTCACTCAAAATTTGTAATCCTTGGATAGATATTTCTAACGAGGTATGGTTCGCGTCAAATGGAGATCGTATGCCAAAGTTACGTCCCCAGGAAGTTGAAACACCAATTTACCTAAACGGGGCCCATAGTTTTGGCGCTTCATCTCCTAGGGTTAGGATTTTGGATATTTAGGGTTTTCCATTGTTTCTAAATAATAAATAGGTCCTTGAGCCTCATTGTAACTTAGTTTAGAGGCCTGTAGACGCCACATCTTCTCAGAGATAGCTACCAGTGCCCTAGCTAGTTTATTTCCATTCTATCTGTACGCAAATTTCAGTTCTTTGATATTAATGAAATGAAGTGTTATTTCCACTGCATATTTGTATTTATGGTTATATGTTTATTCTATTACATTCTTGCATAAATCTAGATCAGTGGTATTAGAGAGGTCTTCTCTTTCTTTGTTTTCTTTGCATGTCCCCAACGTGGTCAGGGTATAAGGAGTTAGGGCTCGATTTGGTGGAACCTTTGCAAGATTAGCCTCGAAAACCCCGATGGACGCCCATGGGGGATGAAAAGATAGATGAGGGAGTAGGAGATCCTATCAAAATATTGCTCGAGGAGGCTCTCTAAAAACAAAGGAACGTGATGATGGATAACTTTTCCTATATCCTTCAACGACTACCCACCGGTGGCGCATCTGCATCTAGCAGCCACTCTGGAGGCGCAACTTCCTTTAAGGTACAAGTAAATTTTGACATTCCCATATTTGAGGGTAAAATAGATGAAAATGTCGTAGATATATGGTTGAATCTATTAGAAGGATATTTCTCGGTTCATGACTTTTCTGACTGAGAGAAGATTATTTTTGCACTCCTCAAAGCTACCCCCCATGTCAAGGACTGGTGGGAAACCTGCTGTGAGAAAAAGGATGAGACAAAACCCTCTCTGTTCTCGGACATACCCACTTGGAATCCTTTCCGAGATGCCATCAAGGAACAATACTATCCCGTGGGGAGCTATGAGGACAAGTGCATACAATGGACCACGCTACGAAAACAAAGGGATCAAGATGTGCATGAGCTAACGAATCCATTCCATACCTTGCGCACAAAGTTGGGTATCAAAGATTTAGAGAAACATTTGGTGCTAAAGTATCACAGTTTTCTACACAGATACATTCAGGAGGGAATGGAGTTCCTCGACATCTCCTCGCTTGGTACGACATACCGGTATGCTGCGAAGATTGAGCAAAAATTCAAACAAAAGAAGCGAGACTCTGGATCTACGAATAAAAAGCAAGGGAAAGGTGCTCCCAAACTGTAGAACAAAGGATAGAGCCAAGGCATGGCATCTCAAGACAACCTGTCAAAGCCACAAGCAAATAACAACACCCTAAAGCCAAAGAAGGACACGGGAAAGCGGTGTGAGTTCCTGTTGAAGCCTTGAAAATTGCTGCTTCAAGCATTGGGGGATAACCACCCGGTCGGGACCTTAGGACAACTCCTTTTCCGTTTGGTGTGGTGGCTCTGACTGGATTTATAGGACCAGTTTCCTAGTAATTTAAATGGGTTGGTAATGGAATGATTGGATGAAGGGAAAATGGGACTAAATGACTGAAATAAAACTATTTAGACTAACTTAAAACTAATAAGATAATTCTAATACTAACTCGGGTATCAAATGTGAATACAACTTTAAATTGTTTCAATTAACCAATAACCATGAAAATGTATTATAACTTAATTGAAATATGCAGTAACAAATAAAGATAACTTTGTTTAAGAAATTAAACATAGTTATAATAACGTATTGCATTCATCATCATATATCGCTTGCATATACTGTAAAAATAAATATTTCTAACACACTCAGAAATGATATGTATAAAGAAATATTGTAAAGCAAGTACACATAAGCGATAGAAATTTAAAAGAGAATACCACATAACAAAAGAAACTAACAGTGAATAGATAGAAATACTATATCCATATCGATATTTTCCAATGCAATCTGATATCCAACTAGAGCAACTTCAATGCAAAATCAACTCCAAGATACAGAAATGCAATTCTTAAAGGTAATTTCACACAAAATCACTAGATGTGATCCTTTATAAAAATATAAGAGTCAATGGAGTACAGAAATGTAATCTCCAAGTCAAAATATTACAAATTCAGGACCCCTTTCTAAATGCATGAAAGGGGTTTAAATAGGTACTTAACAAAAATAACTAAAACTATTCCTACAATCTATCTAAATATCTAGAATAGAAATGCGATTTTGAGGAAAACCGACTCATTGATCATCTGTTGCGGTTGATGTGCACAGATGTCAGATTTTGAGCATTTCCTTTACTTCTTCAAGATGACTAAGCTTTGAGTGAAACTGCCCTGTATATGTGGCATCAGAGAATTCAAGAATGATACAATTGATGGCATTTGAAAGAAATTTTATTGTTGTTTGCTGACTATGTGGCTTGATAAGATAAGTCTACATTGTATCCCATGATATTCCTTGTAGCTGGCCATTTTGTTGATTTTTATTAATTATCTCTTGTTTCCATCTGTGATCAATTTCTTTTACCCTAGGTAATTGGCTGGGACTACAATCTGCAATTAAATTGATTGCATATAACTTATCATTCACCAGATGTATTACATTGTTCATTATGCCTTTAGCTCTAGATGTGGCTCTTTCTGCTTTGATCAAACGATGTTCCCATTCTGCAAAAATAATTTATTTATGTCTCTCCATAATCTTGGGAAGATATGCTTTTCTTCCTGATTCTGAGTCTTGCCATAAAAGAAATTCATAGATCTTTTCATCAGCTTCATCAAACTCAATTTCAAGAGTAAGTCCTTCATCTACCAAGGAAGATGTTAATTCACATAGGGATTCTACTTCTACAATCTTTAGAAAAAATTCATTTAATTGTTGAGACAATAACTTGTTTGTCTCCAAGGCTTCATTTTTTAATTGATCCAGACTAAGATAATTCTTAAACTTATCTAATTTAGATTGAAACATCTTCTCTTGCTCAATCTTTGAAGTCTGATCATTTTGTAGAAGAGCCTGTAATTTTTCTATTTCTTGATTTAGCTGTTGTTTCTTTTCTAAAGTCTGCTGATCGATCTTTTCTTTTTCAACAGCTAGCTGCTCTTCTAATTGTTTAGATTTGAGCTCTCCATCCTGTAATCGATGTTCTAATTGAATGATTTTCTGTTGGTTTTCTGCAACCTATTCTTCTAACATGCCTATTTGCATATCCTTTTGCTTCATCAACTGTGTAACTTCAGAGGCTTTATCTATAGTAGCATCACTATATGCACCTGCATACTGGGATAATTTGGTGAGATCATCAGATGGATTCACCTCAACATTCTTATAAACAATATTTATGAATTCACCCTGTGATGCCAAAAGTGCATCTTGATCAGTTCTCCTCCTTTTCCTCTGTTTTCTCACAACATCCCTATGTTTGGGACTGTAAAATATATCCAAAGGAGAGATTTCTTCTATCTTCAACATGATCTCACCTGTGGGATTTTTAGGGATGATTTCTATATCTTGGTCTTTTGGATCATCAACTTAGGGAGTGTTCTGTTGTCCTATTTGCTGGGAAAATTTTTCATATTGGCTCAGAAAATGAGGAGAAACAATAAGTTTAGTAGTCTCTTCTCCTCCAAGTTGAGAATTTTCACTATTGTTTATATCACTTTTAGGTGCCTGTTCAATATTATTACTGTCTGTGCCTCCTTTTTAAATATGCACATTGGCATCAGCACCTGTGCTTTCTTTCCTTGCCTGGGCCGAAGACTGTTGTACATCAATTTTAGCAGCTGTTTCTGTCTTTTCAATGTCAGCTTTGCTGCTAATATCTTTCTTTTCTAAAACAGGATTAGTTCCTGTTACTTCTTTGCCAGATGTACTTCCTTTATCCTTCTGTTGTGATTCACATCCCTGTGTAGAAACTCTCAACTGATCCATAGGAACTTTGAGTAACCTTTGATTTCTAAATAACAAAAATTTATTCATTTCTTCGGCCTAAAGTTTAGACTTGGCCAAATAAAAAACTTGGGACATTTTATCTACAGAAACAAATAAATCGTCAAAGACATCTGGTTCATGTTCGAACCGAGCAATTGAAAAAGAGGTAGTAAAATCATATGCCACCTTCCTGGGATCATATTACCTTCCAGGAATTGTTGAGAGTTTGAGATCGGTTAACTTAACAACTTCTTTTTCAGCATAGACAAAATTTCTGAGAGTATAGTCACCACATTTAAAAGGAAAAGTAGGCCACATAAGCTTCTTGTTGTTCTTTAAAGTTCTAGACATGCCTTCTACTGTCAGCTGATAAGAAATTTCCTATGCTAATAGTTTGTCTGGAACATACAAAGGAAGGATGTGTGGCTCTACAATACTTCCAAAAAATCTGACATATGTGAACTTTTCCTCCCCGAACCAATCTCCAATAGAGGACAAATCAACTCTAGATTTGTCGAAAAGTCTAGAAGGGAATTGACCAAAAATGATTTGGTAAATCGGAATAAGAAAACCATGACAGACTCTGTAAACATGACTTTTGAAATGCCTCTTCCATAAGAACTTGTGATATATATGAGTTGGAACAGGTTCTTTAGGAGTCCATTTCCATCCTAATAAGGGGAATTCTGAATTGAAACAAAGGGCATCTAGGATATAAGCACAAAAATAAAAAGGAGTGGAATTTCCTGAATTTTTGTCTTTCCTGTACTCAAGAATCCTGTTGGCTATCTTATCAGACAGAATGATAGCCCAATCCATTATCTCAGAATTAATAGCAGAATGTATCAATGGAACCATTTGAATGGAAAACCTAGCCAAGCTATCATTACCAAACAATCTACACATCATTGCTGCGGCATAACAATATGGAGGCAAAAGAGACTCCACAGAGTACATACCTGATGCCTCGTGTCTATGTTTTTCAGGAGCCCTTCTCCATTCTCTAATTGAATCTGACTAATTTTCGTTATTTGCAGAAAATTCTTTGATAAAATCTTTGTTATAAATCTTCTATGGGTCAGGAAGGTGGTACATCGCTTTGATGTCTTCTGGTTTGAATGACCCGAAGATTGCTCCAGATGCAGAAATAAAATTTCTGTCTTTGATAGCCACATTATCAATCACCCATCTAATAGCATCATAATATGGGAAAATGTTTGCCTGAGCTGAAACTCGGCGCAGAAATGAGTTTGCTAATGCACCAAGAGGACTTTCAGAATCAGAGTCTGAGTCGGCTTTGTCAGGAACTGTGGCCTTAGCTTCAACAACTCTAGGGTTTTCCTTTTCTAGTAGATTGTAAACATTTTCCCACGTCATTTTACCAAGTCCCTGGCATGAGGTATCCGTAACCAGCATAATCTTTGCTGGTTTCTCTTTAGACGGCATAGTGATCATAGGAGCTTTTGCAACAAAGACGACTTTCGATTTTCTGAATCTCTTCGACATTTCAGTATCGGGCAGTGTTTCTCTTGTTCTACGAATGGAAAAATTGGACGTTATATTGTTTTTCAACAGAGAAAAGCTTTCAGCCAAGGTGACAACGTAATAATGAAAACAACTATACAAAAGGATTTTTCACTGATTTGTATTTATTATATCCATGGTTAAAAAATGAAATTCCCACTAGGGAGTCACACTCATGCATTCAATAACAAAACAAATCATTGTTATTCATTTGATTCGCGAGTTAATTTTAATGTACAATCGGAGATTGGGCATATTTTGAAATAATTGTAGGTATATTACCTTTTAAAACTTTGAAACACGATGAATAATAATATATGGACATTTAAGTTGTATTCGCATCAAAATTCATTTAAAAAGGAAAATGAAATAAGACTTATGCCAAATTCCGATTGCGAAGATCGCATCGGAGATTTTAAAATGAAATGAACCATTTAAGAGCTTCTCCGATAATGCGATTGCGATGAGGTGGGGTCTGTCGCATTGGAGTTTTAAACCAAATGAATGCAATGTTTTAATTCTTCCGAAATGCGATTGCGATGAGTCGCATCACATCAGAAGTATACAAAAGAAACATAACACTTTAAATTTATCCAAAATGCGATTGCATTGGAATTTTACAAAGCAGAAATAAAATTTAAAGAATTCTCCAATTTTTCGATTTGTGATTACTGTTCATATCGATCATTGTTAAATATAAAGACTTTATAATGTTTTTTGATATGATTAAAAGACTTTATGTCTCATCGGATCAGAAATTTATTTTAAAGGTTGTACACTTTGTAAATATAAAATGTGATATGTATCCTTTTATCAATGAGTCTTTTATTTAAAAAAAAATGATTGGGATTTTTTCTAAATCTTTTATTTCTATCTAGAAAGAAAGATAAAAAAAGGGGACCTATTTATAAATGGGATTTATTATAAAATTTAAAAATAGGGAGGGTTGTTGTACAGTACAGCAGTTCCATAAGAGCTCCACTCACAACACAAGTGAGTGTTAGACCAAGCAGATGTTGGTGGCTGAGATCAAGGAAAATTTTAGGGGCTAATATTCGCAAGTGGGCTAATTTTCCATGCTTTTTTCAAAAAAAAGATTCGCCAGTTTAGTTTTTTTTTCTAAAATTATTCGCCCAAGTTTTATAGTGCACCATTCTTTTACCTTAAAAATTGCCAAAATCTTATATTGACTAACATAAATCATTATAAATCTAAATATTTCTGCAAAAATATCGCTAGAAATTTTACAATTTGCATATTAGGGACTAGTAAGATTTGCCAAGGTTTCTAAACTCTAAGATAAACTTCCATCCTTAAAATTTTCCCTGGCTGAGATGTGGGCTTCTGAGTTAGATGCATGCTCTAAATTTGAATCATAACTTGACAAGGGGAATGAAAAAGGGAAACAGATTATTTATGCAGAGCCTAACGCCATTTTTTCCACTGCGAAGATCCAAAAGGAGGAACCGGAAGATCCAGAGGAGGAGGAACGTCTCTTCCACTCCCAGATGTGGGTAAAGGGCTCCCTGGTACAGCTCATTGTTGACAATGGGAGCCAAAAGAACCTCATTTCGGCAGACGCCATGAAATGGTTGGGCTTGTGGACCACAACCCACCCACATCCATACACCATTGGGTGGCTTCACCAAGGATGGGATCTCCGCTTCAGCCAAAAGTGCTGCCTTCCCTATAGCATCAAGTCCTTCATGGATGAGGTATTATGTGACATTTATCCTCTTGATGTTTCTGATATATTGTTAGGAAAACCATACTTGTGGAAGCGTCATGCTATGTATGAGTCCCAGCCTCGCGCTGTTATTGTTACTTTGAGAAATAAGATGTACATGATACCAGAGGTACCACCTCCTGCCACTATCTCTTTGGTTACTACAAAACAATGTAGAAAGCTCATTTCCCAAAACAGGAAATTCGTTTTCCTGATGATCTACCCCCAGGGTAAGAAGAATACTACGGCCACGACCTCCAGAAAAGGCTCCTCTGCACGACAACAAAAAATGGACAAGGTTGTGGAGGAGTACGAGGACATACTCACCTCACCCACAGGGGTTCCTCTGCACTGTTAGGTCAAGAACCCGATTGATCTAACCCCAAGTGCGCCACTACTCAGTGGATCAATATTTCAGCGCTCTGTTGTAGAGAACGCTGAAATCAAGAGGTAGATTTAGGAGCTGCTGCAGAAAGGTCACATCCGGCCAAGTTCATCGCCCTGTGGGAGCCCAATCTTGTTGGTATAGAGGAAGGATGAGACGTGGAGAATCTGTATTGACTATCAGGCGCTGAACAAGGTCACTATCTAGAATAGGCAATCGATCCCATGGATTGAGACCTTCTGGACCAACTCAAAAGGGAAATATATTTCATCAAGATTGACTTGAAGTCTGGGTATCACTAGGTACCAGTCGAACCCTCCTATGTGTGGAAGACTACCTTCAAAGCCAAGGAGGGCCTTTGCGAATGGCTTATCATGCCTTTCGGGTTGACGAATGCTCCCGCAACCTTCATGAGGTTGATGGATGACATATTGTGGCCATTCACTAACTCATTTGTAGTGGTATACTTGGATGACATCTTGATCTTCAGCCAGACTTGGGAAGAGCACCTCCACCACATTCGAAAAAGTCCTCCAAACACTACGACAACACAAGTTGTGTGCCAATTTGGAGAATTTCACTTTTGGCATGACCCAGGTTCAATATCTGGGATACATTATTGATGAAAGGGGGGTGCATGTGGATCCAACCAAGATCCAAGTCATTCGGGATTGGCCAACCCCAACCACTATAACATAGCTTCGCAACTTTCTGGGTCTTGCTAATTTCTACCGCAGATTTGTGTTGGGATTCTCTCATATCACTTGGCCCTGAGTCAAGTCACCAAGGGAGGAGCGAGAGAAAAATTCTTTTGGTCGGAATCTCAACAGAAGGTGTTCACAGAATTTAAAAATCGCCTCTGTTCTGCGCCAGTGCTCACATTACCAGAATTGCAACAACCATTTGAGATCGAGACAGATACCTCAGACTATGCTATTGGGGCAGTCCTTACTCAACAGGGACATCCAATGACATATCACAGTGAGACATTGTCTGATGCAGTTCACAAGTATCCCACTTATGAAAAAGAAATGTATTCCATTATGAAAGCTTGTCGAAAATGGAAGCATTACATTTTTGGGAAGGAAACAATCATCCACACAGACCACCGGCCCCTTCAGTTCATATAGACACAAGGGAAGTTGCAGAACGATCCCCATTAGAAGTGGTCCACATATCTACAAAATTTTCATTTGAACATCAAGTACAAGAAGGGTAGCACCAATAATGTAGCAAACTGCCTCATCCGACCACCAATCGTGGTGCTCACCATTGTTCTCAGCTCTTGTGGGCACGAGACTTCTGATTGGCCGCTTCTCTACAAGAGGGACCCAAACTTCGGCCACACATTCACGACATGTTGGAAATATGATGTAATGTGTTGTCCTTGATGGCAACCTACTTGATGAAGTTGTCTTTGATGGAAACCTACTTGATGAGTTGACTATGATAAGCAACCTATGTGTTAAAGATGTAAGAATGATGTATCTACAGATCAGTTTAGATGTGACAGAGAAAATAATTCTAGTAAGTGCCAGAGAAATGATAAATATAATATGTCACAATGTATACACTACTTTTATGAAGGCAACCTGTGTATGGATGAAATGTATATGCTAATTTTGTGAAGGGAACTTGCGTATACATTCATGGTTAGCATATACGCATTTTTTATGAAGACAAGTTGCATATACAAGCGGAAATGAACGCTCCAAGTCGCGTATGCCTTTTCCGCTCTAAAATTATAATACCAAGAGGCATTACCATGGTATTAACCCACATTATTGAGCGTTGTATTGTATATTTGATTTCATCCAAGAATCCCATCAGCAGTTGAGTGGTTTTGACTCATGGTATTGGTAAAAGCTAAATCTATATAAGGAGAAGAAAATCATAGTGCTAGGTGTGCATATGTAAGTGTTGTTGATGAATAAATTTCTCTAAGGAATATCTGCATGGATGAAATCTATTCTTAATTGATAGATCTGAATCTATGATGCACCCATGGATATAATGATGGTTCAAGATCTCTAGATCTGATGATGATGAATCTCTAGAATGACCTACTGAAGGAATGATGAAGAACTTGCGCAAGTCTATTGAAGAAAATGAATAAATCTGGGTAAGTTTTATAGATCTGGTTTGTTCTGATTTTTTTTTTTTTTTTACAGATCTGTACTCTAGTTGGTTTCAACAAAAGCACGTATATACGCGGGTTCGCTTCATGAAAAGAGCGTATGGCAGTTAGGGTTTTCTAAAGAATAAAATATACAGAAGTATACGCGGGTTGATATGCAAGAAAGCGCATATGTATGCAGCTTCAGTGAAGCAAAGTAGACTATTCTATTTGAATCAATGACTGTTCAGGGTTGAGTTTGTATCTGCATATCTATTCTGAAGTCTGGGTTATTTCTGAAGTTCTGGTCACATTGTTATCACTGTTCTAATTGAAGTGTTGGGCAAAGTTTATGATTGTTGATAAAGGGTTGTGTTGAAGCTATTTGATCCAGTATGAAAATTGATGAAATGTGGTCTGCAGTAGATCTGAGGGTTTAAGCCTTCATTATGGAAGTAGAAGCTTCTTGCCAGTAGAAGCTAGTGTTATGTTCAAGGGGTTGAAGGTCCCTTCCAGGAGTGGATGGTAAACGAGATTAGGGGGTTGGAGCTCCCTTCCAGTAGCAGCTGGTAAACGAGTGAAGGTTGTAGCCTTCTGCAGGTAGAAGCCTGCGTACTGATATGAGTCTGCATTAGTACAATGTTGTAAACAGTTTTCCATATAATAAATATTGAAGACAGAGACGACAACATCAGTGGTTTTCTCCCGAATTGGGTTTCCACCTTAAATACTGGTGTTCATGTGTGTTCCACTTGTGTGATGTTTTATACTGCTGTTACTACACATATTTCCTATTTATATAACTTGACACATAACTGGTAAATCTATTTTAAAGTCTGTTTCTGAGATACTTTATAAACTAGAAATTTATATCGGTATACGCGGGTTTCTTTTAGCATATCCACGTGTATACGCGAGTTCAATTCATAAAATCCGCATATGAAATTCTACAAAAGAAAAAGTTAAAGTCAAGTTATAAGCTCTGAATACTGATTCACCCCCCCCCTCTGAGTATTTTTCCCAACAAGGCACTCTTGGGGGGTACGCAAGTTCCAAATTTTCACCTCCAAGATGCACTTTTATGTCACCTGGGACACCTTTGTGTTCCTTCAAGTGAGCGTGCCAAGATGATATGGGAAGCACACTATAGTCAAGTCGCTGGGAATTTCGGGGTCGAGAAAACAGTGGCAATACTACAGAAATATTTCTATTGGTGGAACCTTTGAAAGGATGTTGGGAAGCACATCAGATCCCGTACTACTTACACCATTGCCAAACCGACCATCAAGAAGCAAGGCCTATATACTCCAGTACCTACCCCTAGTCGACCTTGGGAATCCATCTCCATGGATTATTTGTCGGGCCTACCTTCTACTAAGCATGGAAATGACTGTGTTTTCGTGGTCGTCGACATATTCTCGAAGATGGCCATTATGGTGGCCTGCAAGAAGAATATCACAGTAGAAGCCACTGCTAAAATATTCTTTGAACGAGTGTGGGTGCACTTTGGGATCCCACTTTGGGTGCCTCTGGTCAATGCTGGACACCAAGCTCACCAAGTCCACAACTTTCCATCCCCAAACAAATGGCCATACAGAGGTCGTCAACAGAATGATTGTACACATTCTGCGCATGTACAATTCAAATCATCCATGCACATGGGATGAGAGCTTCCCCTATAGCTCAACTGGCCATAGCCCCTTTCAGGTGGGCTTGGGATTCCAGCCATTATGTCCCATTGATGTAGTCATGCCATTTACGACTACTCAAGTCGATTCGGCTCATGTCCAGTATGAATTTGACAAAGCAAACAACTTCATCAAGTACATTTAGCACATCCGCCAACAGGTTCATGACATATTGGACATATCTAATGCTAAGTATAAGCAACGCCATGATCAACATCGGGTGCCACACAACTTCTAGGTGGGCGACAAAGTGTGGCTACATTTGCAGAAGGAGCACCTCACTGGAGCCCACTGCAAGCTTCACCCTCTCCGATACGGGTCGTACACGATCACCAGGGCTATAGGTAATAATGCCTTCGAGCTCATTATTCCACCATTCCTTGGTCTGCACCCTGTATTCAATGTAGACTGCCTTCGTCCCTACTTCCCACCTCTTCTGGACACCTCCGACATTACAGAAGAACTCACAGTAAAAGAGTTAAACCCAAACTTCATGTAACATGCCACCACAAATTGTATCATGGACATGCAAATCAAGAACAATTTTCAACAAAAGATCCAACTGTATCGGGTTGTCAAAGCTGGCCAACTCCTGCACAAGGGCAAGTGGTTCACCAGGGAGCAAGTTCAGCAGAAGTTTCCTCATCTCATGGAGGAACTCAATGCAATGGGGACCATTGCTTCCTAAGGGGGGAGGAATGATCTAGGTGGATATTGGTGGCCACCCACCTATTCCACTTGGGGCCCCACCATTTTCTCTTTCAGTTTTTCAGTTTCAGCACAACTTACTATTTTTAGCAGTTTTTTGGGTCCTGAACTTCCGGAGCCGTTTTGAGGCCCTAAAAAACGTTTTTTGGGAAAACCGGAAGCAACGTGGGTTCATGGACTGATGTTGCTCGCTCAAAATTTGTAGTCCTCGGATAGATATTTCTAATGAGGTATGGTTTGCATCAAACAGAGATCGTATGCCAAATTTACGTCCCTAGGAAGTTGAAACACCAATTTACCCAAATGAGGCCTATAGTTTTGGCACTTCATCTCCTAGGGTTAGGGTTTTGGATATTTAGGGTTTTCTATTGTTTCTAAATAATAAATAGGCCCTCGAACCTCATTGTAACTTAGTTCAGAGGCCTGTAGCCACCACATCTCTTCTCAGAGATAGCTACCAGCACCCTAGCTAGTTTATTTCCATTCTATCTGTAAGAAAATTTCAGTTCTTTGATATTAATGAATGAAGTGTTATTTCCGCTGCATCTTTGTATTTATGCTTATATGTTTCTTCTATTGTGTTCCTGCATAAATCTGGATCACCTCTTCATTTAAAATCAATTGAATAATAGGCTCTTCTACTTGTAGGTTTTAACCCTATACATAAATTATCTGCAAAAAAATCTTAAAAACAGAAAATAAACAATAGCAAGAGCATAAAACATAAAACAGATAAACATAGAGATTTTCCCCTGGATCCCAAATCGGGACGACGAGCTTGATTTTTCATTATATTCCTTTTAGTGTTAAAACACATATATATACATGTCGAAGCATACATAAACCCCAATCCATTAACCCTAGATTAGAACATAACTGTAGTTCCCTTGACCGGATCTACAAAATACCAGGGGCTGAAAACCATCATGCCCCAAAACCATGTGCAAACCCATGCACAAAACCATGGGCGGGTCCGCTCACTGGAGAATAAGGAACAAAAATTTTTCCTGGGGCACTGCCCCGAACCCCGACAAGGGGGGTTGCGCCCCCCCTGTGACCCCCCTGCTACGCTCGACGCAACATACAGGAGAAGTTATCGCCCCCCTTGTGACCCCCCCCACCCGTGTCTAGTTGTGGAAAGAATATAACCCATACCCAACATTCTCTCACTTGTTGTTTTCTTTCCGTAGGGGACCACAGGAGAGCTGAGTCATTAGCCCAGCTTTGCAACACCCATTGTTTCTCTACACCAAGAGAACTTATGAGTGCTCATAGACTTTGTCAATGCATCTGCAACATTCTTCAAAGTGTCCACCTTTACCAACAACACCCTTTTAGCCTCAACCATATATATCACAAAGTGATATTTAACATCAATTTGCTTTATCTTTGAATGATAAGCAGGGTTCTTAGCCAAGAAAATTGCACTTTGGCTATCACAATCTATCCTTATAGCTTTCTGCACCAACCCCATACTTGAAGACAATCTCTGCAACTACACTGCTTCCTTGCTTGCATGAGTGGCTGCCATGTATTCTGCCTATGTAGTTGAAAGAGCCACTACAAACCATCTTTTACTCATCCAACTGACTGCACCTCCAAATAGGCTAAACACATACCCACTTGTAGATCTTCTTTGGTCCAAATCTCCGGCCCAGTCAGCATCAAAAAAACCACGAATGTCCAAAACTCTTTCCAATCCTGGTCTTCCCTAGTAGCACAAGCCATAATCACTAGTGACACACAAATATCTGAAAACCCGCTTCACTATTGTCCAATGCTCCTTCCCTGGGTTTGAAATAAACCTACTCAATACTCCCACTGCATGTGCAATGTTCCGTCTATAAACAAGTCAAAACGTGTGCGTATGGACTGATATGTTCCTCGGTTGTCTTCTTTCCCGAACTAATATTCTCACAGCTGTAGTTTGTGGCTCTTCCTCTTCTAAGTCTTCTTATGTTTTAGAGTCTGATTCATCCTCCTTTAGCTCAAACTCTATCTTTTTAGGTTCCTTTGATAGGAATTCATGTTTAACAACATATTTCACCTCTTTAAACACCACATCTCGGTTGTACACAACCTTCCTTGTTTCCGGGTTCCAAAGCTTGTAACCCTTTAAACCATCCTTATACCCAATAAAGATGCACCTTTCAGACATTATCCAACTTGCTCCTTTTCTCCTTTGGAACATGTACATATGCATCACATCCAAATACCCTCAGATGTGAAAGAGAGGGTTTCTTACCATTCCATACCTCATGTGGAGTCTTATCCTCCAATGCTGATGAAGGTGATCTATTAACCAAGTAACATGCAGTCTCCATTGCCTCTGCTGAGAATTATTGTCCTAACTCGGTTCCACTGAGCATGCTTCTTGCCTTTTCCATCAGCGTTCTGTTCATTCTTTCTACAACTTTGTTTTGTTGAGGTGTGTATGGAGTAGTCTTCTACCGTGCTATTCCATACTTCTTACAGAACTCTTCAAATTCCTTCTTGCAAAACTCCCTACCATTATCTATCCTCAACATCTTTATCTTCTTCTCTATCTGGTTTTCCACCAGAGCCTTAAATTCTTTAAATCTGTCAAAGACTTCAGATTTATTCCTCAAGAAATGTATCCATGTATTCCTTGAGAAGTCATCTATGAATGAGACATAGTGTTAGTATGAATTCTTCGTCGAAGTGTACGAAAACGAACCACTTTAGCTACGCATAACTAATAGCCCTAACAACAATAAAGGCTGCAAAACATCTTCAGATCTGCAATTAGTAGTTAAAGTGCTGCAACAAACAGATCTATAAATGGAAAGATATTAAGCAGAAAAGTAAAGAGTTTGCTCCATGCATCCAACAGACAAGACAAGAACACGATTTTTGAATGAATTTTTATATTATAGGGCACCTGGGAGGAAACAAGAAGGTGTATCCAGATCTCCTCAATGGGATGGGTTCTTTGTAGTCCTCAGCACTTCAGATCTAAGCTTTCTCTCTCTTGTAGATGTAGAAAACCCAATGTAGAAGGTAGAGCTCAATGGGAGCAAAATGGCAGAAATGAGACCAAGTGTATAGATCCAGAGTGATCTAATATGCAAAAAAAGGTGAAGAATGAAGGGGAAAACCCTCCTATTTATAACAAAATATTGGGTCATTCTAGATCTTGGTGCATGATTAAAATAATGTTAATCAAATCTAGATCCACCTCTATGGAATATTTTATTATTATTTGTTGGAGGGAAAGGGTGTTTGACTTGGGTCAAATCCCTTGATTAGTTAAAAATAAATAAATAAATGATTTATTTATCTTTTTAAGGAAGTGGTTGGGATATAATCAAATAAATAATGATTTAGTTGATTAATGGTGGTTGATTTGGTCATATTTAACAAGGAATATTATTTAACTAATTATTCCTAGAAAATAATAAGATAACTATGGGTTTATCTCATTAATTTCTTTGTTTTTGGGTTAAACATGACTGGGAATAATAATTAAATTATGGTTTAATTAATTATTCCTTTTGGGGTTTCCTAATTAACATAGTGAAAGCAGTTTTACTTGGGGTAAAACTGGTCTTACATGGTGTACTTGGGTCCATCTAATAATAAAAGGTGAGATGACCAAAAAATGGTGTAACACATAGTACACATACTTACCCAGTGATGGAATTGACACAGGTTCAAACACATCATTGTGCACAAGATCTAATATCTTGTTCACCCTCTTAGCACCAGAAGGAAAACACACTTGATTCTGCTTCCCATATACACAATTTTCACATAAATAGAAATCCAGAGAGATATTAGACATACATTCTACCATACCATTTCCATGTAGTATCCGAAGGTCCTTCTCTTCAATATGTCCAAGCCTTTGATGCCATAACACGGTATTTTCTCCAGAGATTGCTAGGCTTTCCGCTCCAATTTCGGGAACCATAGAACTGTTGTACTCATTGTTACACATTATTTTGTCACCATGAAATTTTAATGTCTATATGGGTTCATCTATACTTATATAATGCTCCTTTAGAAGTCTACAACCCTAAAGCTCCTAAACCAAGTTCTGAATTTGGAGAAAATCTTGTAAAAATCATAAAAATACTTGTACCGCACTTTTCCTTAGCCTTACCTGTGGCACTGCACCCTTTTGCTCCAAACACTACAGATCCAACCGCACGTTTTCTTCATTAAAAGTGCAGACCGCTATAAAATGTAAATTGAAGACGAAATAAATTCTAGAAGCACCAGTTGGTCGAATATTCTCCCAACTGGAAGCTTCTAGAAGGCGTTATCCAGTCAAAGCGTTACTCCGTCCATTATCATGAACATTCATTCCTTCATTAAAGGAGCCTATTCCTTGGTATTTGGAACTTAATCCCTTGAAAAGGGGACTCTATCCCTTCCATTTTGGAGCTGCAACCACTTTCCTTCTCCTATAAATTGAAGCTTTGGTTCAGTCTCAAGGGTACATGCTCACATATGTAAAACTTCTCTATGCATTTTGTATACACTTAGTACTTGCTTTGTACTTCGTATGGCGATAGAGAAGGGAATTGCTAAGAAAAATACTTTGTTTTCTAACTGCGAGAACGATTACATACTCTTACTTAGGCTAGTTTAAAGAGTGGAAGGGCTTGTCAGACTAAAGGAAATCGCTTGTTCCGGACCCTAGAAGGACTTGTACGACATCAAGGCGAACACGGTTGTAAGACTACTTTTATTTAAAGATAATATAATTGGATCCTATTTTCTCAATAAGTTTTTTATGTATTTACTTAAAGGGATTATTTCTTAAATTCCTTGATCATTAAGATAGATTTGTGATTTCTGAATTAGTATATGTTGCAGTTACTTTTGATTCTCTTTTATGTCTTTGTTTGCAGATGTTAAGAGGTGACTTCTTGGAGCAACGAGAAAGAAGAATTCAACAAGCATTGGATCACAGGTAGGTCCTTTCTTCATCATAGAAGATTCTAAATCATATATAACCTAGAGAAAGTAGTTTACAATTGTCTTGTTTGTTTCTAGCTATCCTTGTGATACTAGGGAGATCGTTCTTGTCTGCAAGTACGATTTATCCGCCTAACAAAATGGTGACTCCACTGGGGAAATTTGATTTGAACTTAGTTTTCTTTGAGTTTGAATTTTGAAACCATTTTTTATGATTTTGATTAGTCTGTACTGGTTTTGGAAAATTAGCCTTAGAGTCCCTGAAAAGTAGATTTAGAATTTTATTTTTCTTTAAGTTTTCTAGTCTTCGCACTTTTTCTTTAAAGACAGTGCGGTCATTTCTGCAGTTTCTCTGTATAAACAGTGCGGTACCACACCTTTTTACCCTACAACTTTTGGACCTTGAGAAAATTTTTGAAAAAACTCAAAATTCTCTTTTCTGGTACCAACTTACAAGATTCTCTGTGATTACCCAGACTAGTATTCACTGTCAAAAGCCTCTTGTGAAAGTTTCTTCTAGTATTCCTAAGTTTTGAGTGATTTTATAAAGATTTTCATTTTACAAGTGATTTTTTGTGTTGTATTTGTGTTGCTCAAAGATTATAAACTTTTAGATACCTTAGATCATTGGTATTTCATTGTTTCTTGCTAAGACTTTGACTTTATGACAGAACTTGCTTCTATAAAAAATTAGATTTAATTTTTTATTTTGCAAATATTAAGAGACTTTTAGTTCTATAAGCCTTGAATTTCACTTCAAAACCACCATTGGATGATTTTGATTCCTTGTTAGGATAAGAAAAGGATTTCTTGGTTAGATTACAAATTGAGCAAAACATCCTCAAATTTTTTAGAGTTTTTAGTCGTAAAATTTAAATCTTTAGAGTTTTAAAGTTCAAAATTAGTGTTTTTAGTTATGAATTTTGTTTTTAAGTAATCATACTTTTCTTTTGGAAACTGTTTTATTTTTAGTTCAAACTTCAACGATTAAAGGGATTTCTTTTTGAGCAATTAATCATTGAGTTCTCATGGAAAAGATTTCTTTTCATATATTCTTGTTTTAAAAAGAAGGATTGAAGTTTTAAAAGCAATTGCATTCCTCAACTCTTTCTTTTAGATAGATTTCATTGAAAAGGAATGAATTTTTCTCATATAGATGCATTTTAGTGTTTTTTGGAGTTAGGTCATTATACACCATTGAAGTTTCACCTTCATACCCATTGTCCTAAGAAACAGCCAATTAAAATTAACGCTTACTTAAAATCAACCTAGCAAGTCTTATTTTTCTAGGGCTCTTTCCACCAACTTAGCTTAGGCTCGTGTCTTGGAATAGGTTTTATTTAACTCTCCAAGACAATACAAAACAAACAAGTATTTGATCTTGCGGTAAGGAAATTCTAATAGTAGCATGTATGCTTTGGGAATCTCCTCTTAAAGGATTCAAGCACGAGATCATATCTGAACCAGTGAGGTAATCAATCCTTCCTCATTGGGAATGATAGCATATATACACGTATTAACAACGGTAAACCTCGGATTTACCATTGTCCAAGAGCCTGGGGTCACTTGTCGGTAAACCTTGGATTATGTCAAGGAGCCTTCAAATGGATTGAGCTTTGTTACTCTGCCCTTGCGTGTGTATCAGATCGTAGACTGTCCACCCAGGTATATTTGTTTCTGTTGGTGACATTAGTGGCCATAAACTCTAGGATTATTTCCCAAGGTGACGGTGGGGGGAATATCCCACTATACCTGGAACAGACGTCGGCTAGACTCACTTAGACTCTCTGGAGGGTTATCTTCACTCGAGATGGGTTAAGTGGAGAAACTTGCACCCACCTATTTCATTAAGCAGGTTGTGAGGGTAACTATTTCAATCGTTATTTCTGCATTAAAATACTATGATGTTGGATTTCATCACCAAATAGTGTTTTTAGTGCGGGAATCTACTGTTTGTGTGTGGTTTTATCTCTTAGATTATATAGGCGTGTGATCATTTTTTTGTTTCTTAGTGACTTTAGGAATTTTAATTGAAATTTTCTTTGATTGCGTGTGTTAAAATTTTTAATTGTGGCTAAATTACCGAGATGATCATGCAGAACTCAGGGGAAACCCCCTGAGTACACACCTAGCCAGCTAGAAGGACTTAAATCTCTGATACCAAATGTTATCAATAGAACTGGATTAACAGAACAAGGAGAATCATCTATTAACCCTCATCCTAATTTCGAATTAGATCAATTGCAAGTAGTAGAACATCCTACACAAACGGTTTCAATTTCTAAATTAACCGAAGTTACTTCTACAAGAAGTGAATTATCACCTAAAGAACCTGAAATTTCTGAACCGGAAACTGAACTTGCTACATTAGAACCTACTTTATAATTCACTGATCATCCTGATTCACCCAGAGTAAAGAATTAGATTACAGAAGGTCTTCCTCCTGGTCTTATTAGTATTGAGGAAATCACTAATACAGAGGAAGAAGTCTTTCTCCCTTCAACTTAGGAAAATTTAGAACTTAGACAACACTAATCAATTTTTTACAGTCCTTTTAGACAAGACGCTTGGTATTCTTCATTGACATATTTTCTGCAAAACGTAGGTCTTCAGTATTCACCACCCCGAATACCTTTCTACACTAGACCAATAGGTCATATACCTCAGTTAAACATGTCAGGTGAGTCATCTATGTTTTCTGAATCACCATAAACATTCCTCTATGGTGGTCTGTCTATTCCTACAGGCTATTAGTCGCTCTTTGGTACATTCCCAGGAGCATCTCCTTTTCCAAGCAAACCAATGTCATCATCATATTTGAATGAATCAAATACTAGAACTTTGAACAATTAGCAAGTTTATATGATGTCTGGAAATATTTCAAACCCCACAGCTCAAGGTAGTAGTATACAGCCTGGGGGGCAACCTCAAAATATCCAGACACAACCTTGGTGGCAACCCCAAGGACAGTACACACCTCAAGGTCAATATCAACCCCAAGGACAATACATACCTCAAGGTCAATCTCAACCCCAAGGACAATACATACCTCAAGGTCAATATCAACCCCAGGGACAATACATACCTCAAGGTCAATATCAACCCAAAGTCAGTACATGCTTGAAGGTCAATATCAATCTCAAGGGTAGTATCCTGCTCAAGGATTGCAACCTCCTTTAGCACATCAGTTCTATACAGAGCAAAAAATGTTACAAGGAGGTGGAAATTATCCAGTTAATTATCAGCCATCTGTCCAACCTAGTTATGGGTTGTCTTATGTACAACCTTCAATGGGACCCTCATATCCCGGAATGGTGTGGGATCCATCCCAAGTCCAACAAAATTTACAACCAAATATGCAATTACCTTATTATCAAGCAAGACAACCTGTTGGTTATAATCAACCCCAACAACCAATCCAGCCTTCAATTCCAACACTTGCATCTGGTCCTGTTTAGCAACCTGGTCCGAGTTCACCTAGTACTCCACCACAAACAACTGTTCAGACTTCGATTCAACCTATCATACCTATTGCTGTAGTGTCTACAGTTCGTGTTACATCTGCCCCTCAAACTTCGATACAGATTCCTCAAGTTTCTATTTCGTAGTCTGGACCGACATTTCAGACTACTATTCAGATGCCTGCAGGACAATATGGTACAAGTATAGTCATAAGGAGTCAACCTCAATTTACTTATCAAATTTATCATGGGCCGTACCAATATGGACCTGTTTCACAAACCCTAGTCTACCCACAACAACCGTACCTTGGATATCCATTTCAAACACCTGTTCAACCTTAATATGGTCCGATTATTCCTAGTTATCCGGGGGGTAATATGATTCCAAATGCACATCCTATTCTAGGTTATCCTGGATATCCTCCTCTTGGGACTGGTTTAGTTTCACAATGTTATCCGCAAGACCCTACTCATCTATTGCCGTTCATAGCAACTTTGGATTTACTGGATTTATCTCACCTTACAAATGATCCTATCTATTATCATCCGTATTGGCCACCGTTGCCTCATAAGTTTCCCAGTGATATCCCAAAATTTGAAGGAAAAACAGGAGAGGCTCCTTCCAACCATGTTATGACTTACCACCTTTGGTGCACATCTAACTCATTAATTGACGACTCTATTCGACTTAGACTTTTTCAGAGAAGGTTAATAGGATTAGCTGCTAAGTGGTACACTGAACTGCTGTAGAAATTATATAAATTATGTGTTATATTTCCAAGATTATCCTGATCTCACACTATTTTAACTTCATGCAAAATACAAAATCTATTCCACCATTGATCATTTGCGGAAATTAAATCAAGATAGCAATGCACACATGAAACAATAAAAATTCACACATATGAACACAGTTGTTTAACAGGAAATCTTGAAGCTGAAAACCCCAACTATCTATATATAATATATTTCACAGAGATCATGTAACAATCCTCATACAAAGCTGAACATGTCAAGCTCTCAGTACAATACAATCGCTACACACTAATCAGGCCCGATCTTGAAAATCCATGCACCGATCTTTTCCACCTGCTAGCCTACCTCTACTGCGCAATCCCTACTGAAGAATGGCTCTGAATGAACTCGAATCCACCAAGCTTGCACTGTGCAATCCTCATTGGCATCTCCACTGAGTGTTGGATGCAATCAATGCATCACTATAGTCACAACTGATAGTCACACTTGCTCTTTCACGTACCTCTCCACTGGTCTCCACTAAAACTGCCATGCACTGCAGTTAACTGATGTATTCTTCAGTTGATTAATGAGTTATTATTTAGTGAATTAATTAAGTAATTAATTCACACCACTCTCACTAGTGTATCAATCAGTTATAATAGATACAACTAGCTCAACTAAGTCTAACTGAGTTAAACTAAATACAACTCCACCAACTACTTCTATAACTCCACCAAACTCTGTCACATGAGTTCTAACTGAAGTCCTCATGCATTAGCTCTAGTAAACCCTCAGGAATAGCGTAATTCCTTCTGTCAGCTACTGTGCCACATCTGTGCACTTAACTGAAGTGCTCCAAGAGAATAAGATAATGTTTAGAGTGCAAATATTATTAAGAGCTAATAATATTCGACATATCTATTTTTAGACTAGCAATCTAAAAATAGATTTTGCCCAATATGTCTAAAAATAGAAGTCAATCTATTTTTCCAGCTTGACCAACCATCCACAAATAGCATCCTGCAACTCATAGAATATGATCAACATGTCTAAAAATAGACATAGTCTAACAATAGACTTTGCACCAAAAATAGCTTGCGGGCCCACTTAGTGAAGGCGAATCTTTTCACTAAGCTCATCATCTTATTGAATCTAAAAATTCCCTCTCAACAAGATAGGGACTATCTGCCACCCCGATCATGTCTCTATGGTATTCAAATTTGTTCCTGGTGAGCACCTTCATTAGAATATCTGCATCCTGATCCTCCGTAGGAATGTAAGAAAGTAACATGATCTTCTGCCACACACAATCTCTGATATGATGGTACCGGATGTAAATATGTTTAGATCTATCATGAAATACTGGATTAACCGAGAGTTTAATGCAACTCTGATTATAAAAATATATCACAGTAGGATCTAAGTGAGAACCGAACAACCTGACCAGGATCTTCCTCATCGATATAGCCTCGCATGTAGCCAAAATTTCTGCCATGTACTTGGTCTCTGCTGAACTGAGTGACACATATCTATGTTTCCTGCTGTACCAAGAAACTGCTGTAGATCTGATACTGAAAATCCCTCCAGATGTTCTCTTTCTTTTCGTTGGGCTCCCTGCCTAATCTGCATCCATGAAGCCATGCAGCTTCAACTCATCTGACTGTCTGTACCACAATCCATATCTAGATGTGCCCCTGAGATACCTCAGGACATGCTTGCCTACCTTCCAAAAGAGCTTGGTAGGCTTAACCATAGCTTGTGAAAGCTGGTTAATAGCATAGCATATGTCCGATCATGTATTGACTAAATACATGAGCGAACCAACCAACTGTCGATAAACAATGGAAACCACTACCTCTGCCGAGGTAGCATCCTCTTTCCTCCAACCACCAGGAAGAGGAGTGTCGATAGGCTTGCAACCTTGCATGTGAAACTTCTTCAGTATCTCCCGGGCATACTTGCCTTGAGACACAAACAGTCCACCCTTTCGCTGCCAAATTTCCAATCCCAGGAAATAATGAAGGAGGCCCAAGTCCTTCATCTCAAACTCCTTTGCAAGAACTGCCTTGCATGAGTGTAACAACAGTTCATCACCTGTTAGTATTAAATCATATACATAAAGTACAATGATCAACAACTTATCCTCCACCACAATATGGTATAGGTTCAAATTCACCTCACTCTTGGCGAAACCAAGTCCAGTGAAATAACTGTCTATCCATGTGTACCAAGCACGAGGTGCTTGTTTCAACCCATACAACACTCTTTTGAGCCTGAACACATGCGAATCGCTGCTGAAGATTTCGAATCCTTTAAGATGCTCTATGTACACCTCCTCCTTAATGACTCCATTGAGGAACATAGTGTTCACATCCATCTAATGAATGTGCCAACCCATCTGCGCTGAGAGAGAAAGGATGGTACGTATGGAAGAATACCTTGCGACAGGTGCAAAAGTTTCTTCATAGTTGATCCCGTCGATCTGTGAGAAGCCCTGGACAACAAATATTGGCTTGTACTTCTTGACGCTCCTGTCATTAGCTTGCTTCACTTTGTAGATCCATATCAAACCTACCACTGATTTCCCTTCCGGCCTTGGGACAATCTCCCATGCACTGTTTCTGACAATCGAATCATACTCTTCCACCATGGCATCTACCCATGCGGGATCCTCCACGGCTTCCTTGAAATAAGATGGTTCTATCACGATAAACTTGCTCATCAGAACCATGCATCCAGTAAATCGGTTAGGTGATTGTCTCTGTCTGCGCTATGATGTAGGTGCTCCTACATTTTGCGTTGCATCAAGATTCAATCGCTCAACTTCTGTAGTGCACTTCCGCCCTCTGATGTCTGGCACTGCATGAGTGGTTTCTTCCACTCCATGAACCTCCTCTTGAGGATAATCCACCTCCTGAGTCTCATCTTTAGGAACTAGTAGCTCGTCATCTACATGCAAGTGTATCTCCCTCTCAAGTGACAACTTCATGGCTTTCTCCTCATGAAATTTGATATCCTATTGCACGACAGTCATCTAACTGTCTGGCAAATACACGCAATAATTGTGGGGCGTGTCTGTGTACCCCAAAAATATCCCAACCTCTGTGGTCGGCTCTAGCTTCTTCCTGGCATCCTTCGTCACATGAATGTAAATAGGTGAGCCAAAAATATTCAAATGAGAAATATCAGGCTTCTTACCAGAAAATGCCTCTTCGGGTGTACTCATGCCAAGTACTCTATGAGGACAAAAATTTTGCACATAAACCACAATGTTTCATGCCTGAGCCCACAAGTGTATGGGAAGGCCCTGATCATGCAGCATCGCCCATGCAACACCCACGATCATTTTGTTCTTTCTCTCTGCGACCCCATTCTGCTGTGGGTTATGAGGCGTTATGAGTTCTCTTCGAATTCCTTCTGCGCTACAAAATTATTTGAATTCGCCAGAGATTAATTCACCACCATTATCACTCCTTACAGCTTTCACCTGCTTCCTCAACTCTTTCTCAACCAACGCCTTGAACTCACAGAACTTTGAGTCTGTATCACTCTTATTCTACATGAAGAAGATCCAACACTTAAGAGAAAAGTCATTAACAAATATGACATAATACTTGTGCTTTGATGTTGAAGCTACTGAGAAAGGTCCACACATGTCTGTGTGAATTCTCTCAAGGATCGTCGTGGCGCGACTATCCTTCTCATGAAAAGTGGTCTTCACAAATTTTCCCAAAGTACATCCGTTGCACTGATCTGACTGTGCAAGTGTACCCTTGGGAAGGCCGGTAGAAATCTGCTGCAAAATTTTCAAAGTGCCATGGTGAAGATGGCCCAATCTCCTGTGCCACAATTCGACCTCATCCCAGCTCACCACTCCTTCTTCTTTTCCTGCCATTGTTGCACAACCATCTACCTACAATTGATAAAGGTTCTTAACTCGAACCCCTATCCTCTGAGTTTCACCAGTTGTTTTACTGCGCAAGAAAGCCTTTCCCTCACTAAAAACAACATCATATACCTTGTCTTCCAACATCACCATAGAGATTAGATTCTTCTTCAATCTTGAAACATGCATGACATCCTTCAATATGAAAGGTTTACTAGACTCCCTCTCAAAGGAAATGGTCCCGATACCAGTCACATTGTATCTACCATCATCGCCCATCTTGATGTGCACTCCAAGATCCTTCTCATCTAGATCACTAAACAAATCTTTGTCTCCGGTCATATGGAAAGATGTACCACTATCAAGAAACCACACCTATCCCATCACACTTAAAACCAAGCATGTGATCAAAGAAAAATCCAGCTCAAACTGCGAGGCTAAGGCCTCTCCAGTTGTAGATCCAGCAACCTGCTTATTTTTCTTCTTCTGTGGACAATTAGTGGCATAATGTATGTGTTGGTGACAGTGAAAGCACTTCACCTTGGACAAGTCTTGCTTCTTGCCTTTCGCACCGGATTGAGAAGGATTTTTATTTCCATTCCCTTTCCTTACTTTGGAAGCCAAAGTGAAATTTTCTTCATCTTAATTCTTCGATGAAGATCCATCCCTGGTACCCCGCCTTATCTCCTCTTGCACAAGATCCAACCAAAGTTTCTCCCATCCTGGAAGTTTCTCCCGACCATTGAAAAAGTCCTCATAGCTATGAAAAATCTTCGGAAGCCCAAGGAGAGCCAAGCTCACCAAGTCTTCTTCATCAATAGTAACCCCCACACTTCCCAGCTCATCCTTGCAGTGGATGAACTTCGTGAGGTATTTTGGTATACTGTCGCCTTTCTCCATTTTTATTTTTCTGAGCTTGTCTTTAAGTGCCAACTTCCTTTGGTCACTTCTGCTTTGGAACAAGTCTATCAAATCTTTGCACATTAAGAATGGACTAGATTTACCATGAAGGCTAGACACTATGTGATCCTTCACACCTTCCAACAGAATCCTTCGACACTTTGCTGTCTTCTTTTGCCATGCATCAAGCATGGATGCATCGCTAGAACTAGGCTTTGGAATATCAACATCTATGAACTCCTTCAACCCATTATCATCTAGCACTGCCTCCATCCTGTCCTTCCATGCAATATAATTTGAGCTGCCCTCAAGGGCATACTCCAATCGCAATCCGTTGAAAGAAATTTCAATAAATGCTCAACTTCGACACCAAGAAAACACTGCAACAAATTCAAATTCCACCAGCACAAAACTCAACCACTTCAATAATTGCAATCTGCTCCAATGATCAACTACTCTGATGCCATGTAGAAATTATATAACTTATGTGTTATATGTCCAATATTCTCCCGATCTCACACTATTTTAACTTCATGCAAATACATAATATATTCCACCATTGATCATTTGTGGAAATTAAATCAAGATAGCAATGCACACATGAAATAATAAAATTTCACACATATGAACACAGTTGTTTAACGAGAAAGCCTGAAGTTGAAAACCCCAACTATCTGTATATAATATATTTTATAGAGATCATGTAACAATCCTCATACAAATATGAACATGTCAAGCTCTCAGTACAATACAATCTCTACACACTAATCAGGCCCGATCTTGCAAATCCATGCACCGATCTTTGCCACCTGCTAGCTTGCCTCTACTGCAAAATCCCTGCTGAAGAATGGCTTTGAATGAAATCGAATCCACCAAGCTTGCACTGCGCAATCCTCATTGGCATCTCCACTGAGTGTTGGATGCAATCAATGCATCACTATAGTCACAACTGATAGTCACACTTGCTCTTTCACCTACCTCTCCACTGGTCTCCACTAAAAATGCCATGCACTATAGTTAACTGATGTATTCTTCAGTTGATTAATGAGTTATTATTTAGTGAATTAATTAAATAATTAATTCACACCACTCTCACTAGTGTATCAATCAGTTAGACTAGATACAACTAGCTCAACTGAGTCTACCTGAGTTAAACTAAATATAACTCCACCAACTACTTCTATAACTCCACCAAACTCTGTCACATGAGTTCTAACTAAAGTCCTCATGCATTAGCTCCAGTTAACCCTCAGGAATAGCATAATCCCTTCTGTCAGCTGCTATACCACATCTGTGCACTTAACTGAAGTGCTCCAAGAGAATAAGATAATGTTTAGAATCCAAATATTATTAAGAGCTAATAATATTCAACATATCTATTTTAAGATTGGCAATCTAAAAATAGATTCCGCCCAATATGTCTAAAAATAGAAGTCCATCTATTTTTCCAACTTGACCAACCATCCAAAAATAGCATCCTGCAACTCATAGAATATGATCGACATGTCTAAAAATATACTTTGCACCAAAAATAGCCCGTGGGCCCACTTAGTGAAGGCGACACTTTTCACTAGGCTCATCATATTGTTGAATCTCAACAAATTCCATGAGGCTCGTTTAACAATTTCAACACCCTAGAAAATGCCTTCTTAACTCATTTTCAGTTGCCCGTTAGATATGACAATGGCACGGAATTATGAACTTCATTAAAAGAATCTACGTCTACATATATATCAGATCATATTCATCAATGGATACGTAGAAGATGTTTGGTAAAAGTTTTTATCCCGGATCAAATATTGGCAGAATGGTTTTTTAAATCATTATTACCAAAAATCACTGAAGATGTAGCCAAAGCAGGAGTTGTTACAGAAGAACAAGTTATTGCTCAAGCTCAATATCTAGACTTGGTATATACCCAGTCTGAAACTTTGTACGAGAAAATACCTGATTTACCATGACCTAGTCAGTTAAATACAACTCCTTCAGGCTCTCATGCCGCTGATGATGTAATCGGTTCAGTTACTACAACTAAAAATAAGAATAAATCTTCAAAGATTACTTCTCCTATAATAACTTTACCTGATTCACCAAAAGGAGAATCTTCCTTGGAAACTACTGCCGATATTCACATTGTAGATTCATCGACTAAGTCAAAATATGGCAAAAAGAAAAGGGGAAGAAAAAGGATAAACAGACCTCACCTCCTAAAGAAAAAACTGATAAAACTGAATCAACTGATGACAAACGGAAACCTCATTATCCGTGTCTTACCTATGACGAGGATCATTTCACCAAGGAATGTTCACAGAGGGAAGAAGTTTCTAAGTTCGTCAAAGGTTCACCCATTCCTGCTGTCTTGAAGGATCCCTTTCCAATTCAAGATAGTAAAATGATTACGTCTTCTTCTAATCCATTAGCAGATATTTTGATGGTTGCGACTCGATCACAAGATTATGGTAGTAAAAATTCTGTTACTGGTAAAGAAGTAGAAAATTATAATTCTTCACCAACTGCATCTACTTCAGTTTCCGATCTGCTTCACATTGAGAAACCAAATCTTGACTTAGTAATCAAACCGCCTCCTAAAGGTGTACTTTGTAAATCAGCTTTCAATCCACATGCGAGAGCTGCTCAGAATTAGAACATTGTTGAAGATTTGGCAATTTCCCCTTCGGCAATGTCAGCTTTGGAAGTGTTGCGATCATGTCCAGCACAAAGGAAATTACTATTGTCAGTATTAGGAGCCATAGATCTGCAAGATTCAAACCTTATGATCTTCGATCTAGAAAATTTTACACCTCGCCTACCCCATCAAATGGCTCTCCAGATCCTAGTGTTAGTAAAAAACACATGTTGCTTTCGTACTGTGATTGATGAAGGGGCCTCTATGTGTATAATGTCATTGAGTTGTTGGAAATCACTTGGTTCTCCGACGCTTAACCGATCTTCGACCATCCTAAAAGATTTTGTTGGAAGAGGATTCCATCCCTATGTTATTTTATAGGATCAACCTATAGAGGTCGAAGGCAAAACTGTTAATCTAAATGTGGAAGTAGTTGATGCCCCTCTATATTAAAACCTTCTCTTGGGTCGTAATTGGTCTTATGCTATGACTGTTGTCGTATCTTCCGTCTTTCGAATAATCATGTTTCCTCATCAAGGAAAGACAGTGAAAGTCGATCTTCTCTCATATTATTCATCCAATCTAGCTTCTACGGATAGTATTCAACATGTTGGAAAAACAACTATCCCTTATAAGAATGTAGGAGTAGGCTTAATTAAAGATTCTGATTTGTTGGGAACTTTTTCTTTGCCTCCACCTAACGTACCACGTACTATAGCTAACATCAATATGATTACATCAAGCACTATTCCATTTGATGATACTTGGATAGTGCCTTTAGAGTCAGAACTGGATTCGTTTGAAGGCACGATGCCTTTGAGTCCATTTGAGCTGGCATATCAAGCAGTACAATCATTTTCCAATTTACCTTCAACTAATTCTGACCTTATGAATGTGGTCAACGAAAAATCATTTTCACCTTCAAGCTTAGCTATCACATCAATTCTGAATCCTTTTAAAGAAGTATTTTATACCGACGAAAACATTCTTGAATTTTTGTCCATAGATGACCTACCCTGGGATGTTATCCATCATAGATCATCATTTTTACCTGAGCTTGATAAATTCGAAGATAATTTTTCATCAATTTTCACCACCGATTATGTCAAGGAACCCCAGAATCTGATATCAAGCAAAAATTCAAATTCTGAAGTGAATTTGGGGAATATTTCTTCCACAATTCCTATTGACATATCGGTAAAACCAGGAAATGTTGAAAACATTCATATAGGTGCTTCTTGTACAAAAGATGAAATTGATATATACAAAGTCCTATTTCAATAATTTTGCGACATTTTTGCCTGATCTTATGAAGAAATGTCAGGTTTCGATCCTAAAATTGTTGTTCATGAAATCAAAACATACCCGGATGCTAAACCTATCAGACAAAAATTACGTCAGATAAATCCACGAAAAGCTGCTGCAATGAAAGCCGAAGTTGAAAAATTACTTCAAGCAGGATTTATTTATCCAATCCCTTCAACAGATTGGGTATCTAATATTGTTCCTGTTAATGAAAAACAAGGAACAATTAGAGTATGTATCTATTATAGGGATATAAATAGAGCTTTTCCCAAAGACAATTATCCACCCATTATATTGATCAAATCATTGACGATTGTGCCAGAAGTGAAATGTTTTCATTTATGGATGGATTTTTCAGTTATAATAAAATAAAAATACTCCCTGTTGATCAACCAAATATGACATTCATTTGTCCATGGAGAACTTTCGCTTACTGTAAATTACCATTTGCACTTAAGAATGCTAGGGAAACTTTTCAAAGGGCTATGTCCTATGCTTTGCATGACATTAAACACATTGTGTAACCTTATCTCAATGATCTACCTTCTCATTCCTTACAAAGAGAAGATCATCCAATCCACTTATGAGAAATTTTTATGAGATGTAGGTATTATAAGATTCGCTTGAATCCGCACAAATCTGTTTTTTTGTGTACAATCTGGTCGATTACTAGGATTTATCATTTCAAAACAAATCACTCGTGTCGATCCTTCGAAGATTGAGGCTATTATCAATTTACCTCCTCCTTCCACACTTCGCCAAATCCAAAGTTTGCAGGGGAAAGAAAACTTTCTACATAGATTCATTCCTAACTATGCTGAGTTAACCAAAGGTTTTACCAGGTTGTTGAAATAGAATATTCTTTTAATTTGGGACGAGATCGCTGATAGATATTTTGATGCTCTAAAACAAGCATTGACCCATGCACCATTATTTCATTCACGCAATTACAACCTAGATTACTTTTTATACTTAGCAACTTCTAATTCCACGATTGGAATGGTATTAGTTCAAGAAGATGAATTTCACAATGAAAATTTGATTTACTATCTCAGTCACAATTTAAATCTGACTAAAATCAAAAACTCACATGTGGATAAATTGGCCTTGGCATGAGTTCAAGTTGTCCAACGATTTCATCATTACATCCTGTTACGAAAAACAATAGTGATCTCTGATTGTAATCCTATGATGTATATTTTGACCGAACAATTACTAGGGGGAAAAAATCTAAATGGATAGTAATCCCTCAAGAGTTTGATTTAGAATTTGAAAAATCTAAATCAAAGAAATCACTAGTGTTCGTTGAACTGATGTGTGACTTCCCGAATAATGAGACAAAAGCTATGGTAGAACATCCGATCGCCGATGAATCTTTGTTTCTAATTAGTATCATTGATCCATGGTATGGAGATATCATCATTTATCTCCAAAAACAAACTTTTCGGCCTGAACTCTCATGTTCACAATGAAAAAAGATCCGTTACCAGTCTCAGCAATACAATATTGTTGGCGACACGCTTTATTGTTGCGGTGTGGATTTTGTATTTCAAAGATGTTTAACCCACGAAGAGGCTGAAAAGGTTTTAAATGAATGTCACTTTGGAGCATGTGGCGGTCATATGTCTGGGTATGCCACAACCCAAAAGATATTGCGGGATGGTTATTTTTAGCCTTCGTTATTTAAAGATTGCATTCTAGCAGTCCAAAAATGCCACAATTGTCAGATCTTTGATCGTAAGATGCATGCACCACCAGCTCCTCTTCACCCAATAATTGTTGTCGGTCCTTTTTCAAAATGGGGCATTGACTTCATTACATGTAACCCTCACTCGGCCGGGGGGCATGGGTATATCATTCTTGAGTGGATTATTTTACCAAATGGGTCGAGGCGATGCCTACATTTGCTGCAGATGGAAAAACTGCAGCTACTTTTGTATTCAATCAGGTGATTGCTTGAATTTTTGTATCTCAAGCTATCATTACTGATCATGGGAGCAATTTTCGAAACATTATGCTGACCAAACTTTCTGTCTACCTTGGCCTGCGCCATGATAGTTATACACCATATTACCGGCAGGCTAATGGTCAGGTTGAAGCTGTAAATAAACTCCTAACCACTATGATTAAAAGGATAATCAGAATTCATAAATTGAATTGGCATACTATGCTTTTCTCAACACTTTGGGCATATCAAACCTCAGTGAAAACTGCAACAGGTTCCACTCCTTTTCAGCTAGTTTACGATTTAGAAGCTGTGTTACCGATTGAATGCAAAATACTGTCACTCAAATTATCCAGAATTACTACCTGCTACCTCTAAAGAGGAAAAACGCTTTTTATACTTATCTCAACTAGATGAGACTCAACGCACCGCTGCATTAGCTACCGAGGCTCATAAAAAACGAATGAAAGCTCAGTATGATAGGAGTGTTACACCTCGTGTTTTTTCAGAGCGTGACCTAGTATTGGTATACGACCAAGCTAATGATAAAATAGGAGCTGGGAAATTCAAACCCATGTGGCATGGTCCTTATATTGTCAAGCGAGTGCTTGCAAAAGGGGCCTATGAATTGACTGATTATGACAGAATCTCTTTATACAAACCCAAAAATGGGCTTTATCTGAAGAGATATTATGCTTAAATCTTGTGTGGAGATCTTATTTGTATATTAGTTCTTTTCATAGCTAGTGTGCCTTAGATTAGAAGAGTGTGTCTAGTTTAAGTTTTTTTTTATCCTTGCTTATCTGGATTACTCTTGATATTGCAGATGTTGACATCCCTTCAAAGGTATATTGGTTTTGCTGATAGTGCTTGTTGTAGTACATGAAACATTTCTTCCGTAGCTTGGGTTATTTATTCACCCACTGATGAGTTAATATCTATGCATAGGGTAAGCCTCGGTCAAACAACGAATAATATTGCAGAATATAGTGAAGTGATTGAGTTATTATCTGAATCCATTTCATTTGGAATTCGACGTTTGATCATTAGGTTAGATTCTAAACTCATTGTATTACACTTAAATCGAGTATATGCAATTAAAAACCCAGTATTATTGAGATTTATTTTAAAGGTACGTCTCTTGGAACGAGAGTTTGATTATATTGAATATCAACACATTCCGAGAAATTTAAACTCATTAGTTGATGCATTAGCTACTAGTGTTATAAACAAACATTTGCAACATTAAAAGAAGTAAATCAAAGCAACATTCGATAAACATGTTGAACAGATAACCAGAAATAGTAGAAATATCATACAGTAGATTAATTTTTTCAAAATATTACATTGTCCTCGATTATAGGTTTAAAACACCTTATAATCGGCAAAAATAGTGATACAAAAAAAAAAATGTCATAGTCTGCACAATCATCCACTATCCGTGGTGGTGATCATGATAGTACATGACAGCTTGCGCCACTCTATTCAAGAATCTCCTGAACTGACCAGGAACTCCAATAACGTGTCTCTAGAGATGGAGGGGGACATCATCTATCGAAGTCTTCAGGATATCCAAGGTCAACCACTCTAGGTTGTGTTCTAGATCAGTAAGAATCTCAGCTGCCTGATCCTGTGGTGCTGCAATGGGCTCTCTTTGCTTCCTATCGAAGCGACGGAGCGTGGCTGGCCTGCGTGGACCAACATCTACATTTTAAGTTTTTGTCATCAGTATTGGACGATTTAAACAAAAACAAATAAAAATTAGAATTTAGAACATGTCAAAATGTTTCTTACCTGAGTCATCCCACTATGTTCCTAGAGGAAGGGACATCTCTCGATCACCACGAAAGTCTATCCCGGCATATGGGAAATCTTCTATGGAAAATATTTGGTTCTCCAACCAATGGAAATAAGCTGGGGTAAAACGAACAATCTCACCACCCTCACTATGATGGGCCATCAGTGCAACCCATCGGACCATCCAAGGCTCCTTGACTCTACCATGATCAACTGAGATAAGCTATGAGGCAAGTGAAGGAATTCTCTCCAGAACAAATGTGACAAAAATAGCTCCATACCCAAATTTTTTCAACTTTGAGTTCTTTGCCCTGTTTAATTGGCCTTTTACATTGGCCAATACTGCCTCACACCAATTGAAAATGGTGCCTCTGAAACAATCAACAACTGTCTACATCTGGGATCTAGTAGCAACGTGCGGAGCCAGACTCCCACACAACCAGGTTATAGTAAATGCAACCACTTTAAGTTTAGGACAGATGATTGTTTTTATATCAATGCGTTTATCTTTGGGATCCGCCTCCTCATTTCAAAACTCTTACTGAAGGCTAGTGATAGATTGGCCACATAAACTAGCCCCAAACAAAGAGATTGGTTCACCTCTTTTTGATAAAACAGTAAGAAAATATATATCTTCTAGCTCAATTTCGAGCCGATGATCTCCAATTATGAAGCACTGTTCCTGGACATCCCATTTGTTTACTAGCCAGGTGAGTAAGTCTACCTGGGCCCTCATACCCTGAATAGCCCAAAATTTATACAAACCACATTCCCTAAACACACCCAATGTGGGCGCATGTACCATTACAGCCTCATCAACCTCTTCATGTTCGCATTCCCTCCACTCAAGCATTGTAGATATTCTACAATGGGAAAATTGGAAGATTAGAAACAATTTGAGTGAAAAATTTGGTTTATTTTGGGGGAATCTATCATTTTATTTTCTTCATGGTGTCTCCGCACCTTTTGCACAGAGACAATGTGAGGATTCGCACGCGCCCTATACGGAAAGTGTGGGACTACGACAATGTTTTCTTTGAAAAATTTTTGGGGTCCACAGGTGTCATGTGTTTTACCTACGGACCCCCGTGGGCAAAATTTTGAACATATTTTTCCCCCAAAAATTAAATTCAAAACCTAAATTAAGAAAGTGAACAGACAAAAATGAAGGCGAGGATGATGTGGATTACTTGGAGCTGACGATTTTCGATTTAGACGGTTGAATTTTTTGTAATCTCCTCTGGAGCGTTTTTTCACAAAAAGCTCTCAACTTTCACTCTGGAATCAAATGGTAAAAATGATTTAGAAAAACTCCTTTTTATAAGATTTTTTGAATAAATGAAATATAGTTTTGTTTATTTTTCACTTTGAAAAGTTGTTTTTCGAATTATTTTTATTAATCATAAACAGGTATGTTTAATTTTTGATTTCTTTGTGTAGAATACAAGATTTTTTGGGTAAAATGATCATTTTTGACAAAGGAGTATACTTTTTATCCCTTTTTCGAACTCGGTAAAAATTATGAAAAGGCGAAACTTATGAGTACATTTTTCTCCCTTTTTAGAACTCGTTAAAACTTACGAAAAAGTGAAAACTTTAGTTCTCTTTTAAGTCCTTTTTAGACTCTCTAAACATGAAAATATTGCCGAGTACTTGACTATTCGAATTCATTAAAGGAAATGAACAGTCGTCCTTTCAGTATAAGTTTACCCCTTTTCCGGACTAAAATGGACTATTTACGAAAAAGGTATACGTTGAATAAACATAGTCAATAGAGTTCTCTCTTGTATTACTTTATCCTTTTTCGAGCTTGAGAGACTAAATTTACGAAAAATTACACCCACGGAGTTTCCTTAAGTTTTTCTTCTGACTCCCTAAAATTGAAAAACACTGAGTTTCTCCTATACTGAACTCATTAAATTTTAACAGTAAAGGACCTATAAATTACAAACAGGAACAAACCACTCCTTCTTAGGGTTCGATTTTTAAACTAAGTTGGACTCATCTGAAGGATGGGCTTATATAATAAGCAAATGTTATCCTCCTCAAGCTTGTCAAAAATAAAGAGGTACTTGCCAGAAATGGTGGGGGAAAAAGAGAGAAAATGGATCCAGTTGTCATAGTTTGTTTAAAAGTAGTATACCACTCTTGAACACGCCATTTTTTGTCACACTTCCGCCTGGGTTGGAAAAATCCCTGGCCTATCAGTTAATCAAACCATATTGAAAGTCTTCAGCAGGTTTCTGGGTATTAGCTTTAGGGAAACTGTCACCAAACCATCTGTAGTGTCATTATGTGTTCAAGAGGATAGTTCAAACATACCATTCATCTGCAAACATATGTCTCCATTCACGTTGACCATCCCTGAGTCAGTCCTTGCAAAATATTTCTATAAAACTTTATCTAATGGTTTCGTGTCGTGGGCTTTCCTACGACGGATCAATTTCTATCGACGGTTGAATATCATCTAGGAATTTGATCTAGAATCCTTCAGTACCTTGAAATCTGCATGCCTTAATGGAAGGTTTCTCACCTTTGATGATAGGTTGCATCATTGATCTTCGATCGAATGATTCTGTGAAGTGTTCAACTTCAAATCATTTATTCACACTTCATGGATTGTACTGAGTATTTTGAGAGCCATTGTCATTATTGGTGGTTTCTCTCACACTTGTTAACAGTTCACATCATTGACTGATAATAAAATGGTTTCTACCATGTTCAAGTTCGACACAATCAATCGCATGGATAGAATCGTACTAGTTTGGGTAGCTGCTATAGGGTAAACTGCTTGGGTGGTTGGTTTTCGTATATCCCTCTTAGGGCTTTCTGGTGCCCGAGGCAGATAGTAATATTAGCTATGCTATTCACAAAGATGGCATGAGTATGTTCATATTAGCTTTGAAATAACTTGAGGGAATACAATAGAGAATTACCTCTTTGACGGTCTTGGAATCCCTTGGAGAGCGCTGTGCAACAAAGTAAGAGTCCTTCTTCGCCGGCTCCAAATCTGAGACCTGAAATCAGTCAAAGCACCCATGTAATTTCTAATATAACAAGTATCCTATCAATTAAATCAATAAACTACAAACATCTAGATTATACACATCTGAGCCATTCATATCATACTAAGTAAATATTGAAACAACAATGATAACATTAAGCATTGAATGGACAAAATGAACATAGTTCTATTGATTTTGAAAGAAGGAGGATTACAACCATCGGTTGTACCAAGCCCTCCTCAGTCTCCCAATCTCTCTTCTCTCTAGTGAAGAAGTCCAAGTCATCAAACTCTCTAGGAGCCTCTTTGACTCTTAGCCTTCACAATGTCACACTATTCTCTATTCCACAAGTATACAAGAACCTTGAGCAATCCTTCGACCTTCAATTAAGATCCTTCAGCTCCTTCTTATCAGAGAGGGAGAAGGCCATTGTTGCCCTTCTCTTTCCACTAGTTTGGAATGGAAAAGGCTTATATGTTTCCTTGATCTCCATGCTTTTGCCTCTCTTGGAGTTCAGTCTTCCATGGCAATGACCAATAATGAACTGGTGCTTCTGCAGTTTCCTTTGTGCACTGACTCCTTTGTGAGGGAAAGTCGGAGATTCAAATCTTTCTCCACGCTCTTTTCCCAATTCAAACTTAAAACACGGGTAATGCGTCCCTCCAGTGTAAACAGAGTGTTGCCCTAGCCACTAACGCGGCCAATGTATTGCTTGCCTGCGTTATAATGCTCTTGTTCTGTTCTATATATGCGTTACCCTGGCAGAAATAGGTTTAATTTAGGTCTTTGTACTTCTTCCATATTTGTCTTCCCCTCTGAGCTGATGAGGAGGTATTTTGACCTGTAACAGATGCCCCCTAAAGTGTGAGGTCAGAGATGAAGATGATGGCCGAAATACTTTATAATTTGTAGAGAGAGAGAGATTGAAAAACTGAGGAAAACCTGAAACAACAACATATGTCAAAAAATATAGTATTTTCCTAGAGTCGGGCATGTCCCATGCTCAGTAGCTTTAAACAACATGATTTCTCTAGAATAGAGATATGAAGAATCTGTCCACCAATAGGCACAATGTGGAAGTTTCTGTCATAACAGGATCAGGTTGAAGAAGTTGTCTCCATAAACAATATCGCAGCTTGGGGAAGGGAACACAACTTTAATGGTGTAGCCTTTTGCCCCAAGGTCTTGACCGCCGATTCACTTAAACTGCATATTTCTCAACATGTGAATGAGGGATTTGTCATCGAACATGTGAGAAATCGTCTGATTACCAGTCAATAATGAAAACTGTTAACAGACGCGAAGGTGGCCACCAATAATGATGATGGTCCCTAAGATGCCCATTACAATATAGCGAGTGTGAATAAAAAGAGTTGAAGTCGAACACTCGTAGAATCATTCGACCAAGAGCCAATGATGAAGACCCTTGATCAAACACAAGACTACCTGCCACTGATGTCTGCAAGTATCTGGGTACTGATGGGTTTCTGGATCAACTTCCTAGATAAGGTGTTGAAGTCGATAGGAAGTGATCTGTTGAAAGGTAGGCACTAAGGCGTCCTACATCAGTCAACACGAAATGGAAACCAACTGATTTTGTTTATGATTTGAGATAAGGAAGAGTAAATGGGAACGTCAGACGACAAATAATTTCTGGCATAATGAACGGTTTGGTTGATAACAGGAGAAGTAGATAACGAGATCTGCTTGAACAATAGAAGGCACTCTAGCAGGGTACTAGGCAGCTGAAGCGTGTTGAACACCAAAGAGTGTGTTAGGATTTTACCGGTGCAGGGACACTGGGAAATGAAGGCTAATACTCATAGATGGTAGGGTTCGGCTAACTACGAAAGAGTTTTCTGGGAAGTGCCATGTTCAATAATTTTGCTGCCAAATCGACCTTTTTTGAAAATGTAACAGAGGTAGTATCCATTTTGTCCAAATTTTTCCCCATCTGATTAAGTTTAACGAGTCCAGACGAGTAAACTTGGTGAATTTTTCATGTTTAGAGAGTCTGAAAAATGTTAGGAAAGACAACTCTGTGCCCCATCTGATTAGTTTTAACGAGTCCAGATGAGCAAACTCGGTGAATTTTTCATGTTTAGAGAGTCTGAAAAATGTCATAAAAGACAACTCCATGTCCTGTCTGATTAGGTTTAACGAGTCCAAACGAGTAAACTCGGTGAATTTTTCATGTTTAGAGAGTCTGAAAAATGTCGTAAAAGACGACTCCATTGGGGTACCTTTGTCATGTCTTGATAACCGGGCACGGCAAAGGGATAATAGTAAGCCTGAAACAGTTCATTTTCCGTAAGTTAGTCCATCGAATCCGGAAAAGTGAGAAATCTATGTTCAATGGACGTCTACCTCATTTTGTTATGAGTACGAGGAGACGAAGTAAACTCAATATTCCTTGTGAAATTTTAACGATTCCAACAAAGAAAACTTGGTACCTCCGTGAAATTTTAACGAGTCACGCGGAGAAAACTCGATTTACTTTTTCTGTTTTGAAGAGCTTTGAAAAAGAGGAAAAGAATGGCTCCTTGTTCTTTGTCTCAATAGTTTAACGAGTCTGACAAAGGTGACTCGGGATTTTTTCGGTTTTATGAGCGAGAAAAATATTCCTAAAAAGAATGCTCAGTACTTCTCCATAGTTTTAATGAGTCTGAAGAAGAAAACTCTAGGTTTTTCGGATTAACGAGCAAGAAAATACCAAAAAAGAACGCTCGATGCCGACTTCGTATAAGTTTAACGAGCCCAAAGAAGAGAACTCGAGGTTTTTCGGATTAACGAGCAAGAAAAATACCATAAAAAGAATGCTCGATAAAACATGAGTATGTCTGCACATAAATCTTGATCCCTTATTAGAATCATCAGTACCAAATCTCGAGAGTTGCGACATGTGTACAATGAGGAATCACGACTTTGCCGACTGAATAAAGAGAGTCATGCCCCAGAATTTGCTATAAGAAGGTCAGAAGACATTCATTTTCACTGTTTTGAGTGTTGTGAAGAAGCTCTGAAGTGGAAAAGAGGTGGAAATTTCAGCTGACGATTACGGTCAATCCGGGCAACAGTCTTCTATTCCGCGAGATCCAGGTAAGAGCTAGAACCTCCTGTTATCATTTAATTGCCAATTTTTTAGTTTTTTCTGGTTCAAAATTAGGAAATTTTGAGGCCTTAGAAAAATATTTGCGCCTGACACGGGTCAGGAGTACAACAGTCGCGTTAAACGCAAAACCCGTGAGGGAAGTACGCGTTAGAATGCTCTGTTTTGTACTAGTTCCCGCGTTAGGCGCAGCATGCTTTCTAACAATTCAATTTTTCCATTTTTGAAGTGGTCCAGGCAAATTTTAATCGGTTGGAAATGTTGCATTTGCAGGTGTTCAACTGTTAATCATGAGTATCTGGCGAGAGAGAGAGCATGAGCGGGAAGAACGAGAGATGGTGACGGATGCGGAAAGTTTAATGGCTCTCCGGAGGTGCGGATTGCTTAAGTATGCCCATTTAGAACTGATGAGGGGTCAAGAGGACCTCCTGAGGTGGCTGATCTAGCAGTGGGACGAACGACATCATGTCTTGCGGATTGGTGGCAACGAGCTCGCCATCAAAAAAGATGATGTTTACTTTTTGACCGGCTTGTCATGTCGTGGGGCGAGACCCAATTTGACGAGGTCCAGAGCTGACCCTCGTTCCACTACTGATTTGATCCATGCGCACTATGTACGTGGCACCCAGGCTGTGAGTAACCAGATACCTATTTCACATGTGACTTTGAGACCCTTGCGGTATATTATATGGATGATTGTTCGCTTGGCAGGTGCCAAGAGTCAGCATGTGGCGACCAAGGCTCAGATGCTCCTAGCCTTGGATCGTATGCAGCCTCAGGTTTTCGATTGGTGTGACGGTGTGGTTCGTTGGGTCCGAGCAGAGCTTACTGCATGTAAGACCTGTACTCAGAGAGAGTTTGGGTATGGAACACTGATTGTTTATTTCATACTGGAGTGGATACCACTGATGAGGCCCAGGATCCCTACAGCGCCACTGGGTCCACGCAAGCCGAGGCAGGCTCGGTGGGCCACTTTGCTTCCACGAACTGGAGAGGGTCCCGTCCGTCACTGCTTTGATGAGGGATTTTTTGATTGGCTGGACTCTCAGATCATCATGAATGAGGATTATCCCTATGCAGGGATGAACTTCACAGGCGATCCCGTGTTAGTCTTGCCCCGTGGCACCCAGTGGGGGCCCAATGGTAAGAAAAATGATCAGTGGTTTTCAAAGAAGTTTTTGTTTTTTAGCTTTTGAATGTTTATGTAAAAAAATTTTGTTTTAGAAAGGGGTGAAAAATTAGTTTTGACATGAAACTTTTGCTTGCTTGACACAGATGTGGCACCTATCCGTCCAGCTGGGGCCCCTCGCTATGCACGGCGAGGATTGCAGCTACCCGGGGCTGGCGCACCTGTAGAGGATGCGGAAGTCGGCGACGACGATGATACCCAAATTTTACATGAACTCTCCAGGAATCTGGAGGGTCTGAGCATGGGTATACCACCGCTTCCTATGCGGGAGGTTCCAGTTCGTCTGTAGCGGCATACTGTGGGTGTGCCGGAGATATACCTGGTTCCTCTGAGGAGGATAGCTAGAGCAGTTGTATGCTACTATGAGCATCAGGCTTAGCTGGTGGAATAGATTTATTAGTGTCAGAGCATGGCTTAGTGTAGCCAAATTTTGTAAAACACCCCAAGTTTTGGGAGATTTTTCTTTTTGATGTTTTCTGTGTACTGGACATGACATATGTATATATATATATATATATATATATATATATATATATTTGGTGATTTTGTGTTTTTTTAATTTTTATGCATTTTTTGATGGGATAAAAATATACGTACTCATGAGTAAATCTTTTACAATAAATGTGACAAATGTCAATCTAACACATAATTTGCCAAAGAATCGGCTAATGCATTAAATTCTCTAGGAACATGTTCAAATGTGATTGTTTGAAATTGACGTTCTAAAAGTCGCACTCGTAAAAAATAATGTAACAACACAGGGTGGCGGACACGGTAATGATTGTTTAACTGCATAATGATGAGTTGGGAATCTAACCTGACCACTAAATTGGAGATGTCACGAGATGCCGCTTCTGTGAGGAGTTGGATCACTGACATGTACTCGGCAACATTGTTGGTGGTGTTACCCAGGAATATCCCCCCGGAACCAAGAAGGTTCGACTCAGGAGTATAGAGAACCCAAGTAGCTGAAGCAATGTGTCTAGTGTGACGACTAGCCCCGTCTGCATACCCGACGTATGATAACGAATGTGATGACATCTGTGCGAAAGAAAAATATTACATGAGAAAAAACACCTTAAACCAAAAAAAATAATCCAGAAGCATCAAAAATAAAAAATAGGCAAAACTTATATACATAAAATTACAAAGTATATGCCTAGTGCGAAACTAGGCAAAATACTTCTTCAGATAGAGTCCGTTGCGGGGCTCCTCGAGTGGAATTCCATTACAGTCCTGTAGTTCATAAGCTCCTTTTGAGAGGGCTTTAGTAATGATGTAAGGACCAAGCCACAATGGTTGGAGTGTTCCTGCCCCCAAGAGGTCGTGTTTTTTATCATAAAGTAGAACAAGATCGCCCTCTTGGAAAGAACGAGGCTTGACAGATTTGTCGTATTGAGCTTTAACTCGGCGTTGGTGAGCTTCGAGTGCTAATGTAGCATCTCGACGAGTTTCGTCCAAATGATCGAGCGAGAGCAAGCGCTCTTCTGTGGCGGTGGTGCCAGGCAGGAGTTCAATGGCAAGTTTGAGTGATGGGATTTCACACTCGATTGGAAGTACTGCTTCCAGGCCGAAAGCAAGTTGGAAAGGTGTGATATTTGAAAAGCAATATGGAATATTTTCCATGATACCTGTCTTGACCGAGATATCAATGAGTAGTGTCTTGGAAAGATTACCCATGTTCCCTTCTGAATCGATAGTGTGGACAGTCGTATAAGAGGAGGGAACTATCTCAGGTTGGTCAAAAGACGGGATTTCAGTTTTGATCGCCTCCGAATCAATCGTCGAAGCGCGATGGTGGAACTCTCCCCAAGGTCGTTCTTCTAATGACATGATCTCTCGAATAGCTTCTTCTGTAGGCCAGACTTCATTGAGGAGATCCTTAGAGAGAAATGTTATGGGAGAGGGGGTTGTACCTGTGGTCGAAACCATATCAGTGGAGGGTTCAGATGCGGTTTGGATGGCTTGGTAAGCCAACTCAACCGGTGAAATTGGCATCTGATCTCCATAGGAATCAATATCTGAAGGTGTCGGGATGATCCATGGGTCGATAGAGCCATCCGAAGAGGTGGATATCATTGCAACCGTGTTTGGGATCTGCTGCGGCGATAGAGGAAAACAACCCAGTAGGGAAGATGCCTTCAGAAGACCGGTACTGATACTGACATAAGAGTCAGGGACACCTCCTATTAGGGGTACAGAGCTACTTGGTAAAGTGGAATAATCAGGGGTGCAGAAGGATAGCTGGTCGACCGTGACTATTTTCCAATCCAATGGAAATAGGATGAGTCGGAAGATCGAAGACACGATAGCGGTCATAGCATAAGACCAACTGCGACCGATCAATAGATTATAGTCGAGATGACGCTCTACGACTTCAACGTCCACGTTTACCGTTTTCCCACTCAGAGTGATGGGAAAGATAGCAAGGTATCCTTTTGGTAGGAAAGTGTGGCCATCGAAAGTTTTGAGGGAATTCGATGGCGGGGTTAGAGTAGGAGAACCTAAATTCAACCAGCAAGCTTGTGACATAACACAGGTCGAAGCGCCTTCGTCTATGACAGTGCGATGGATGGGTCTCCCTTTCGACACAACCTGCACCTGGAATGCGAGTTGATGCGAGAGGCGAGGTTTAGCCTTTTCCATATCAAAGACTGCTAGCATGGAATCCTGGGGATCTATTCCACCAATAGCCGAAAGCAAGGCTTTCCTTTGTGCTGGACAGGTTTGTAATACTTCAAGTGCAGACATAGCTGACGGTGCCTGCGCCAAATCTTCTACAATATTGTAGTTTTTGGCTGCAAGTGCAGAGGTATTATGAGTCGTGCGTCGAAGTGTCTCTTTGGGGGGATGAATTATAGGTTCAACAGTAGGCCTTTCGATATGTAAATCGTTGGGCGGCGGCGGATTGGAACTAGTTCCCGGTTCCTGAGCATCTATGGTAGGAGTTCAATAAAGCTTGGCACGAGTTTGAAGGTCAATACTCTCGATGCCATAAATGGCAGATGGTCCTTCGCCGGAAGGATACGAACCACCATTGCCCCGTTGATGGGGTTGTGGCGGGTTGTCAACCATATGTTGATGTTGCTGCTGTTGATTGGGGAAGGGATTGTGAAGAACGGCAGGTGTTCTCCTAGAATCCTTGTTAGCAATAAAATCGGTGCATTCCTGCAACCGAGGACATTTGTATGTCAAGTGGTCCAACGCACAGATTTTACAAGGAAATTTCATGGGTTTATCCTTTCCTTTGTCATTTCTAGCAGCATTTTTCTGATTAGCATTATTCTAATTATCAGACTGCTCTTCCGAATAAGATGTTTTCTTCTTATTCTTCCTATTTTTTCCGCTAGGTTTCTGTGAGGTTTGCACCGAATTTACCTCAGCGGAAGGGAGAGGAGTCGTTTGGTGGTGGGCGGTGGCAGCCGAGGATGGCTGGGAGGTTTGCCCCCGAGACTGATTGGTGGCTACACTAGAGATCGTGCCAACGAGACCATCGGCATGAGCTCCGGTTTTCTGAGTAGCCGGAGGATTTGGGTTACCAGGGGCATGGGGGAGCATATCGTAAAGCGTGCCGGATTGTGAATAGATTAAATCTAAGTGTTGGGCACGACGAATACATTGATCTTCTGTCACTACACCAGAAAGGCCAATGTCTTTAGAGATGTGGGGTAAAAGAGACTTGCAAAACCAATTGGCCAAGAGATGGTCCGGTATTGGCGCTTTGACGAGCCTCCTCCTACGTCTCCATTCATGAATATGGTCAGAGATGTGGGTGGCGGTGTCTTGGCGCAGCGATGTTAACAATTCTGTTTTGGTTTCCACTCTAATTGTTAGTTGGAATTTCTTTAAGAACTCCGTCGCTAAAGCACCAAACGTATTGATGGCGGCACGTGGTAATTCAATGTACCACTTGGCGGCATTGCCTGTAAGGGTGCGGGAAAATAGTCGGAGTCGGACACTATCATCTACCATGGAATTGGATATGGACCATAAATGGAAGGTAGTGATGTGTGCGGCCGGGTCGTCCCCATGCTTCCCGTCGAACTTCGGGATATCGGAAGGAATCTTATGCGGTATTGGAGGCCAAAGCGAGTTATGGTTGATGGGGTCGTTCGTCAGCTTATGGATGTCGGGTATGTCCAAAGCTGCCAAGAATGGAAATTGTGGACTTGCCCCCGAGTCTAACCAAGGCAGTATGGGCTGACTATTTGGACCATAGGGTCCCCCCATCCATGTGTTACCAGAAGGGTAAGTGGGACTTTGATAAAAACCTCCCATAGGTGGAGGAGTAGGAACATACGGTTGTTGTCCATAGGGCATAGTGTATTGAGGGGAAAATGGTTGGTTGCCCCCAACGTAAAAGTGCCCTCCCACTCCAGACGGAGGTTGGGGTTGGTTAGTCCAAATGGATGCAATAGAGTTTCCCGGGGGCATACTAGTACTTGCATAATTTGGCAACGGTATAGATCCTACACCTATGTTTGAACCACTTAAGGGGATAGTATTTACAATGGGTTGTCCCATTTGTCCTAAGGATTGCATAGGAAGAGAGATATTCCCTGCTACCTGTGTACTGATAACACTGCCCCCTGGTATAGTGGCCAGGGGGTTTGAACTCAACAGAGGGTTCCAACCGAAAGGGTTGCTAAAGGGCACCGAAGTAGTCGTGCTCGTGGGAGGAGCTACCATGGTCCCCAACGTGGTCACGGTAGGAGTAGATGCCGAAGTGTTCGGTAAACTACTGACAGTTTTGTTGAGCATAGGGTTGGGGGTAGGCATATGTTGACTACTGGGGTTACCCAGTAATGGCATGGAACTGACCACTGGCGGGGAGGATGGTGGCGAACCAAGGATGGTTGCCATTGGCATCGTCCCTGTGGATGCCGGTGGTGAAATAGATGTTGGTGTGGCCGCAGACATATCTGGGCGTGGTGGAATCTGGACTATCACAGGTCCTAATGGATCAGTGAGCGGAGGATTGTAGTTAGGTACAATGCCTTCAGTGAAAGGGTCCTCCAGAAGTTCCGGCTAATAAGGGTCTATGTGATAATCCAGATTAGTCAGAGGAGACTGCTCTTCCGTAGAAGGCCCGGGTTCACCAAGGTTCAATATTTCCTCTAGGGTGAGAGGAGGTAGACCTTGCTGTTGTCGAGACAGACGGCGTGGGTCAGGGGACGCCACGGTGACCAGTTTAATTTTAACAAATTTTAAAATGTGATGTATTATGAAGTCTCAAATGACAGTAACCACATAGCTACTAAAAATAAAAGACTCTCTAAAATCAATCAGCAAGCAGCCAGAATAGGGTGCCCTGTCTGAGCACTACCGTTCACTGGTAATGAAATCCAGTATCACAATAGCATACAGAGAGGGTTGGTCGAAAGTACAGTTATGGTCACTCTAGAGCTTCACCCGAACCTCAGACGATAGGTGTAAGCACTCTCGTGAAGACGAGTACCCTCCTAAAGACCGAAGACAGAGTGGTTCCGTCTATTTCAGGTACCAGGACAGCCCGTCCCAGTCACCTTGTGTAAGTCCCTAAAAGTATGGCCACTAAGGATACCTCAAATCACAGACATCATCAGGGGGGTCCACGGTCAAGGACAGTATGCTATATGGGCAGAATACCTAGATCCCCGATCTAGTTTCGACATCCCCGAAGGGAACCCCAATATATAACACACCCACAGGATGCATTTGAAGGCGGGCTACCTTCTAGTGCATCGAAGTGTTGTCTCGTGCTGAGCTCTGGTAAAGGAACGGTCCCAATAATGTGAGTGCAGCAGGATTTCACTCGTTAATGACTCTAGTTTTCAAGTTTTGAGATCTTGGGTAGTTTTCTCACTTTCCTAACCCAAGATCTTAGCCTGAACTACTGTTTGTGTGAGCTCAAAAAAGAGTTATTAGATTGATTTTATTATCGCTTTGTTTTTAGTGTACTTTGTTATTAGTCTTGCGGAGGGGGAATGGACGTATGAAGTATAGTGAGACTCTGACTCAATAAACCATGCAAAACATGCTCTAAATATTAACTTCAATGAAGAGTGTTTCTACAAGGAGAGGTTTCTTTATCAATCATCCATGCACCAACATGTAAATAACACAGCTCAACTTTCAAGATTCAGACTTCTATCTACCTCTTTTAATAGTCTGTGATCTAAACTTTCAGAATAAACTCAGCTAAATGTAAAAAAAAAAAATTCTCTTTTACAAAGTAAATGTTTTGCACACTAACTAAATAAGAGAAACAAATAATCAATGCCAGCTTGAGCAGACAAGCACAGGGATTCAGTCTGTGAAAGGTACTGGTGGCCAAAAAACTCTACAGCTAAAACACAGTCACAGTAGTGAACAACAGGGTTTTTGGCTGAGTAACGCTCTGTCTGTGAGAAAATACAGCGTTATAACGCACTGTATTTAAGCCTAGACCACGTTATAACGCACTGGATGAACTACATAGGTCGCGTTAACCAGGGAAAATCTCTTCAGTTGGACAGGCAGGAATAGGATTGAACTCTGCAAGCGTTTGGTATGTCTACTGGGCATCAAAAAATGGTCGGAAGGATACTGAACAGAGGAGGGAAGAAACGAAAGGGAAAAATAGTCCGGAAACTATGGGGAAACTCCCCAGTGGAGTCGCCAATTCTGCTATAGGGTAAACTGCTTGGGTGGGTTTTCGTATATCCCTCTCAGGGCTTTCCAGTGCCCGAGGTAGACAGTAAGATTAGCTATGCTGTTCACAAAGATGGCATGAGTACGTTCATATTAGCTTTGAAATAACTTGAAGGAATACAATAGAGAATTACCTCTTTGACGATCTTGGAATCCCTTGGAGAGCGCTGTACAGCAAAGTAAGAGTCCTTCTTCGCCAGCTCCAAATCTGAGACCTGCAATCAGTCAAAGCACCCGTGTAATTTCTAATATAACAAGTATCCTATCAATTAAATCAATAAACTACAAACATCTAGATTATACACATCTGAGCCATTCATATCATACTAAGTAAATATTGAAACAACAATGGTAACATTAAGCATTGAATGGACAAAATGAACATAGTTCTATTGATTTTGAAAGAAGGAGGATTACAACCATCGGTTGTACCAAGCCCTCCTCAGTCTCCCAATCTCTCTTCTCTCTAGTGAAGAAGTCCAAGTCAACAAACTCTCTAGGAGCCTCTTTGACTCTTGGCCTTCACAATGTCACACTATTCTCTATTCCACAAGTATACAAGAACCTTGAGAAATCCTTCGACCTTCAATTAAGATCCTTCAGCTCCTTCTTATAGGAGAGGGAGAAGGCCATTGTTTCCCTTCTTTTTCCACTAGTTTGGAATGGAAAAGGCTTAGATGTTTCCTTGATCTCCATGCTTTTGCCTCTCTTGGATTTCAGTCTTCCATGGCAATGACCAATAATGAACTGGTGCTTCTGCAGTTTCCTTTGTGAACTGACTCCTTTGTGAGGGAAAGTCGGAGATTCAAATCTTTCTCCGCGCTCTTTTCCCAATTCAAACTTAAAACACGGGTAACGCATCCCTCCAGTGTAAACAGAGCGTTTCCCTAGCCACTAATGCGGCCAATGTATTGCTTGCATGCATTATAACGCTCTTGTTCTGTTCTATATGTGCGTTACCCTGTCAGAAATAGGTTTAATTTAGGTCTTTGTACTTCTTCCATATTTGTCTTCCCCTCTGAGCTGATGAGGAGGTATTTTGACCTGTAACAGTAGCAGAAATCAAGACCCTAGATCTAGTTTCCACCATCCAGGCTGCAAGGAGTTTTATTATTCATTATGCAGTAGACTATTCATGATAGATGGTTGCATCCATACCGTGTCTACTATTGATGTAATATTATAATCATTTCCATACCATAACATTTTAGTTAAGATTTGATTTAGTTAGCTTTTTCTCTGAGTATGGGAATGCCTACCTCAGCGATGATATATATATACATATATGTTTGCATTGAATGTTTTTACAGGTTCCAACTGGCATCCAAAAGCCAATCCTTGGAATGATAAAGCACTTCACTCTTCAAATTATCTCAGATTTCGTGCTTTAGGGGGAAATCTGTTACACATTATTTTGTCACCATGACATTTTAATGTCTATATGGGTTCATCAATACCTATATAATTATCCTTTAGAAGTATACAACCCTAAATTTCCTAAACCAAGTTCTGAATTTGGAGAAAAGCTTGTAAAAATCATAAAAATACTTGTACTGCACTTTTCCTTAGCCTTATGTGCAGCACCGCACCCTTTTTCTCCAAAAACTGCAGATATAACCGTACGTTTTTTTCATTAAAAGTGCAGACCCCTGTAAAAGGTAAATTGAAGGCAAAAATAAATTCTAGAAGCATCAGCTGGTCGAATATTCTCCCAGCTGGAAGCTTCTAGAAGGCGTTATCCAGTCGAAACCTTACTCCATCCATTATCATGAACATTCATTCCTTCATTAAAGGAGCCTATTCCTTGGTCTTTGGAACTTAATCCCTTGATAAGGGGACTCTATCCCTTCCATTTTGGAGCTGCAACCACTTTCCTTCTCCTATAAATTGAAGCTTTGGTTCAGTCTCAAGGGTACATGCTCACATATGTAAAACTTCTCTATGCATTTTGTATACACTTAGTACTTGCTTTGGACTTCATACTGTGATAGAGAAGGGAATTGCTAAGAAACATAATTTGTTTGCTGACTGCAAGAACAATTACATACTCATAGTTAGACTGGTTTAAAGAGTGGAAGGGCTTGTTAGACTAAAGGAAAACGCTTGTTCCAGACCCCGGAAGGACCTGTACGACATCAAGGCGAACGCAGTTGTAAGACTCCTTCTTTTATTTAAAGATAATACAATTGGATCCTGTTTTCTCAATAAGTTGTTTATGTATTTACTTAAATGGCTTATTTCTTAAATTCCTTGATCATTAAGATAGATTTGTGATTTTTGAATTAGTATATGTTACAGGTGCTTTTGATTCTCTTTTATGTCTTTGTTTGCATATAGTAAGAGGCGACTTCTTGGAGCAACAGGAAAGAAGAATTCAACTAGCATTGGATCACAGGTAGGTCCTTTCTTCATCATAGAAAATTCTAAATCATATATAATCTAGAGAAAGTAGTTTACAATTGTCTTGTTTGTTTCTAGCTATCCTTGTGATACTAGGGAGATTGTTCTTGTCCGCAAGTACGATTTATCCGCCTAACACCCATCAATAACAGTGCTACCCTGAAGCTTGTACAGAGTTCCATCCAAACTCCCCGCATTAATACCAGTGCTCCCCGAACCATCTTACAAGTATCTTTCTCGAACACTGTTTTTACACCTACATCATCCATATTGCTTACAGAAATCAGATTTCTAGCCAATGTAGGAATTTGAAGAACACCTGGAAGTGTTCTAATCCTTCCACCTTGCAGCTTCTTCTTGAATTTTCCATGTCCGATGATTCTGGCCTTCCTATCATCCCCTAGGAAGACATCACCGCCATCATATTTCTCATACTCGCAGAACCACTCCCTATGGGGAGTGAAGTGAAAGGATGCACTCGAGTCAATCAACCATGACTCATGATATACATGTGTATTTGAAGAAGAAGCCAAATACACATCCCCACCTTCATCTGAGGTGGTTTTTGCCTCTGAAAAAGTAGCATCATCATATCCCTTTCCTTTCTCAGGAGATTTAGATCTGCAGTCCTTTTTGTAGTGCCCTTCCTTTTCGCATTTCTAGCACACCTTTATAAATTTTCCAGGAGATTTAGATCTCCCACTCGAAACCTTATTCTTGTTTCTATTTTGGGACCTTCCTCATACAGATAAGGCATCTCCATTTTGACCCTCCATATTTCTCCATCTCATTTCCTCTGATAGCAAGGCTGAGACAATGTTATCAAAATTCAAGGGAGTTGTATTTCTACGTATTGCAATAACCAGACTGTCCCACGAATCTCGTACAGAACACAAAAAACTGATGCATTTATCTTCATCTGAGATTTTAATATCAACAGATGATCGTTGGATTACCACAGTATTGAAGGCGTTCAGATGCTCTGTAACCGAGTCTTCATCCTTCATCCTCAGGTTATACAGATTTTTCCACAGGAACAATTTATTCACTAGAGACTTAGATTGGTACAAAGTCCCTAGCTTGTCCCACAAGGTCTTCGTCGTAGCTTCCCCAGATACATTCAACAATATTTAATCTGAGAAACACAACCTATTGTGCTCTTTTCCTTTCGATCCAGCTTCTTCCAGTCTTCATCTGACATTGTCGTTGGTTTAGTACCTAGATCTACCGCAATCCACTGGTCTTTATCCACCGGCAAATCCTCCATCTTGAGCTTCCACAACTCAAAACTATGACCATTAAATTTCTCTATATTTATCTTCCCTCCACTCACCATCTTATTTCACTGCAAGAATCGATCCCGCATATCTCCCACTGAAAAAGGTCTACCACAGGCCCAAGCAAAAAGCCCTCAGCAGCAAAGGTGTCCCCTTGAAGCCGAAACAACTTTGATACCAAATGTAGGTTTTAACCCTGTACAGAAATTATCTAAAAACGAATCTTAAAAATAGAAAATAAACAATAGAAAGAGCATAAAACATAAAACAGATAAACACAAAGATTTTCTTGGATCCAAAATCGAGACGACCAACTTGATTTTTCATTATATTCCTTTTAGTGTTACAACATATATATATACATGTTTGTAATATTCCCAATTTTTCATATCACATTTGGAATATTAGAGTCCTTGAATTTCTTAATGAATTAAGTAAATAAAAGGGTGGAGGGACCCACAATCCTCAATAAGAATAAACATCCACTTTGTGTGTGTGAATGTGGATTGATTTAGACTAGATCTGCAAAAAGAGGTAGTTGAGCAGCTACTAATGTGAATGAGATTGGAGATCATGTCTCATTTAATGAGAGAGATCATGGAGGGTTGATTCAGTCAACTAAGATCTTGAAGATGTAAAACAAAGGGTCATTGAGCATTAATGATCAAGTGGTGGAGGAATGAAGCACATAGGGTGGAGGAGGTGTACATTGCACCTAGACTGTTTGGTTGATTTGGTCAAACAACGCAGTCCCTCTTGGAGGATCTTTTCCACATGAGACTGTGCAGTTGAGATTAGGGCCAAGGCTTGGGATGGCTCAATCATTATAAAGGAGATGAAGACAAAGGTGAAAGGCATCTTGGATTATTTTGATGTATGATCTTTTAGATCTGGAATTGTCAAGTGACATTCCACTACAATCTTGGGATGTTTAGCAGAGATTGCAGGTGCTGTTTAGCACAGGGTGTTCTCGGGTGGGAATCCCTCCTCTTTCTTTGAGTGATCTATAAGGAAGAGGTTTTTACTTAATTATACATCAGGCTTTAAGTGCCATTTCCATTTCCTGCTTTCTACAGAACATTCATATTTAGAAAACTGCGTTTTTCTGAAGATCAGTTTGGAAAGTAGTAGTTGTCTTCGGTACTTTAGCTGGAGAAAAAAGTGAGGGATTATTCCCATCACTTGGGCTTATATTGAAGCACTCCCAAAGCCACATTGCAGATCTAGCATCAGGCAAAAATTTATTTACCTCCTAGAAGCAACATTCTCTCCAAGAATAACGATGTCCATATTGCAGATTTGAAAGGAGGAAGGAAGTTGCTAGTATTTCAGCTAGCAATCCAGTGGAGGTTCATTCCTTTGCATTTCCATCAGTCTTACCATCAGCCTGGATCTTATTGCAGCATTTTTCGGCAGGCATAAGGCCTCTCTTTCCCTCACAGTGCAGTTTTTAGAGGTAGTTGTGTTGCAGCAGCTGCAATCATCTTTTGGAGGATTGAGGAGCTAGATCTAGAGCTCCCAGCTCATAGATCTGAGGAAGGGATCAACCGTTCAAGCATAGATCTGATCTGAGCACATATTTCAGCCATATATTCTTCAGATCTAGCTTCAGATTTGTATTTCCCAGCAGATCAAGGATCAAACCTTGGGGAGGTGATTTTTCCAAAGTTGCAAATCTGGAAAATCCTTTCTGGGTTATCTTGGGAATCCATCACAGTGGCCATATCTTGAATCTTGGCATCATCAAAGCTCCAATTTGGAGTAGATATGCATTCCTCTTTTCAGCCTGCAACTCCATGTTTATATTCTGCTGAAGAGACAACACAGTATTTGCTGCAGAGCCTCAACAGTTACGCTGTACCTGCTTCACACATGTTTTCTAGGTGATCTTAGCACATCTTTTTGACTAGATCTACCTATATCTTGTACTTGTGTAACTTATTCATCTCCCATATAGTAAAATGGCTCAGCTCTTTCTGCATATTCTGATTTGTACTTAGATTTATTGTCTATCTTGCTGTAAGTTCTTATATTGTGTGAAGTATTGCTGCATGTTCCCATTTTGGAATATTACAGTGGTATCAAAGCATGATCTTTGGCTCAACTTTTGGACACATCATCTTCTTACATTGAAGGAAGAACATATAGATGAGATCTATCATGGAGGATGTGAGATCTGTCACTCCTTTCTTCAGATCCATGTAAGATCTCTCCAAGGAGGTCAATCAATGAAGGAGGAAGAATAGAGAGAAGATCCAAGAAGAAGATCTGATGAGGAAAGCACTTCCTATCAGCAGGAAAGAAGACCGGAGAATCCTAGATCTCCTCATAGATCCACTATGCCCACTTTCTTTGAAGAAAGTGAGAGGTATAGAAGTGAAGGAAGGCATGAATCTAAGACTCATTAGACTCTCAGTCTATATCTTGAAGAGTGCAAAGCACAGTCTAGGGCTTTCAAGGAGAAGCTAACTCTCCAAAAATTCTTCTAGATTAGAGAAGAAAGAGGATCCTATAGCATTAATAGAAGGAAGAGGCAAATAGATTCTATTTGCCTACATTTGATGGATCTTCCTCAAGAAATGTCAAGGCTTGCAGGAGGGAGTTATATTCATTTTTCAAGCTACATCTTGTGGCTGAAGAAGAAGCTATTCAAATTGTAGCACTTCATCTCTTAGATGAAGCAAAAGATTGGTGGTTTGGGCACCTAGAGCATGCAAAGGTGACCAAGTATTCAGATTTCTTTCACAAGTTGAGGAAGGAGTTTGATGTGGAGAAGACAGAGATGTGCTACAAAGGGGCATCTCCCAAGGAAACCAAGGAGAATGTCAGTCTTGTCATTCTGGACAAGAGGTCACTACTTTCACCACCTACTGCAGAAGTACTTGTATCTGGAGAAGAGAAACTTGCATTTTTGAAAAGTAGTCTTGAGCTCTTGATTTATGGAGTCCCATGCATGGATCAGGGGATGCATGAGGAAGAGGAGGAGGATACCAGCGCTGGTACACTTGAAGAAAAGAGGCCATCACTCTTACCAGCAGTTGGAGACACTATTGTCTCGGTTGGAGGAACTCTTGTGTTCTGTCAAGAGGTTCCCACACATCAGTTGATCCAAGGTATGCATAGAATTTTAGCACATGTGGTTTCAAGATCAATGCATAACCAAGGGTTAGAAAAAAATGCTGATTTGAAGCAAAGACATTTCAGAGCGCAGAGGACCCTTGATATAATCAAGGAGAAGACTAAAAACTATCCCTGTTCATCATTGTTGAGCTACAATCAAACCTTTGAGTTGAGATGTAGAGTTTCAGAAAATAGGATTAGTATTATCTTATGTACAATTACTGATTGTGAGATCAATGTTGTAACTTGCTTTGAGACAATGCATGTATCACCCTTCAGATCTACAATGCTATCACTTAGTGGTTGGGACATAGAAAGGGATTCATCATTCTTGGAGCATTCTGGAGGTAGCTTCACTCATGAAGCAATGGAATCAAAGATGATAAATGGTAGACATCTTGAAATGAGAAAACTTTTCTCCTTTCTAGATGACCCTTTCTTAATGAGCCTCTCACTGCTCAAAGAGAAACTTCTACTTGCATTAAATCCAAAACTTCTTTGGTTTTGGAGGGCCTTTGATGAAGAGAGAATCTCATTAAGAGATCTTATTAGAGATGCATTTCAACATTTCATGAGATGCAAAGTTCTTCAACAATTTGGGGAGAATGGCATTCCAAAAAGGTAGGATGCCATGATTATGTAGTACCTCATTCATCATCCACCTGGGAGAGAATGGGAAAGGTTGGTAAGAAAGGGGTTGCAAAACCACTTGCAGATTTGTAAGGGCCAACATGCTTGGTTACGTTGGTTTCCATTGGGAGATTTCTGTCATTATCCAAAGGCACCTATTTTTCTGATCCATGCCTTGAAAAACATGTATGAAATGAAGAATGAGGCATGGCTGCGCTAGCTGCTCTTGGTTGAGTATGGATACCACCCAATAGTTCATGATTTTCTGATTCATGCCTTGGGTATCAATGATAATATGCAGCAAGAGAAGGCATGTTAATTATGGTTTCACTTGAGATAGTTTGGCCACCACATGGCATCTCCTATGTCTATGTGTTTTGTATTGTGTAAAATTTGGCACAATGATCTCATGATGTGTAGTGATGACGTTTCTTTGTATTGGGCTGATGTGACATCTCATATGTCCATTTGTATGCTTTTGGTTCATGATGCACATGAGGAGGAGAGAAGGAAGCAAGATATCTTGTTGCTTTGGTTGCTTATGGGGGAGTTTGGCTTGACCATCTTACATGGAGGAGATGGAGGATGGCAAAAAAGGGCCTTACTCCGGTGGTTATTGTTAGGAGAATATGGTTTGACATATTTGTCTACCCATATTGCTTCTTCCCCTCTTCTTTTGCATGCTTTGAAATGATGGAGTTTGGATCCAACAAGGCCAACAGGGCTCAATCTAATTCATGAAACATGGGATGAAGATATGTATTGTATGATAAAGCTTTTCCCTTGTGGAAAGAGCTACTTTGTTTTATGTCTCTCATGTATTGTTGGTGATGTTGGACATCACATGGTTGTCACTTGGTCCTTCATGATGGGAGGAGGATATCTAACCAAACAGTTGGAGGTCATTCCTTATGATTTTAAGAGACAAATTTGGACCCAAACATACATAACCTATTGCAGCAAATGGAGGAAGCCTTCCTTATGTGGATGCCATATGGAGGGGAATAGATGGCCTTGCATCTACTTTTGGCATTGCTTGAGGACTAGTAACATTTTGCCGGGGGGGGGGGCGCTGTAATATTCCCAAATTTTCATATCACATTTGGAATATTAGAGTCCTTGAATTTATTAATGAATTAAGTAAATAAAAGGGTGGAGGGACCCAAAATCATCAATAAGAATAAATATCCACTTTGTGTGTGTGAATGTGGATTAATTTAGACTAGATTTGCAAAAATAGGTAGTTGAGCAACTACTAATGTGAATGAGATTGGAGATCATGTCTCATTTAATGAGAGAGATCATGGAGGGTTGATTCAGCCAAATAAGATCTTAAAGATGTCAAACAAAGGGTCATTGAGCATTAATGATCAAGTGATGGAGGAATGAAGCACACAGGGTGGAGGAGGTGTACATTGCACCTAGACTGTTTGGTTGATTTGGTCAAACACCACAGTCCTTCTTGGAGGATACTGTCCACATGAGACTGCGTAGTTGAGATTTGGTCCAAGGCTTGGGATGGCTCAATCATTATAAAGGATATGAAGGCAAAGGTGAAAGGCATCTTGGATTATTTTGATGTATGATCTTTTAGATCTGGATTTTTCAAGTGACATTCCACTGCAATCTTGGGATGTTTAGCAGATATTGCAGGTGTTTTTTAGCACAGGGTGTTATCCCTCCTCTTTATTTGAGTGATATCTAAGGAAGAGGTTTGTATTTCATTATACATCAAGCTTTAAGTGCCATTTCCATTTCCTACTTTCTGCAGAACATTCATATTCAGAAAACTGCGTTTTTCTGAAGATCAGTTTGGAAGGTAGTAGTTGTCTTCGGTACTTCAGCTTGAGAACAAGGTGAGGGATTATTCCAATCACCTGGGCTTATATTGCAGCACTCCCAAAGCCACATTGCAGATCTGGCATCAGGCCAAAAGTTATTGACCTCCTCGTAGCAATATTCTCTCCAAGAATAACGTTGTCCATATTGCAGATTTGAAAGGAGGAAGGAAGTTTCTATTATTTCAGCTAGCAATCCAGTGGATGATCATTCCTTCGCATTACCATCAGTCTTACCATCAACCTGGATCTTATTGCAGAATTTTTCAGTAGGCAGAAGGCCTCTCTTTCCCTCATAGCGCAGTTTTCAGAGGCAGTTGTGTTGTAGCAACTACAATCATCTTTTGGAGGATTGAGGAGCTAGATCTAGAGCTCCTAGCTCATATATCTGAGGAAAGGATCAACCCTTCAAGAATATATCTGATCTAAGCACATATTTCAGCCATCTATTCTTTAGATCTAGTTTCAGATCTGTATTTCCCAGCAGATAAAGGATCAAACCTTGGGGAGGTGAATTTTCCAAAGTTGCAGATCTAGAAAATCCTTTCTGGGTTATCTTGGGAATCCATCACAATGGCCATATCTTGAATCTTGGCATCATCAGAGCTCTAGTTTGGAGTAGATCTACATTCCTCTTTTCAGCCTGCAACTGCATGTTTATATTTTGCTGAAGAGATAGCGCAACATTTGCTGCAGAGCCTCAACAGTTACGATGTACCTGCTTCACACATGTTTTCTAGGTGATCTTAGCTCATCTTTTTTACTAGATCTACCTATATCTTGTACTTGTGTAACTTATTCATCTCCCATATAATAAAATGGCTCAGCTCTTTCTGCATATTCTGATTTGTACTTAGATTTATTGTCTATCTTGCTGTAAGTTCTTATATTGTGTGAAGTATTGTTGCATGTTCCCATTTTGGGATATTACAATGTCGAAGCATACATAAACCCCAATTCATTAACCCTAGATTAGAACTTAACCATAGTTCCCTTGACCGGATCTACAAAATAACAGGGGCAAAAAACCATCATGCCCCAAAACCATGTGCAAACCCATGCACAAAACCATGGGCGGGTCTGGCCATCGAAAAACAAGGACCAAAAATTTTTCCCAGGGGGCTGCCGCCCCCCCTGTGAACCCCCTGCTGCGCCTGACACAACATACAGAAGGGGCTATTGCCCCCCACGCGTGACTAGTCATGGAAAGAATATAAAACATACCCAACACTACCATTGTCATCTTCAGTCCTTTATTTTCCAATTCCACACGAATCAAATCCAATTGCTCCTGGAGATCTTCCACTTTGTATTTTAATGCCCTGTTTTTGGATTACAAATGCAAGTTTATCTTTTTGATGTGTTTGACTTCTCCTCTTAGTGGTTGAGTCCACTTTATCAAATTTTCTATATTGTCCAAGGTTTCTGAAACACTTGTGACTTGATCTTCCGAGTTTTTCCTCATTTGTTCAAACTGAACCTTCTTAGCTCTGTGTTTCTTTACCTCTTGCTTAAAAATTGATATCTCTTTATGTGCCTCCTTCAACTTCTCTTTTAGGGTTTCAATTTCTAATTTTTCAATAATTTTCTCTTTACCCTTTCTTTTTTTGATAACCAGTTCTTCTTTTGTAGGTGAAGACAAATCTATGATGCTTGGTCGCTGGGTAGTTTCATTAATTTTCTCAGTCTCTTTGCTACTTTCCATGACCTTCCTTGCATGTCTGGTCATTGGCTTCCTAGGTTGGAAAATGAAACCAACATCATCACCTGCAAACTCTAGTTTTTTAGCAGTCTTACGTTTCTTCAGCTTTCTTCCTCCATCTTCAATTTCTTCAGCTTACACAATGGGGGATTCTTCAATGTTAATTGCATGCAGGATATCTTCCAAGTTTCCTTTATCCACTATCTGGTTCCTAGTGACTCTCCTGCTACCTTGTTTGCTAACTATCTGCTTCTATTTTGCAGGTGTTGTTTTAGGTGTGCCAATCATCTGCAAATTTTTTGCTGCCATGCTCACTAGTTCTAGAGGAGATGATCTATTCCCTTCTTCAAATTCCTCTGCCATAGCTGGTGATGAAATGTTTCTAGGTTTGGAGGCTTTCTTATGAGTGACAAAATCAATTTCGTAACCACTCATGAATAATAAGGAAGTCCAATCTGTGTCTAACCTCCTCAATTCCTCTAACACCAACAACTTAATCAAACCATGATAAAAAAAGAAGAAGTTTCATTGCCTTCTGTTTTGATTTGAATCTTATCTGACATTTTCCCTAGAATTCTGTATAAATAAAAAGGCAATTCAAGTGACCTCTTACCCACAAAATGCAGAAGAAGCCAGAGATGATAGGATTAGACCATGTGAGACCTTCCTTCACAGGTAAATTACTTCTGGATGACCATCAACAGCTTTGAATAATTGTCCTTCATGAAACTCCTAGGGATGGAATTTTTCAAATCAATTTCACTGTGTTCTTGCTTAATGGACTCTTTGAAATCTTGCATTGTGAATTTGATTCCTTTAAAATATTTTTCCCCTCCTCTAGGGATTCCTTTTGCTAATGAGATGCTCGCTAGTGTCACTGTAAGGTTCATAATTCCAATTTTTGAAGTTGTTCCTGTGAAGCTGGTGAAAAAATACTTAGAAACCTGTAGATGAAAGCCTTACAACCTCTGACAGAATTGCAAGCAACCAATTCTTCTGAAAACCTCCATGGAAATTGGGTCTTCATTGGGTAAATTCATGTCCATGGGTTCATACCCATGGAAATGACCACCTTTGTTTGTTTTCCTTCTTGCAGCCATTGGTGCTTTATATCTTCATAGCCTCGCTTGCTTGATGACACCTGCAAAGTTCAAATCTGCCACAACCTAGTTGACTCGATGAAGGAGCTCTCCAGGGATCGAATTACATGAAAATATAAAGCGCAATATGATAAAAGGCTAATTGGGGTAAGGTTTTATGGTTTAATTGACAACTCATGCTTCAATTATGACTCATACATGCCCAAAAAGGTAATGATGACATCAAACGCGACTATGTACCATTGAATTTATCCTAACAGACTTGAATGACCTCCACCCTAACTCCTCCAATCATAAAAGGACACTTCATAGTGAATCTAAAAAAACAAGTTAAAAAGCAGATTTTCGTAGTGAAGTTAGTTTAGCCTCTGACAGATTCGCTATGAAACTATTAGGTAGTTTCGTAGCGAAAACTGTTGTTTCATGTATAAAACGCGAAATTTTGAAAAACTGACACAAGCACCCTTTTTTTATTTTAAATGCATGGGGAATGAAAACTGACATCATGTGAGGAATGATTTGACATGAAATAACATAAATGGAGGTGACAATGAAACTTAGGATAGGATAAAAATTTAAAAAACTAAAATTCCCTATACCACATTGAAATGGCTAAGGAGACCTTATCCTTTTGATGAGTGAAATATATGACCATGTCAAGTAATGTTTCACAACCTTATGAGTGATAACAGATTGCACAGGTGGATGGAGTTTTCCCTAGTTGAGAGGGAGTGTTAATTTTGGACAACTAGGTCCAAACTTCATGTTTTGATGCTCAGATGAATATGCCAATATTTTTATTAGACTCCTCTCTCGAAGAGGTGCAAGATTGATCTAAATATCATCTTAATCCGATGAGTAGAAAATTTATTTTGAATTTATTCAAAATATGTGCAGGTCGGCCTTAAGGTATTGTTCCCCAACAGTTGTTTCACACACACCCTCATTGATGGATATATATTGGTCAACGTTGGAGGACATTTCACTCATCTCATCTTCACACATTTCTCTCTCCTCATCTGATTGGTTCAATGACCTTGGAGGCTCTTCTCTCCACACGTGGGAAAATTTTAGTAGCAACACATTTCTGTTTTCAGCCTAGGGTTTCTGCAGCAGTGTTGACCAGCGGTGACTTTGGTCAACAAAAGGTCAAATGGACCTGAAAGTCTCCCAGATTTTTGATTTTCCAAATCCAGATTTTTTGGCACTATTCCTGAGGCTAGACATTGACTTTGACTTGGCTGCGCTGACCTAGCTGATGCTGCTGTTTGCGTTGACCTTTGACTGATAGCATTGAATTTTGGTTGACTTTTGGGTTGACCATTTTGGCTGTCCTATAGGGTTGTGTGAAATTTCTGGTTGGTTGACCGTATTGAGACTTTGTTGGTTGAAGAATCCTGCTGATTGCCGTAATGCACAAACACACTTATATATTTTGGCTTGTCTTTTGCCGATCTACTAGTATGTTCTATCAAAATTTTAATTTGTTGTTTATGTGATTGTTGTCTAATATTGGGATAAAAATAAAGTTGCATCAATCATAGAACATCTACAAAAAATTATAAGTTCCCGCAGGAATTGTGCAGTCCAGTCCTGTAGATCTATTGGAGGAAGGAAGTTTCCAATATTTCAGCTGGAAATACTGTGAGGGATCATCCCCTCACATTGGTTAGAATATTTTCATCATATGTGAGCTATATTACATCATCCAGAAATAGGCTATAGATTTATCCCCCTTGATATTGCAGTCTTAGTCCAGCAGTTGTGCAGTTGCAACTGCAACTTGAGCAGAGGAAGGAGGAGCTAGATCTTGAGATTTTAGTTTGAGAATTTAGAGAAGGGATCAAACCTTCATGCATTTACCTAATTGTATCACATTGTAGCCATATTTATCTTCAGTTCATCTAGTAGATCAACATACCCAGCAGTTATACATTGCAAGCCCTAGGAGGGTGATTTTCCAAGGTTGTCCAATCTGGAAATCCTTTCTGGGTTATTTTGGGTTTTCATAATAGAGCCCATATTTCAAATTCCAACATCATTTGAGCTTAGGAACAACCTGATATACATATTATTTATCATCCAATAGTTGTAGTCTCGACATTTTCAGCATGGATATCCCAGTTTATCCTCCAGTAGATCAACAATTACGTAGTGCATTCTTTGAGAGGACTTCAGGGTCACTCTAACCATCTTTGTCGGCTTGAGTGTTTCTATTTTTTAGCACTATTGTACTTTCATTTTAACCTCGTAATAACAAAATGGCTAATCTATTCTACATGTTAGTGTTAGAATATGCATTCTACTATCAGTGATCAAAATTACTCTTTTCATTCTCATTTTAGGTGTCCCACTCTGAAATTTTTATATCATTCCATTAGGTCATGCTAAAAATTGTTTCACCGATGGTAGTCCTAATCATAAAACCCCACTCTCTCTCATAAAATCTCATTTGTTGGCCCACCTTCATGTCTTGCTGAGCATAATAATAGTTTTGAAAATCTCATTTCACCATGTCTTATCTCAGTCAAAGTGAATCATGGAAATCAGGTCATTTAAGGTCCCATTAGGTCATTAGGTTTTATTTTTCAAGGTCTAAAATGCACCATTTCATCTCAATAAAGTCAGAAAATTTTGAGAGAGTGACTCAATAAACATTTTGTTTTCATCTACAGAAGATTATCAAAATGTAAATATGATATTTTTAAATTTGCAATTTTGATTTTTTATGATTTTCATATCAAAATGTCATTTTGATATGAAAACAAAGATGTAATTTATTTTTATTTTTCTATGTAATTTTATGTTTCCTATATGTAATAATTTCAATCCCTAGTTGCCAACTCAAAATACACATGCCAAACTGAAAAAGAGAAGTGTCAAACTCCAGCAATTCCATCCTGCAAGAGAGAAAAGTCGGGTTAAAAGGGTAATCAACAAATTGTTCAGAAAAGTGAAAAAAGACATCAAATCATATTCATTTTCCTCTTTTAAAGATCAAGCCAGCAGTCCAACTACAAAAAAAATTCAAAATTCTGAGCAAAATTGAAAAAGGAGCAGAAGCGAGGGCACAAATATCCTGAAACGATCTCCCTTGATCTAATTTCTTCATCGAGTGAAACCCAACCAAAAATCAAATCAAAACATCCCCATGCACTCAATATATAGCCTAAAAACTCTAATTGCTCCAGCCCTACTGGCTGTGACCCTTTTTGAGAGAGTCCTCTCCTACTTGATAGGTTTAACTATCAAGTCAAAAGCTTGGTATGTGATTACCTCTGTTGGGATTCCTTCTTCACCCTTAGGAATTTGGAGTGATAACACTGCATATTTGTATGGTGTTTATATCTTATGTGTACATTGATGTATTTTCCAGTTATTTTTTTTTTTATATTACTGTGTTTTCCTGTTTTGGGATATTACAGTTTGGTTCCTCATGTATATCATCTTCTTTTGAATTTTCTCAAGGAGAACCACCAATAAGGAAAAAAACTCATAATAGTGCCTCTATCAAAAATAAATAAATTCTTCATAGACTTCTATTTAGCATATGGTGATTGAACTTCTAGTACACTTTTCCCAAAAAAAGAGTAAGGATCTTTAATAAATCACTCTTATATGCAAACATATTCCTCACATAAACTTATAACATTTATTTTAAATTTTTTCCTTATTTCTCATTTTTATTTTTTATTCACAATATTTTTATGCAACTCTAAATAGCATATATATCTTCATATAAACCAAATCCACATCAATAAAATATTTTATACATAAACTTATTCACTCATGTTCTTTTATAGAATTCGACAACATGCTCAAAGAATTAAGAACAAGTGTGTAGGTGTGTGTGTGTGTGACACACCTATGTGTGTGTGACACACCTACATACTTGTTCTTAATTCTTTGAGCATGTTGTCCACTTATATAAAAGAACATGAGTGAATAATTTTATGTAGAAAATATTGTCTTGATGTGGAATTGGTTTACATGAAGACACACACACACACACACACACTTGTTCTTAATTCTTTGAGAATGTTGTCCACTTCTATAAAAGCACATGAGTGAATAAGTTTATGTAGAAAATATTGTCTTGATGTGGAATTAGTTTACATTAAGATATATATAGTATTTAGAGTTGCATCAAAATATTGTGAATAAAAATAAAAAATAAGGAAAAAATTTAAAATAAATGTTATACGTTTATGTGAGGAATACGTTTGCATATAAGAGTGATTTATTAAATACTCTTTTTTTTTGAAAAGTGCACTAGAAGTGCAATCACCATATGCTAAATAGAAGTCTATGAAGAATTTATTTGTTTTTGATAAAGGCACTATTATGGGCTTTTTTTCTTATTGGTGGTTCCTGGTGTATATAATCTTCTTTGTTCTCTTTAAATAACTCATAAACCCCATAGATGAATAAAATCCACTTTTGGTGTGTGTATGTGGGTTATTTAGATAGTAGATCAACATTATGGAGTAGTGGAGAAGCTTATTAATAAAGGAAGAGTGGAGATCATGGATCATTAATGAGGAAGATCATGGAGATGATGGAGGAGTCAAAGTAAGATCATGGAGGAATAAAAGTAAGGTCATAGAGAAATAATGATGAAGTGGTGCATTAAATCTACATATGATGGAGAGAGTGGAGATTAAATGAAAGATGATGGAGATCATGGAGAGACAACGCAATCTTCATGGAGGCTAGTGGCCACATGTGTAGTGCAGTTATGAGGTGGGCCAAGGCTAGCGAAGGCTCACAAAGCATAAAAGGAAGATGAAGGCAGCCATAGAAGGAATATTTTAGAATTTGATTTTAGGTCTCGAATTTTCAATTGCCATTTATTTGCACACTTCTATTTTTTAGCTAAGTCTGCAGTGTTGTTTAACACACGGGTTTTCCCGAGCGGGAATCCCACCCTTACCCACGGGGGACTTCAAGTGCCTACTCTGGGAAGTTTTCTTTGAGAAGCCATTCATCATCAGGCATTGGTGCCACATTCATCCCCTCTCTACAACACATTCAGATTCAATAATTACGCATTCCTACTTGAGGGTTTAAGAGGAGGAGGTTGTTCTTAGCATTTAAGCTAGGAAATCGGTGAAGGGTTCATCCTTTCACTTTTTGATTTCACTTCAGTCTTCCAGGAGCAGCGTATTGACATCCAACATCAGGCCATCATTATACACCTCCATGCAACAACAGTTATCCTAGGAATTGCGCAGTCTAGTCCTGTAGATCTATTGGAGGAAGGAAGTTTCCATTATTTCAGCTAGAAATCCTGTGAGGGATCATCCCCTCACTTTGGTGCGATTGTTTCTATCATTCTTGAGCTGAATTGAATCATCTAGAAGCAGGCTATAGCTTCAGCCTCCTTGAAAATGTAGTTTAATCCAACAATTTTGCAGTTTGCAGCTGCAACTTGAGCAGAGGAAGGAGGAGCTAGATCTCAAGCTTATAGATTGGAGATCTAAAGAAGGGATCCACCCTTCATTTATTGAGTTGATTGTGAAGTATTACAACCATCATATATTTAGCTTATGCCACAAATCTGCATACCTAGCAGTTGTATATTGAAAGATCTAGGAGGGTTATTTTCCAAGGTTTTCAAATCTGGAAATCCTTTTTGGGTTATCTTGGGTTAACATCATAGAGCCCGGATCTGAAATTCCGACATCATCTGAGCTTCAGAGTAAAAAATTTCATGTAGATTTTTTTTTTTTCATGTATTAACATTTTTCTTTGAAGGAGTAAGGAGAGCTCCTGGGTATAAAGGTGTACTTTGAAGGGTTGACGGGTTAGAGGGCAGAAGCTTTAGGGGTTCGAGATGTGCTCATGGACTCAAGAGAGAGATGGAATCAAGGAAGGGTGTAGGGCATATGCCCAAAGGATAAATGATGAGGCTTTGGGCTTCCAAAATATATTGTGCATTCAAGGGACACAAGGAAGGTGCATGATGCAAAGGTGAAGGTTGAATGGAAAGGCTTTATGGATTTGCGGTGTTCTCATGCACTCATGAAGGAAAAGCAAGGCACATGGCACATTATCGAAGCGTGGAGGATGAATCTTAATGGATTAAAAGTGTGCTCATGTGCTAAAAATGCCAAGGAGGGCACATAATGCATTTCTGAAGGCTAAAGAAGTTTAGCTTCAGGTCTTTAGGATTCGCTCATATGCTCAAAGAGGGCACAATTATTTGAGTCGAAGGAGCGCACTCAAAGAAATATTTGGTTTTTCAAAGGGCACAGTTCGAAACAAGGAAGGGAAAAGAAGATTTGGAGAGCACTATGCGCTCTTGGAGGACACAAGTGCACTTCCAAACAATGACGTATTTCTGCTCGAGGCTTGAGAGTTTACTTTTTTTCTCCTAGCCTCGATGGATTCACTTTCAAATCAGAATTTGCCTAAGTTTAGAGAATAGGACGAGGGGCAAAAATAATGATTTTAGGCATAGAATCATGTGTGACACATACAAAATCATCAATAAAATTTAGAAAATCTTGAACAAGGAAAAATAGACATCAAAAATCCACTTTACATACATTCCTAAAGTAGAACAAACAAAGTGTGTGCGACTGTGACCATAAATTGTCATTTTACATGCACAATGATTTTATGACCACGATATGCACTAAGGATGTTATAATAAATGTGACAACACATAAGGATGATAAAAGAAACTTGATACATAAAGAATGACCTAAAACAACACTTTTTTACCAAGCGACACTAGATGCAATGGCGAAGTAGGCTCGAAAATTTAAATGTACTGAAATTTTTCAAGGGTGTTGTAGTAGTGATAACACTTGGTGACACACTCGGGGAGCTTTATCTTCCATATCTAGGAATGTATTTTTAGTTAAAGGGCCATCCCTTCAAGAGGTATTTTTTCACCAAGAACACTACCTTGAATTTCCCCTTTCGACTTGGTTAGATAAATAGTACCTCACTTTATTTTACTTTTCAACACACAAAATATATACCATATCACAATTGTTTCAATCCAGGAAAGTGTAATATGTGAAAAAAATTTATGATATTCATAGTAATAGTTTTCATCTTTGTTGTTTCTCTACTACTAGTAGGCTTGGACAATACCCTGGTGGATTCACTCTAGGAGCACAAACGTTACTTCGATACCAACATGAATCTATAGTACCCGAGCAAAGTCATTTGCTTCACCTCTCTATGAAGAAATCCTTTCTCTTCTTTCACCCTTTATTTATTGATTTATTAATAATGTTCTTCAACACTTATTATTTTCAACAGGCACAAGAAGGATCCCAACTTATTGAGTGTAGAGGAGGTCTCCTCTTCGGAGAAGTATTTTTAGAACCTCTCATATTGTTTTTCTCTCTTTATATTTTACCCTTATCCTTTCTCTACTAGATTGTACAAGTGTTAACACAAAAGTAGATTTATACCAAGTTGAGTAGTTTGGATACTAGCATAGATATCAGTCATTTAAATTTAAAAAATATCTAACATCTCACATCTCACGTATACCCTATATCACATCTCACATATACTATAGAGCATGCAATGATTAATTTCAATAAAAAATTATTAATTAATATATATCTATATATATATATATATATATATATATATATATGAAATAAATAGTATGTAAGATTTTACTTTATCAATTGAAATTATTGAATCTAAAAACCCACCCTATAAAATATAATTCAACCAAACCAAGTAAGTTTCCTCCTAAGAGGTCATAGGTTCAAAACCACAGGGGAGTAGAGTATTTATGCCTTCGTAGACTTAGCTATCAAATTGTTGTGCGGAGGTGGGTCCATTGTCCCACAAACAAGGGGGTATCATACACCAATTCGGTGTCTTGCTTGGATGTGACCTTAAAATTGGATAATGATAATAATAATAATAATGGATACAATGTTGAACGTGGCAGTCGCAAAATCCAAGCGACCATGCATGAAATCCAGGTGAATTAAAAATTAAGGAAAGCGTATCTTCGAAGGTGCCACATTGTTGAAGATAAAAAGTGGCCGAGATTCGAAAAAATTTTGCATCTCCATAAACCAACGTCTAGATGACCATAAGGGCACTTCCCCCTCTTATTAATGTAAGGGTTTTTGAGAGGGGTGCCTCACTTCTTACTATTTGGAAGGCATTTAAATTATTAGGGCTTTGATTATATTTTATTATAGGTCCTTCATGTTCCATAATGGGAATGAGTTGAAATTTGATTATAATTTTCCTTGGGATAAAAATCATGGTGGCCCAACCTTTGGTTAAACTTAGAAATTATTGAATAATAATAATACTATTACTATTATTATAATAGTAGTCTATTTTTTAATCATTTTAATAGTAGCTAGAGTCTTTTCTAAATCATTAATGGGTAAATGAAGAATACCAAATTCCATGGGTTCTTCATTTCAAACCTTAGTGGCTCCCATCTAGGAGTCTCTAGGTTATGGGTCCACAATTTACCTAATTTCAGCAGAAACAACTAACGATATTCTATGCAACAATGAGATCCCCAAACCATGCTTCAATTGTGTCAAAATATCATAGGGGCATTCAATTTCATCCCTCATTACACATTCCTCGTTGATGCGTAATAATTTTGGGCTCGAGCACACGATCTCGACTATGACGTCAAAAGTTGGGGTCTTCACTTTGATCAGGGTCAGACACCTCTTCCCATTCCTCGTGATTCTGCTGAGGCCCGCCTTGGCATAGGACCTCGACCACTGACTGGCCTTTCCTGAGTCTGGGGTTGTGCTAGTCAAACTCTTCTTCTTGAAATCGTTGTAGTGCTCTGAAATTCGCTTCCCTTCGCCGTATCCAAGTTATTTTCCCCGTGGATCTCTCCCTTAACAAATGCAACAACCTATGGAGAATTGTGGCCCTCTCTCTTCTTCAAATCAAATTTAACTCACATGATATGGACATGATATTATACACCATGTTGGTGTAGAATAAAAAACCACTCGCAAGAAAAAACATAAAGAACAAAATTCAACATGCACATACAATATATATATATATATATATATATATATATATTCGAGACAAAAAAATTATTACATATGTAGTTGTTCAAGGAAATACTCAACCCTCTTCTTGTTCTCTTGCAGGAAATACTCCCCTTCATCCTCCTCTCTGATACCACTTGATGAATATCAAATTACAAGGGTTATTCATTTCAGCCCTTGGTGGCTACAATATGGGAGCCTGTTGGTTATGGGTGTTGTGGTGGATTGGATGCACAGGTGTACGAAATCACACCAGTTTAAGGGGTGTGGTCTAGCCCTATAAAATATTGGTAATAGGCAGAAAGTGGTGGAGCTCAAAAGCATACAATATAGAAGAAAAAATTATGCAAATGTATGCTCAGATTAAAATAAAACTAAAACACAAATATACAGAAGCTATTGAAGAGATTAAAAATGATAATAATGCAAACGATGGCTCTAGGCCTCTTCTTATCAAACGTTTGATATGGAGAAGAAATTTTACCCACTTGCCAAAGGGCCCCTAGACAATGGTGCTAGGTCCTGATGCAAGGATGTTGTTTTCCAAGCTCTGCATCTAGTTCAGTCTCCCTCTCTCTTCGCTATGATGGACTAACATTGTTGGGTGGCCAACAATCGATTCCCCTCTGTCCCTAGCTCCAGGTCACATACTGCTCATATTTCTTGGGAAATTCTAGCCAGCATAACAATGTGATCGCCCATTCTTCATCTCTTGGTGGCTTTATATAGGGGATTTCAAATCCTCCTTCCCTCCCTTGGTACATGGTGGATGGTGACCAAAGGGAGAGGTATGATTCCATTGTGTGCTCCAAATATTCCTTTGTGTGCTCGCATAGTGTCTAAGGAGGCACTGGTGGATTTCCTTAGGCAACTTCATGCAAGGAGTAGTTGTCCTTTGCTTTGTGTGGTCCCGTGAAGCGACATTTTTCCACTTTCAGGAATGTGCGCTTATCGGGCAAAAAGGCATGCAGAAGGCGCTCTTCTCAAAGGATAATGCGCTCAATTAGCATTTTAGACTAGTTCAAATTTGATTTTCTAAAAACCTTAGAGATTTTAAATACTTTCTTGATTCCATAATGTCTTCCTACCCTACAAATAATTTGGCTTGACATTAATTAATGTCATCTTCTTTTGTACGATTTTTCGATGTTAACAACTGCCCCCTAATGTGTGAGGTCTAGGAAGTATTGTATAGCCAAAAAACATCATAGTTTCTTTTATGTATTGTGCGTGGAGAGAGAGAGAGACTTGCGTGAATCTTGGAATTGACAACACCCTGCACCATTTCCGAGGTGACCATGGCCTAAGGGATCCCTGCAAGCAATTAATTTACAACATATATAAAAAATTTCAATGAGGAGGTCATGTCCCATGCTCGTGATGCTATAGCTAGTTAAACAAAATTGATAGATACATGTGTTGTCTGTATCACTACTATGGTAGTGACACTGGTGGTTGTTGACGATGACTGCTAATGCCCTCGGGGGAATTTTTTATTTTATGATAGGTGGAATATGGTACCTGCATGTGTAAACTTGGTATGGCATATCGCTGCTCCATGTACGCATAGGTGCTAGGACCTTCCTGTGTAAGCATTTTTTGACAGAGATGCTTATGGAGGCACAGGTCTTTGATGGGTCTTGATCAAAGTGAAATGGTTGTAAGGTATGATACCATCTTGACATGAAAGATTTTGTCATAGTAAAATTTTAGGAGGATTGATGAAATCTATGGAAAATGATGTCTCCCACAGTGCCACCCGAGGATACCCCTTTTCATGGGGAGAGGTGATCCAAGGTACCACTTCCTTTTTGGAAGAGAGGTGTCGAGGTAAAAAAAAAGGAAGCCTTAACCGAACCATGGGTCAACGACCTGAGGGATCGAGGACCTAGATGTGATGGGTTTAACATAGGCATGTTGGTGAGAGGTGACTAAAAACTAATGATGGGGATTTAGTGGCCTGAGGTCGGAGTATACTTTAGCATCTTGGCAACAGTCATAGTTATTTCTGAAGGGAAAATCCCTGGAGTTGGTAGGAATTCCAAGGCGGCTGTAAACCTAGCTATGAATGTCGTGATGGTGCATGCGTGGGGGTAAAATACTCCAATCAAGTGGAATGAGGGACTGCTGCTATGGGAGAAAAGATGGAATATGAGGGTGAAGGGGTGAAGTGCATCATTTGCGGTCTTTGTACACTTACCAAAAGAATAAATTAATGAGGTTTTGTTTGTACAAAACACAGAGATGGTACCCCAAAACATGAAAGTTTTCGCTCACTAGAGGCATGAGGACGGTTTTTTGCTAGGTGTGGGGGTCCCATTGGTTGGTATCATGTGTGGGGTTGGTGAAGAGGATGAAAAAGTGTCGCAGATGGGATTATTCTGGTGGAGGTATAGTGGGCCAAATGCAATGCACGGGGGTGCGCTTTCGATTTTCTTGTACAACTTGGTCGTCCAAGAAGGGGGTTTCAGTTAGCACAGTAAACTTGACCTTATGCATGATGAATGGATGGGCATGAGGTGCTTCCCGGACTGAAGTGGTATGGCCATGGCGTCACTTTTTCTGCAATATATGGTCTACTTTGGGTGACAAGCGCCACAGAGGGGAGGCTCTACTGACCAACACAGACGTTTATCATGTGCAAGGTGAGATGATGATACACACGGTCGGATATGAGGACCCTATGGTTTATTTCTGATGGAGAAATGGTGTCAGGATATGCAAAGTTTTCTGGGATTCTATCATGCTAGGGGTAGAATGATACCTACTCTGGAACCTTCAGTAGATGGTGCAGTGAATGGTTTGTGGGATTTTCCTGCAAAAACAACTACCTCAAGTGAAATCATCTTCTTTTTATCAAATATTATTGAAAGACATGAGCTTTTAAAAAGAAGATGATAGAGGGCATACTTGTCGGCGTTGAAAATTTATTTTTTCTGGAGAGCTCATGTGTGGCATCACTTCTGTTTGTTATGGAGTGCTGATCACAGTGCTACTTTCAGTTTGGCGATGAGATACTATAAGCTCCAGTTTTCCCTTGGGAGTTGTTACTTGGCTCCTAGTTTTGATTTCAGTTGAGGTTGCCCCTAGACTGAGATCAAGGGGGGCGTTGTCGGTTACTTCCCCCTATCCAGGATCTCCCTTTTGTTTTTTCCTCAACTTCTTTTTGCAACATTTGGAGGATTGTCAAAATTCTCCTGGTTGTATGGTTGGTGATGAGCCTAGGAAGGGCTGCACTAGATTGACCGGTGCATTATGTTGTGCCATTGGTATATTATGTGTGGGGAATGGGGGATATCGATTCCCTTGTCCCTGGTTGGTATATGAGTGCCGAGGTGACTTTCATGATAGCTAGGTTGTGATACGTTCTAAGTAGAATCGTATGAGTATCTAGGGTATTGATTAATACTTCCTAGGTGTCCTTGTGCCAAAGACTCAATCAAACCATCTGTAAAATCAACGTGCATGGTGCTACTGCTGCCTAGGTGATCTTGGGAAAATGCCCGATCAAGCCATCTGTAGAATCGATGCACATGGTACTACTGCTGCCTAGGTGATCATGGGTCAAAGACCCGATCAAGCTGTCTGCAGAATCTACCTACCTAGTAACTCCCTCAGTACCATGGGTGTTACTGCTGCCTAGGAGATCTTAGGTCAAAGACCTGATCAAGCCATCTGCAGAATCTACCTACCTGGTAACTCTCTGAGTATCATGGGTGTTACCGCTGCTGAGGAGATCTTGGGTCAAAGACTCGATCACGCCATCTATTGAATCGACGTGCATGGTCTCTCCCCGAATACAGATTATTGCTGCCTAGGTGACCTTGGGTCAAAGACTTGATCAAACCGTCTGTAGTAATTGATGCACGTAATAACTCAAGAGAATGAGGCAACCAGGTTCCCCTGCCCCTAGTTGGTGTATGGTGACTGGGGGGAGGAGGGAAAAATGGTTGTCTTTCTGGTGACCGTCGCTCCTCCTGCAGGTACAAGATGGTATGAGGATCATCGCCGACAAACTAGGTGGAGGGATCCCCCTGATAGGATCGCTCGATCGCATGTGAGGCATCCCTATATCATGGTATCTTTTGGAAATGGTGGGTATAGTTCCCATAGTTGCTACAGAGAGCGCATGTATGATTGGTACACAACGCTTTGCCTTTACCTTTGGTGGTAAGTTCCTTTTTATAGGAACGTGGTGTCGATATGTTTATTTCAGAGCCAAGGAGTGGTTTTAATTCATCCAGCTCCAGAAATATATGGGTAGGATGCCCTATTACATCGCATATGGCACAAACTGGTGATTCCCATTGAATGGTAGGGGTCACCATCTTCTTTTCTCTTTTTGCAGTTTTCTTGGCCGAGATCACTGGTTTCTAAATGGGAGCTTCTTTTGCGGGGGTGGTCTTGACCGTTTCTTGGGTGGTTTGGGGCTCCTCGGGACTGAGGGGCTTTAACCCTGTGGCAGTAACGTGGGTGGCTCTTGTTCTGGAAGGGGGAACGAGGTACCAAATTGGGAATGCCAATGATATGTTGGGTAATACCAGTGTTACCAAAACCTATTGGGAGACAAAGCCAGCTGGGGGGTAGAGGAAAGGGGTTTGGGAGGCAGTGCATGCTAGAGAGGCTACCGTGGGAAATGTCTCGGTGTCGTTATTGCTTGAGTCCGTGTCCTAACTAGCCTCGGCACTTGATGTGGACATCATGCACACCAGAGCCCCTGTGACATCGGGTGATTCCTCAGGGATAATGGGAGGATCTCTTAGGAATGACCCTAGAACAGATGATGGTTTGAATTGGCTAGGGTCATATTCTTGGTACCGTGACAGACCATCCGAGGTTGTATCTACATAGGGTAGAATTACATCCGTGTTGGTTAGGGGACACTTTTCACTATGTTTTAGCTGGTCTACAGTAATGATGCGGTCCTCATGGGGGAACATCATAATGCGGAAGACAGAGGAGGCTATGGTGGACATGGCGTACATATAACTCTGCCCGAGGAGTATATTTAAATCCAAGTGAGCATCCAAGACTTCAATGTCTCTGTGGACCGTCTTACTGGCTAAACAGACCGGGAAATTTTTGTAGAGGCCAACAGGCGTCGAGGGACAACTGTCATACGCTCGAAGCATGATGACCAAGGGTTTTAGTTCGAGAGAACCCAAATTATGCCAAACATTTTTTGACATGATGCATGTCCATGCACCCTCATCTATAACGCATCGATGAATAGTGATATTCTGTACCGATACTACTATCTGGAAGGCGACCATAAAAGGAAGCCTAGGGGTGGCTTTGTCTAAGTCAAAAGACATCATGCGCTTATCTGCATGGTCGATAGCGCCTAATGTGAAAAGTAGGGCTTTCTGCAATTTTGGGCATGACTGCAGTACTTCTAGAGCTGACATAGCAACAAGAGATTGAGCTAAATCATCCACAATACTATAATTATGGGCTTCTTTGGAGTAGTTTCCTGCTCGCCTATGGGTCCCTTTGCCATCTTTGGCAATGGTTCTATTAGCATCTTTGAAATGGTCAAAGGTGCAGTTGGTGCACTAGTACTAGCCCCTGACGTCATGGTGTCTGGTGGGGTGTCGTAGTTGTGATTATGTGTTTGGAAAAACATTTCTTCCCTAGTCATGTATATTTCATGGCTTCTTTTCCCGGAATCGTCTGGGTTTTGCTGTTGAGTGTTGAATGTCCCTTGGTGGGGGAAAGGTTCTTGCATTAAAATGGGTTGCTGGGAATATCCTCCTTGTCCTCGGTTAGTTTTTAGCTTTTTTGGATCAGGGAGATCAGGACAGTGGTGAGTATAGTGCCCGTACTCACTACATATTGAACAATAATGGTTTATTCTCAGAGGTGGGATTTTGCCTTGTCTTTGCGCATAGCTAGGCCCTTGGTTCTGATTCCAATCGGAGTTGCCTCCAGCTTGGGATCGCGGTGGGCGTTGTTGGTTGCTGCCCCCTATCTAGGGTTCCCTTATGGCTTGTTTTTTGATTTTTTGTTTACCACGTTGAGAGGGTAGTTCTCCTGGTTATTCTGGTGTGGTTGGTTTTGGGACGGCTGCACAAAGTTCACCTACATGTTGGTTTGCGTGGGTGGGTCGTGTGCTGGGGACTGAGCATAACATTGTCCCATGTTTTCACCTGGCCATTGGAAGGTAGCTCTTTCGTCAGTGTTTCTTGCTGCGTACTGGGTCCCCTCAGCCAGAGGATAGGGTCCTCCCTGGTGATACGCTTGCACCCTATTAGTCAAATTTTTTTGAGGCATATGATGACTTTGACATCCGGGTTGAGACATGTTCTGGGTAGAACTATATGCGTAACCGGGGTCTTGACTACTGCGGCCTAGGTAACCTTGGGTCATTGGTCCAATTAGTCTGTCTGCAGAGTTCAACGCACCAGGAAATTCTTTGTAAGTTTGTAGGCACGGGGAGTTAGGAAGGATATTGTAAATGTATCCTGACTGCGTATAAATTAGTTCAAGATTCTGGGCTTCACTGATTGCATCCTCTTTGGATGTGGGATTTTTTTGCACCACATCCTTTGAAATCTCTGCCGTCAGAGTTTTCAAGAATAAATATAAGAGGACCCGATCGTTGAGTTTAGATTTACATAAACTGCGACGCCACCTCCATTCATGGAGATGGTCTGAGATATGGATGGTGGGGGTTTGTATAAAATGAGTCAGTAAATCCATTCCCGAATCATGGTGAATGGGTAACTAAAAATATGTGAGGAACGCGGTAGCGAGGGCGCTAAAGTTCAATGTGAAGCAAGATTTTGCTCCATGTACCACTTTACGACTACTCCCGTAAGAGTGCATTGAAATAGCCTCAATCGAATAGTGCCATCGATGATACTATTCGATGAGCACCATAGGTGAAAGGTCATTACATGATTACCTGGGTCTTCTGATTGCATGCCTTCAAATTTTGGTATATCTGAAGGGAGCTTCGTTGGAATGGGAGGCCATGAAAGATCGTGTACGATGGGGTCATTTGTTAGCTTGGTTAAATCGGGGAGATTCAACGAAGCTAAGAAAGGTAACTGGGGGGTTTGATGCCATTGCAATGTGTGAAGACACGAAGTTCTGGTTAGAATGAGGGTTAGTCTGTGACGTACCTTGATGTGTGTTCAATTGGCTTCCCAAATGGGACAAACTCATGTGCCCCCTAGGGGTCGAGGGGGGAGTGGGGTATAGTGTGGTGTTGGGAGACCGACTAGGGTTCCCAACTATGGTTGCTCCAATAAAGGATGAACCAACGACGGTGGCAGTGTTTCGTCTTTGACGCATGAATGGAAAAATACCTGGAACCCCTCCCTATAATGGGGGGAGGTCCAAAATAAAATAAATTTTCCCTTGAAATTAATCTATGTGATCACTCAAAAAAAAAATGGTTTTTGTTTGTTTGCGCATGATACTCAAAATCCTAGAAGACTTATGCATCCTCACACACTCAAAAGTAACTGGGCCTTGAGAATATTTCTTGCGAGTGTTGGCACAACCTCTCGTAAGAGTTGGGGACGCCCACAGTCAGCCGAAGAGAATCCACCAATGTAAGAGTAGAGGGTCTGGCGCTTGCCTGCAATTTCACCTATAGGGTAAAGGATGCACTAGTTTTCGGCCACTAAGAACCATCATCCCACATGAGCATTCGAGTCTTGGGTTTCTTGGTAGTTAGCTAAAAATACTGAGTATCATACGGGTCAGGTATCCCCAACTGATATCGCACACACTATACCTAAGCCTAAACCCCTCTGAATCAGGTCTCTGTCGCGCTCAGGTTATCTTTGCCATGGGCTGATAGGTTAATTTGAAGCTCCCTAAATACACAAATTCTATGTTTCAATATGAAGTATGATCAAGGCGGCTTATGGGATGCCTACCCCTTTGATCCTAACTTAAACTATAAATTCTTTTGTGGCCCCTTGTGGGGAGAGTTTTGTGAGTTTGGTTAAGTTAGTTTTTAGGTGTCTTCCTTTGCTTAGTGGGTGAGTGTGTGTGAGTGTAAGGTGAACAAGCTCATAGTTTGTACATGTGGATATCGGTGATCCTTTACAAAAAATCCCCTAGTTAAACTATGCTATATTGTTCCTGGCTCAAATGGAAAACATGTGCGGATAATGGGCCGCTTTCAAAGTTTCCTAGTTAATCTATGTGAATAACTAAAGGGAGATGGAGAATTGTTAATATAGGACATTCATATGCTTACCTAGGATCACCGAAGGGTGCAAAGGTAGCAGATATTACTTTCTCTAATAAAAAATTCAATCCTAGTCCCGCAATTCCTAATGCAAAAATTGAACTAAAATAAACAACTTCCTCACTAGAAAAAATAAAAATAGCTATGCATGCGTGGTCTTGGGCCACTTACTTGGACTAGTTATCTAAGTGTGAATACCATAATTTGAAAAACATAAATTTTTCGGAATACAATGGTTAATTTTCCCCCTACTTAAACTATGTGAAGTTTTTTTCAAAAACCAACTTGAAGCAAAACTAACTCTAAACCTACAGAAGGCAGCTAAAAGTAAGTTCTCATGAGTTGTGGGGTATCAACACAAGTTTTTGCAAATACATTAGGGGCTACCCATCACCTTACAAGCAGAAAAATGCAGAATCTTGGGAGAAAAATTTCATTTTGTAAATTGCATGCAAAAAGCCCTGATAGGTGCTCTTTCCTGTGCGCAGGTCATCCCTGAATGTGTGCCCTACGCGTCTCTGAGGAAAAAACGCACGCAAATTCCTGCAAGTAAAAAATATTAGGAGCTTCTCTTCTTCAGTCTGTCACTCAAAGTGAATCTAAGGACTGCAAGATGGATAAGAGGAACATCAACTCCACTCTCCAGTGTAGACAAAGGTCTCCTGCAAGAGATGGAACAACCACATAAACTTGTAAAATGTTAGTGGAGTTTCCAATCATGTTGTGGTGGATTTGATGCATGGGTGTATGAAATCACACCAGTTTAAGGGGTGTGGTCTACCCCTATAAAATATTGGTAACAGGCAGAAAGTGGTGGAGCTAAAAAGCATACAATCTAGAAGAAAAAAGTATGCAAATGTATGCTCAGATTAAAATAAAACTAAAACACAAATATACAAAAGCTATTGAAGAGATTCAAAATGATAATAATGCAAATGATGGCTCTAGGCCTCTTCTTATTAAACGTTTGATAAGGAGAAGAAATTTTACCCACTTGCCAAAGGGCCCCTAGATGATGGTGCTAGGTCCTGATGCAAGGATGTTGTTTTCCAAGCTCTGCCTCTAGTGCAGTCTCCCTCTCTCTCCGCTGTGATGGACTAAAATTTTTGGGTCGCCAACAACCGAGTCCCCTTTATCTCCAGCTCCGGGTCACACACTGTTGGTATTTCTTGGGCAATTCTAGCCAGCATAACAATGTGATCACCCATTCTTCATCTCTTGGTGGCTTTATATAGGGGATTTCAAATCCTCCTTCCCTCTCATGGTACATGGTGGATGGTGACCCAAGGGAGAGGTATGATTCCATTGTGTGCTCCAAATATTCCTTTATGTGCTCACATAGTGTCTAAGGAGGCATTGATGGATGTCCTTAGGCGGCTTCATGCAAGGAGTAATTGTCCTTTGCTTTGTGTGGTCTCGGAAAGAGACATTTTTCCACTTTCAGGAATGTGTGCTTATCAGGCAAAAAGGCACACGGAAGGCACTCTTATCGAAGGATAATGCGTGAAATCAAAATTTTAGACTAGTTCAAATTTGATTTTGTCAAAACCTTAGAGATTTTAAATACTTTCTTGATTCTAGAATGCCTTCCTACCCTGTAAATCCTTTGGCTTGACATTAATTAATGTCATATTATGCTGTACAAATTTCTAGTGTTAACAATGGGCCCAAAATTTTGACTCGCGATATTTTATACACCAATGAGATCCTCAAACCATACTTCTACTGTTCCAAAATCTCATAGAGAAATTCAATTTCACCCCTCATTCCACATTCCTCGTTGATGCTTAATAACTTTGGGCTCAAGCTCACAGTCCCAACTATGACATCACAAGTCGAGGTTTTTTCTTTGGTCAGGGTTGCACCCCTCTTCCCATTCCTCGTGATTCTTCTAAGGCCCTCCTTCGCATAGGAACCAACCATCCAACTGGCCCTTCCTGAGTCGAGGGTTGGGCTAGTGGGACTCTTCTTCTTGTAATCATTGTAGTGGTCTGAAACTTGACTTCCCTTTGTCACCTCCAAGTTTTCTTCCCCGTGGCTCTCTCCCTGAAAGAAAGAAACAAACTATAGAGCTTCATGGTCCCCTCTCTTCTTCAGAACACATTTAACTCACACAATTTGGACACGATATTAAACACCATGCTGGTGCGAAATAAACACAACTCGTAAGAAAAACTAGAAAGAACATAATTCAACACACACACACACAGTGTATATATATATATATATATATATATTCAAGACAAAAAAAATACTACATATGTGACCACTAAGGGCCTTGCACCAATGAGATCCCCAAACCATGCTTCTACTATGCCAAAATATCATAGAGAAATTCAATTTCACCCTTCATTCCACATTCCTTGTTGATTCTTAATAATTTTGGGCTCAAGCTCATGGTCCAAACTATGATGTCACCGGTTAGGATTTTCTCTTTGGTCAATGTTGCACCCCTCTTCCCATTCCTCACGAATTTTCTAAGGCCCTCCTTGGCATAGGACCCGACCATTCGACTGATCCTTCCCGAGTCAAGGGTCAGGCTAGTCAGACTCTTCTTCTTGCAATCATTGTAGTGGTTTGAAACTTGACTTCCCTTGGTCGCCTCCAAGTTTTGTTCCCCGTGGCTCTCTCCCTTAAAAAACACAACAACCTATAGAGATTCATGGCCCCCTCTCTTCTTCAGAGCAAATTTAACTCACACAAGTTCGACATGATATTAAACACCATGTTGGTGCGGAATAAACATAACTTTCAAGAAAAAATAAAAAGAACATAATTCAACACACACACACACACTATATATATATATATCTATATATATATATATATATATAAGACAAAACAAAGACTGCATATGTAACCAATATGGGCATGAGGCCTCTTCACCTAATTACATCATTCTCGACCCTCTTCCTTTACACATTTGCTGGAAAATTACATTAAAAAATTATCCCTAATAGAATGAATCCTGTTCCTAGAATTTAATCACCTTATGGAGGATTCTAAATATTAAAATTTACATTCAAAATTAACAAAAATTCCGGTCATCCTCCTTAGTTTACCCGTTGCTTATTTTGGAAGAATCTTGAACTAATTTTTGTTTGGGGTGGGGTCGATGCTCCTATATCAGTAAAGGAGTACATAATCTTGGAAAATAGGAGAATATTAAAAATATTATTACTTCCAATTTTAAGGAAAAGTTGTGGGATAATAAGCAGTGAGAGGGAAAAAGGAAGCTAGCATAGTATAAGGAGGTGATCAACCATATTCTTGAACTTGATCGGTGCTAAAAAGAAAATGAGCATTACCAACATAAGAACTAATTCTCATGAGCTTCAAAGTGAAATTTGATGTTGGTCAATTCCCAAAATACCTTAAGACGAAAGATTCTGTCAACTTTGCAATAGTAAGTGGGTTGAACAAGAAAATCACTTTCTCTTGGATTGTTCTACTCTTACTCACATCTGTTTTAATTTTCATAATATTTCCCACACTACCAACCTCCTTGACTTCTTATCTCAAAATAACTATGGTTATCTAGGTTTGCTTCTCTCCCTTATTTTCTATTATAGAAATGAAATGATAAAGAATATTAACTAATCTCTTGCTTTATTAAGTTTTATTAAGGTTCAATATACCATACTTATTGAATCTAGGAGCAACCTCTAATAATAAATTTGAACTATATGATCTGCAAGGAATTATTTTTTCATAACCCTTAAAAATGATATCTCTAATTGTAATAGCGAATTCAAAAAAAACCATCCATCATCTTGGTTTGGGAACCTCCCCTTTGGACTTCACTCTCCAACATCTATATTTAAGAATCATGAGATCACTTATCTCAATTCCTCATATTCAAGCTAAAGATGTCTTAAGAAGCATACAGATGTTAACACACATGTTAGCTAATCAAGCTCTAAAACTACCACCTAGAGCTCTGAGTGCTGATGGAACTTTGTAGGAAGCAATAATACTAAACATTTTTTTTTTTATGAATATCCCAATATAAAATTATCAAAAGGCATCATGCATGCCAAGAATATGGCATCCAAATATTGTTAGGGACACATGAGAAGTTACTTAAGGAGAGCCACAAAATTCATACTAGGGGGTATCGTCGTAACCATATTTGTAATGTGAGGATCATAGGAGGATACCATATAATAATTTAGAGGAAATACATATATTTTCATTATATTTATCCTGTGTGAACAGAGGGAGGAACCCAAAATGGATCACTTTTTAAGGTATCCCTGGTCCAGTGGATCAAGAAAATGCTCAAAACTCAAAGTGCTTGGATCGGCTCGAAACCAGTGCCAAAGCGTAGATTGCGTTGCCTTGAATAAAAGCTTGTTTTACTCAAATTCAACATCATATTCTACTTATATCGCGTTCTGATCGATTTTGGAAACAACTAAAAATTTTGGGAAAAGGGTTGCAGGTACACCCAGTCAGCAGATCGTACGCTGACTAGGAATTTGGCTGGGTTGACCGTCTATTTTTTATACCAGTCATTGACCACCACTTTTGTCATTCTTATTTTTTTTTATTTAGTTTTTTTTATTGGTTAATTATTTTTACGGGTGGCCCAATGAGGGAGTGCCACGTGGTTCAATTGGTGGCTACCACGTGGGCTCCACTCATTACTGTAAAATTTTTGTATGAGGCTGAGCTTCCTGCATAGGTTCGAACATGAGACCTCATGCATACTAGCCAAGCCATCCAACATCCTGGCTACGTTAGTTCTTAATATATATGGTTTGCAAGTTTAATTTAAAGTTTAATGGCAGCAATGTAGAAGGTGGGGACCGAGGTTAACCCTAGACCTCGATCCACCAACCGCACCACGTGGAAACATACAGGGTCTGGGGATTAAAAACGGCCCCAAAACTATATATTTTATGCATTATACCAAATTTCAATACAAAATATTATATTATAGCGGGAAATGGTCCATACACCATCCAAAATCCATGTGTTAAAATTTATGCCAAAGTCCTGGAGTGTATGATGTTGGGAATGCCGACGATTAGGGTTATACACCAGACACATGTGACGAGTCTGTTGGCTAAAAATAATAACTAAGTAAAGACCCAGGTTTAGGTACAGGGGCCAACAAGGCTTTGATGTAGTCTAGGAAAATGCCGACATTTTCACCTTGCTCAAGACTAAGTAAGGAGTCTCACCCGAGGCATGCCGTGACCTCAATAAGATGAGAGAGTTGAGAATGGGATATCATAAAGCACCATAAATAGTTACTTCTTTAGTATATAAAAATCAAAACGAAGGAATAATTCAGTAATATCTTAAAATTCCATCAAGTGAAAAGGATTGAGAGATACATAATAAGAAAATTTTTAGTTGCCAACTATTCAGATAATAATAATAATCCAAAACACACACACAAGATATAGTTCAACAAGCATCTCTTTATATTAAATTCATCACAATACATTACATCAACCATAGAGTTATCTCCTAGAGAACAATTGGGACTAATAATACAAAGTTATAGAGAAACCACATCCCAAAGTGATCTTCTTCTCTTTCATGACTGTCCTCCCCCCTCTTCCTTCCCGGTTTTCCTTCCTTATCCCCCTTACCATTCAACTGAACTACTAATGTTTCCTATCCTTTCACTTGGCTACCTCCACATAAAAAATTTTCTTTCTCTTTTTTGTTTAACTTCCGCAACTTAGAGTATACTCTATTTTATTCCCTGTCACTTACACGACTCTGTAACGGTTGTCCTGCCACCTGCTATCACTCTAGTTATCTCAAAATTTCTTTTTCATTCCAAAAATGAAGGCCCAAATAGGCACTAAACACAGTCTATTGACTCACTCGTGATTCAATCCTATCTAGGTGTTGTCAGTCTTGCTGGTGCTTCTCATTCTTAATCTACTTGTGTCGCTATTGTTGGTTCCTCCTATCGCACCTACTCTTGACTGTCTCCTTCCAACAAAGGCCCCAACTTAAGCAGTGTTTTGAGGGCACCCTCCTTGAAGTTTCAAAATTCTATGATCGCCTCTTTCCTGGTATTAATTATCTTGGAAGTGAAATTAATTAACATAGTCATTCTCGTGGTTTCTGGTTGTTGCGGTCGAGTGCTGAGGATGGCCTTTTAGTGTGTTTCTGACTCAAATTTTAGTTGTTGTAGAAATTCGGCTTGTTTCTTCACAGATGGTCGTTGTTGGTCAGATTAATTGTCCGATTAAACCTCTCAATATTAATTATCAATCCGGGAGTCGTAAACGCTAGTTATATTGCGTCTTGGCTCAACTCAATGGTCAAAGTATATGAGTTTCCTTATTAATGATAGACTAGGTGCTGAAATGAAACACACATTTGCTGGCAAACAAGCAATCTTGAAAAGGGAAACCTACTTAACAAATTTCGTTCAGTGAAAACTCCATAATGCAATTAAAATATGAGGAAATTTGAGGCAATCCTCAATCATTCTCGCACTTAAATTCTACTTTTAAAATCTCCTATGTTATCTTGAAAACCGTGATCTATTTATTCCTCTCATCAACTTGAAACTAACACTCGAAACTAATCTTGAGACAAGCAAAAAGGCACACATATTATTCTAATGATAACTCACACCTAAAACTAACTATCTAAACTACTCTTGATAACAAATTCAAGATTGAAATCAACAAAGGATAGTTCTAACAATTGCTAGAAGAAAACTATTTCACTTCATGTAAAATAACACTTAAAAATCCTATTACAAATCACATTACAAATAAATTATGAGAAACTTGCATTCTAAATATTTTAATCTAGGTGAAAAAATTATTCAGGATCAATTCACTCTTCCAAAGCATGCAACTCATAATGAAAAATTTTAAATTACCATGCCACTCGATAATGGAAACTTTAAATCACCACTACAGGCACAATTAAATCTGCACTCAAACTTGCTATTATAAGAAAATGATTATACTAAGAAAACAAGAATGGTTCTAATTAAAAATAAATCTAATTTTTAAGCGAAATCCCGCTATACATGAACAAAACAAACCTTGAATTAACATTCTAAATGGCAGTGTTAATTATTCAAAATTGAAGCATTACAATATATCCTAATTACTGAATCAAACTCAGAAATTGGAAAATAAAATAATAATCTAAGTGCAAAATTAGAAAATCTAAGATATTAAAAAAAACCAATTTCAAAACAAAAATACAATTATACAAATTTCACAATTCCTAAATCTATGCAGAATGAAGGACTCGACTCCAAGTTGCGGTGGATCCTTGCCACTCCCTGGAGCAAGTCCTGAACTAGCTCAACGTTTAAAAATAAAATTACAGTGCTTATAAAAAAACAAATTCAGATATTAAATTAAATCAAAACATGAGTCAAATCTTAATTAATAAATACATCATTCGTTGCTGCTCCATTACAATCCTGGAAAATTCAATATCGGATCTGCATTTCCTTCTGCGCCCTTTACATCTGAGAAACTAATTGACAGACCCCCCCAAATTACATCTCGGCAAATTAATTGACAGACTCATACTCTGTGCCCCCTCTACATCTGAAAAACTAATTCGATTTTACAAATGAGAAAGTCTTCTTCTAAATGACGGATTAACTCATCCTCTCTGCATCTGAGAAATAAGAATTACATCTGAGAGCTTCCGCCTTCTAATTGACAAACTCACTGCCTCCCTAATTTGTGTGCAGCTTCTGCTTTATAGCAGCAGCGCTGCCTTAATTAAGAATCGATTGTTGCATCAGATGTAAATTTAGAAATTGGTTCAGATTTGTTTCAAATCAAATTTTTTTGAATCCAGTTTCTGGAAGAGTGGGATCTCACGCCTTGCTTTTCTTGAACCCATCTGATTAGCACCACCCTCTTCCTCATTGGTGGAGTCAATATTATGATCTGATTGGGTCTTTAACCCCATTCAACATCACTTACACAATCGTAATCAAAATCATCAAACTCTCACATGTTGTCATAATCATCATCTAACATGTTGCAACTGGAATCAAAATAATAATTATCATATGAGTTGTAACCGTCATCATAATAGTCGTTCACCACCAGGCCCTTGAGAGTCTTTAGTTTACGACATTTCTTGACTAGGACCAGGGAGTCATCCATAGAGACATTCCAACAACCTCAGATATCCAGGTGTTCCAACTCCTTGCACATGCTTAGAATAGCCTCCATGCCTGCATTAGTAAACGGTCCATAAGCCAATCCAAAATTCTTCAAGTGAGACATATGTTCAGCAATAGCAAAGGCCTTGTCATCCATTGGAGATTGACCGAGAGTGCCCTGTGGGTACATATTCCTACTCAAATGTGTGAGGGCCTTGCAGTGTTTTCCCAGAGCCTCTAGTGAAGAGGAAGTCATCTTCTCACAAAAGTTGATATCTAGGTGGGTTATGGTATGCATAGCATCGACTCTGAACTTGAAATCTGCCCATGTTATGAAGGTCTTTATAAGTTCAAAATCAAAGACACTTTGTAGTAGCTCCATATAATCAGAAATAGGGTCAACAACTTCTATAGTAAAATTGCCAGGATGAATTATGGAACATGTAGAGTTAATATGTATGCTTCCACTTTGAGTAATTCTTGCAAAATGGCCACGCATGCAACCATACAAACCATATATAGATGCAGGACTTGTCTCAAGGCAAGGGTTCTGATTGCTTGTAGAAAAACCAGGACTCATGGAACTTGCATGCATGCTGCTATTATGGCAAGTTATTCCATTATGAAAGTGACTATTTATATGTTCTGTGGATGAGAAAGACCTGAATTGATCCAATACATTTACGTTCAGAAATGGTTTTTAGTGGAATATTCCCCTGACTATAACTCCTTCACGAAGACGAATTTCGCCAAAGGGTTTCTAGGTTATATGAAACACGGTGCTTTGAGCACAACCCATGTCTCAGAATTTAGAGGTTCTGCTCCATTTGGTTGAAAATTTGATATTTTCACCTACAACAATTCAACTACCCAGCTGCTGCTTTTATGCATTTGGTGAATTCGTACTCAAATGTGTTTCTGCACTGAGCCTTCCTGCAACCAAGAAAACCTATTATTAACGATATTATTACACAAACACTTATTCAAATTAATTAATAATAAGAATTTACAATTTCATTATAAATGCCTTTGATTAATAATATAATGGATAAACAATGAAAAAACACTAGGTACAATCATAAATTTATTTGATAAAAATTGTAAAATCATGGACAAAAATGCAGCTCAACATTCGTAAGTCTCAAAGAATATTCTTTGTATTTACAGACTCATATTCAATTGGTTTCATATATGTTTTCAAGGCTTTAGCCTCATCATACAGTATTTTGCAGGCAGCTATATTGATTTTTGTGTTCACATCAACCATTACTTTCTGGAGCTTCTTTCATAACGGGTAGACTGGCTGATTCTTAATGGCCAAGAATCCCAACCATTCATAAACATCTTCTAACAATGCATGGGCCTCCTCTATTGTGTTGTTCAAGGCTTCCCTGATTTGGCTCATTTTCTTCGTCTTTTGTCTCATTTCTTCCTCATGCATTGTGGTTGGGTAGAATAGTGCTTGCCATGTTGTCAACAATTTTTACGTTAGCTCATGGTTTATGTTCTGCAATTTGTTGCATGTTTCCTTAATGTTATTGCAACATTTGCTACTGTGAATACAATCATGTCCTCTGGGGCAGTTATGATCACATCTACAACTATCGTCCATAACTCCTGAAACGTCTATGTGATATTCTCTATTTGGTTGTGCAGATCATTCCTCTCATGTTGCAGTTGGTTGCACTCTTCAGTAAGCACCAATATCTTTTGTTTTTTATGCTCATGTTGTGTTGCAATATCATTGTGAAATGCCTCCGCACGGCGTGCAACTACTTGAATAAAAGTAAATAATTGGGCTGTTGTCCAACCCTGTAAATCTCCTTGGCTCATCTACTCTGGATTCGAGAACCTTTCTTGGAGTGGTTTCCCATTGGAAACTTATCTTTCTGATTATCCCTGCGTTGATGTTGGTTGTTTTGATTGTTTAGCTTGTTGTGAGCTATGGCATGTGAATCATGCGTGGGTGGTATGGAAGTGAATTATTGAATTGGTAATGATAGTTGGTGTGATGGTGAGGGGGGTGTTAATGACTATGCTTTAAATCGTTGTAGACCATTTATCGAATAGTTGGGTTAATAATGACCCTGGCTCAAACCCTGGTTCTGTAACTGTAGTCACCTACAGGGTCTCTGAGTCTACCTCCATGTGAGTATAAGTTGCAACTATAGTGCCTATTAGGATAATGTTAGAGATGGTGGCGAAGGTGGAGGTTGTCTACAATGATGGTTCTCATGATGAGGGTGACTGAATAGGGGTCAAAGTTTGGTGTTCTTCGGATACAGGTGAGGCGACTGGTGTAGCCCTCAATTTTTCCTAAATTGCTAGAAAGCTAGACTGAGTTAGTTTGTCATTTGTTGTTAAATCCACTAGTCGGGTTATAACTTTAGTTTCCTTGGAATTTTACTTCCTCAAGGCTAGTATGGGTGGCTTTGAAGACTTTTTCTTTATAACTGGTTGAATGGTGGGCCGGGACTATGAATGTTTGCCTATGAATGGAATTACAATGACAACTAGGGTGTTTACAGTTGTGGGATGTTGAACCAATCTTGAAACTAAGTAAAAGAATGGAATTAAGTGGTTGTGACTCTGATGATTACCATTTTATGGTTGATGGCTTGCATTTAAGTCTAGATTTGTTGAAGCATTGGATACAATCGTATTTGCGTGAGCCTTTGCATTACATTTTCTTTTGTCTTGCTTGTTAGTGGTTGCAGCACCATTTTCTGCAAGGAGTAGAAGCATTTATTTTCATGAACTTCGCTTATAACTCTGGGCCACAACATTACTTCCTTGTGGACTGCTTCCATATTAAAGGTGAACCTTTGTGCCCTCTTCTGAAATGTATCAGCATGTACACAAATGGGTCTTAGCCAGGTGTGAGCATGACTAATTTCGAACCATATTTGATCCAAGTACTCATCCAGTAGTACTCTATGAATCCCATCTGTTGCATTGATAACACCTAATGTCTTCTTATCCCACACTTCGAAACAAGCCTTGTTGATCTCTTTGTTTTTTGGATCACCTGATGCTCTCTGTGGTGTATACCTTAGCGCTAGTGGTTTCTCCTCAGTTATTTCTGCTAATTTCCTTCCTTCTGAAGGGCACCATTTCCACATGGCCAACACCATGACCAAATATCCATATATGAAGTTTGTATATTTTCTGTATTTATCTTCGTGGGCCTCAAATAATTCATGGAGTAGATATGCACACCAATTGAGTTGTTCTCTGTTGACACCACACTCCACAACTGAGATGGTATTGAGTGTGCACTTGTTCTTCGTGTAATGAAACATAATATTTTCGGCTATGCGATAACAAGAAAATTTTATATTGGCCCTGTTGATGGGGTCAATTTTGTATCCCTCTCCTCCTCTCTTGGTATTATATTTGTCATAAAATTTGTCTTCTTTGACCTTCCTGGCTCTCTTGGAAGTTGTTTGGGATGTGGATGCCACAACATTTCCTAATGCTGAAAGGCCTATTAGCCAATCAATGTCCACTGCATTTATTTTAAGTTCACTTCCAATCCACAACGACCCTCCGTGTATTCTACTGAGAAGAACATTTGTGCACTTCATCGTTGCTTCTTGAGTGTCGAAGACTGGTAGAATTCTTAGGTGAAGAAAAGTTGACCTTTGAATTCCTTTGAAGTCGCTAAGAACTTAGACCACTTGACTCCCATCCTCCTTTGTATAAGATTCTATATACACCTTTTTATTAATGTCAAAAACTAAGATGAGTTCGTGAATTCGGTATCAACCAACCAGACCTTGTCATATTTCTCTGTGATAGACTCCATTTTTTCAATTCTTTCGTCAACCTCTGATTCGACGACTGGGACAATGGTCTTCGTCATTCTTAAATGTCTCTGGTAAAATGTTGATTCAACAAGCCTAAAACATGTCTCAATACACTTGCTAACAGACACAAACTCTTGACTTTTTTCTTTGAGCACCCTGATTCTCAACTTTGAACTTCTAACCTATCCATCCAGATTAAGTATATATTTTTGACACGACATATGGTGATGAGACCTCTTAACTATCTATTTTGGAAACTCCTCTCCCTTGGCTTCAATCGTTTGATTTTCTGACAACTGGTGAGGTGCATCCGACTTTGCTAACGCTATCCTCGGAATCTGATTGGAGGTGATGGGTAATTATTACGTAGTGATGGGCTTGAATTATTAGGGGATGATGTTTCTAATACGAGATTTTTTTTTGAATTTGGACTGACAATGGAATTATGGCGTAATTATTGTGAAATGATGGACAACACATATGGCATTCCCACCCCCCGACCACAATCATTTGGGATGAGGTGCATATCTCTCCGCAACTAGGGGTGACTCAAAAGTGTACATTTATTCACAACTGGATTGACTCAATTATTGATAGAAAAACATGTCTAACTCTACCTATACCTACTTACTTCTCCTTTCAGAGATTTATTGGAATTGAAATTTAAGTATCCTACTTATGGAAAAGTTTCAGGCACACATCATTCACCCAACCTGGTAGAGAATTCCATTAAGTTGTGCAAGATTTAAAACTCCTAATTCTCAGATCTCTGCAACAATAAACATGCCTAGCCAATGCATTCACAACTTTCTCAGGAATTTTAGGAACTTATAGTCATACATTAGGACAGGGCCTCCAATTGTGAATTTATTTTGCTTAATATGTTGGTCATGCCATGGATTCTGTCATTGCTTCTCTACTGACTGATGGAAATTCGCGAGAAACCTAACTTCATCTAACTTCAACAGTCCCTCTAATCTTTCTGCAATTCTCTGGTCCTCTGACATGTGCATTTCGTTTGTGATAAAAAAACTTGGGACTATGAACCATAAAGGCACCACTACTTCTCTATTGTACACCAATTGGAAAGGTGTTTGTTTATAAAACCTTTTGACCATTGTATGATAATCCCATAAACTAGCTGGAATTTTTTCATCCCAGTCTTCCACGTTGGCTAAACACACCTTCGACAAGCCCTTCTCCTGTATATTATTAAGTTCCTGAATCATTCCATTTTCCCGCATGTGATACAAAATTCTCTTAAAATGTTGGATCATAAAGTTCCGCAGTAGTGACGTGAATGTTTCAATGATGAAGTGGCTCCCTTGGTCACTTTTCAGGCTTCTAGGGAATTCAAACCTTATGATGAAATTTTCAAAGATAAACTTAGTTGTTGTGTCAGTTATACAATCCCTTACTAGTGCAGCTTCAGCCCATCTTCTCAAGTACTCGGTTGTAGTTATAATATATCTTGCAGGGGAGTGGCGTGCAGGTGGGTTAATTTGGCCTATAAAGCTAATGGCCCATTTCTCAAATGCTTATAGTGCCCATATTGTTTTTAGTGGTAATTCATCACACTGCGATGGATTTCCAACTCACTGGCACACGTCACAATTATTGATGTATTATTTTGTGTCTCTGTAAATAGTGGGCCACCATAGACCTACCTATAGAATCTTCCTTTTAGTATTTTTCTCTCCAACGTGTCCTCTTATAACCCCTGAGTGCCCTTCGCATAGTACTTCTTGTTAATTTTCCACATTGTTCTATGTTGTAATTACTTTAGCCGAAATAACTTTTTCATTAATAGTGAATCCAAATATTAGCGGTGTAAATAAGGGTAAAATGTAACTGAAGATAGAAAAATGCATGCAATGAAAAAGAAGACAATACCACAACCATAAGAGAGAGAATATTGGTGCAAGACCAAGGAGAAAATCCACTGTTGGGGAAAAATTTACAAATATTCTTCTTCAATAGATCGTGATAATAAGTTTTCAACAAAGATTAAAATGAGCCCAATACATATATGCAGTGGAAACAAATAGATCATATCTATATATCTACAAATCTACAACATCAAAAGCAGGGATCTGATGTATCGCCAAAACTAAGAGATCTGAGCTACCAAGTCCTAGATCTGAATCTAGGATGTTGTCAAAGAATATTTTGAAGTGACTCTGACTGAGTGATGGATGAATGAAGACACTGCGCAAGCTACTGAATGTGATATGTTAGAAAATTAAATATTACAAAGCAATGAAACACATAAAATATGCGGAAAACACAAGCACACAAAACACATAAAACCAGAGAGAAATAGATATACGTGGTTCACCCAGTTTGGGCTACGAGCACCCCGAACAGCCAGTACTTCCTTTCTATTATCCAGCAAAATGAAGAGACAAAACCTACAACAGATCCATTGTAATATCCTCTGTTCTCTCTCACAATCTCCCTATCTATTTCCCGCTCAGAGAATACACACTCAATACACAGCCGCAATACAATACCCTCATAAAAGCGAGGGGTTTCCTTCTATGGCAAAAAACCATAAACTAAACATAAATTCTACCATCAGATCATTTGCCTAATGAACGACCCAGATTGACTAGAAATTACTATACTTTTACAAGGTAATTTTACATCTATTTTTAGCTTCAGGGGTGCTGCCCCTGAAACCCCCCACCAAGGGGGGCTCCATAAAGTCGCAGCCACCCCCCCTGGACCCCCCAGGTAGCGTTTAATTATGGGCGGTGTTTCCGCCCCCATTAAGGTACAGGGGTCCAACACTGTGATACAAAATAAAAAAGATAATCAGGCTCCACACCCAACATGATCCAATCTCGTTGTGCCCCTAAAATCCCTCAACCATGGCATTAAAACTCTCATCTTGTGGTTGAATCCTCCTTAACTGCGACCTGGATGCTTTGTGCCCGCAACTATACCAACTCGGTCATGAACTTAACAAAGCTTGCTTGCGGTTGTGGCCCAAAAAGTGCAAAATTGTGCCTGTGGCTTAGGCTCAGAAGACCTAGATCTATGTGAGTCTCTCTTCTGTGATCCTGGATCCTTGCATGAGCTTCTCCTAACGATCTTGTGTGAGCCAAGACAGAAAACATGAACAAATAGAAAGAGAGAAAGAAGAAAATCTCATGAGGGAATGTGTGATAACGAGCTTGGGGTCACTTCTATTGATAATTTTTTGAGGGACCACTTGGGGCTTTGACTGAATCCACATGTGTTGAGGTCGACCCATAAAATAATAAAATAATTCATAAATTAACTTCTTCTTAACTAATTGGGGCCATCTATAGGTCGATTTTGATCCTCTCAAAAAGAGGAATCTAATGAAATTATAGTATTAACCATTTGAGCTATCCAATGTGGAATTTGACTCTAGTTTCAAAAATTAACACTCCCTCTCAAATAGGAAGAATTCTACTTGGTAATCTCTGCTTGTATATCTTTACATCATGGTGTCATCACAAAGCAACTCCATCTACTAAAAATTTCTTGAATGTAGAAGAAGAAGAATTGGGGAGAAAATGCTTCCACTTGTACCTAGCAACACGATAGTTGATCACATAAGGGAGCACATCTATGACCCCAGAATCTCATCAGGGAGCTCATTCTCAACCTGGAATCACGAAAGGGGAGAAAATATCAACCTAGTATTGTTGCCTACTAATCTTCCCATCGATGAATCTCATCATTCATGTGGTAGAACACCTTCATCATAATCGATAGGTTGTACACCCCAAGTACACTGTCAAATTTTTGGCCAAACGAGGTGCGGTATTCCCATCAATCCTTGCTTGAGGGTATGATGCAAACTGGGGTATACTATGCATATATCAGATAGGGGAGCAGCATCTATGAACCTATGAAGATAGGGGAGAAAAATCTCAACCTTGGGTAACATATAGGCAACGTTAGAAAATTATATATTATAGAGCAATGCAACACATAAAATTTGTGGAAAACACAAGCACAATAAACACATAAAAGTAGAGAGACACAGATATACATGGTTCACCCAGTCTGGGCTACGTCCACCCCGAACATCCAGTCTTTCCTTTCTGTTATTCAGCAAAATGAAGAGACACAACCTATAACAGATCCGTTGTAATATCCTCTTTTCTCTCTCACAGTCTCCCTATTTGTTTCTCGCTCTGAGAATACACATACAATGCACGACCACATTACAATACCCTCGTACAAGCGAGGGGTTTCCTTCTAGGGAAAAAAACCTTAAATTAAACATAAATTCTATCATCATATCATCCGCCTAATGAATGGCCCAAATTGACTAGAAATTACTATACTTTTACAAGGAAATTTTACATATGTTTTTAGCTTCGGGGGCGCTACCCCTGAAACCCCCATGGACCCCTTAGGTAGTGTTTAATTACTGGTGGCGTTATTGCCCCAGTAAGGTATAGGGGTCCAACATTGTGATACAAAATAAATGAGATAATCAGGCTCCACCCCCAACAATATCCCACTTGGAGACTGATTGTAGCAACTCCACCACTACTACATTTTGTGGACAATGAATCCGGTTTGGACCTAGTTGTTTCTCATCTTCATCATCATAGTTGAAGACCAATTGAAACTGAGAATATTCTCAGTTTCTCCTTGGTTACAACTTTTGTTAGCATATCTGCAGGATTTTAGCTAGTATGTAGCTTTTCCAGCTTCAACTGTCCATCTTCCAACACTGACTGTATGAAATGGTACTTGAGTTGTATGTGTTTTTGGTTATGTGTTATATTCTTTCCACGACTAGCACCACGTACTGTACGTTGCACTGGGTGCAGCACCCCGGCGAATTTTTTTTGGTATGCGGTCCCACTCATATGCGGACCCACCCATGTTTTGTGCATGAGTTTGCACATGGTTTTGGGGTACGATGGTTTTCGGCCCCTGGTATTTTGTAGATCCGGTCAAAGGAACTACGGTTATGTTCTAATCCAGGGTTAATGGATTGGGGTTTATGTATGCTTCGACATGTATATATATGTGTTGTAACACTAAAAGGAATATAATGAAAAATCAAGCTGGTCGTCCCGATTTGGGATCCAGGGAAAATCTTTGTGTTTATCTGTTTTATGTTTTATGCTCTCGCTATTGTTTATTTTCTGTTATAAGATTCGTGTGTAGATAATTTCTGTTCAGGGTTAAAACCTACATTTGGTATCAGAGCTGTTTCGGCTTCAAGGGGATGCCTTTGTTGTTGAGGGTTTTTTGCTCGGGCCTGTGGTAGACCCTGTGCAGTGGGAGATCTGCGGGATTGATTCTTGCGGTGAAAGAATATGGCAAGCAGTGGAAAGATAGAGATCGAGAAATTTAATGGTCAGAGTTTTGAGTTGTGGAAGCTCAAGATGGAGGATCTGCTGGTGGATAAAGATCAGTGGATCGCGGTAGATCCAGGTACTAAACCAACGGCAATGTCAGATGAAGACTGGAAGAAACTGGATCGGAAGGCCAAGAGCACAATATGGTTGTGTGTGTCAGATTCAGTATTGTTGAATGTATCTGGGGAAGCTACGGCGAAGAATTTGTGGGAAAAACTTGGGACTTTGTACCAATCTAAGTCTCTGGTGAATAAGTTGTTCCTACGGAAAAAGTTGTATAACCTGAGGATGAAGGATGGAGACTCGGTGACAGAGCATCTGAACGCCTTCAATACTGTGGTAAGTCAGTTGTCATCTGTTGATATTAAAATCTCAGATGAAGATAAGTGCATCAGTTTGTTGTGTTCTCTACCGGACTCGTGGGATAGTCTGGTTATTGCAATAGGTAGCAATACAACTACCTTGAATTTTGATGACATTGTCTCAGCCTTGCTGTCGGAGGAAATGAGATGGAGAAATATGGAGGGTCAAAATGGAGATGCCTTATCTGTACGAGGAAGGTCCAAAAATAGAAACAAGAATAAGGTTTCGAGTGGGAGATCTAAATCTAGAGGGAGATCTAAATCTCCTGGAAAGTTTGTAAAGGTGTGATGGAAATGCGGAAAGGAAGGGCACTACAAAAAGGACTGCAGATCTAAAGCTCCTAAGAAAGGAAAGGATCTGATGATGCTCCTTCTGCAGAGGCAAAAACCACCTCGGATGAAGGTGGGGATGTGTATTTGGCTTCTTCTTCAAATACACATGTAGATCATGAGTCATGGTTGATTGACTCAGGTGCATCCTTTCACTTCACTCCCCATAGGGAGCGGTTCTGCGAGTATGAGAAATATGATGGTGGTGATGTCTTCCTAGGGGATGATAGGAAGGCCAGAATCGTCGGACGTGGAAAGGTGAAGTTGAAGCTGCAAGGTGGAAGGATTAGAACACTTCCTCGTGTTATGCATATTCCTGCATTGGCCAGAAATCTGATTTCTGTAAGCAAGATGGATGATGCAGGTGTAAAAAAAGTGTTCGAGAAAGATGCCTGTAAGATGGTTCGGGGAGCACTGGTATTAATGCGGGGAGTTCGGATTGGAACTCTGTACAAGCTACAAGGTAGCACTGTTATTGATTAGTGTAACAGTTCTGTGGTTCCTGAAAGAGGAGTAGAAAGCCTAGCTATCTCTGGAGAAAAGACCATGCTATGGCATCAAAGGCTTGGACATATTAGAGAGAAGGGCCTTCGGATACTGCATAGAAATGGTATGGTATAAGGTATGTCTAATTTCTCTCTGGATTTCGATGTCTGTGAAAATTGTGTATATGGGAAGCAGAATCGAGTGAGTTTTCCTTCTGGTGCTAAGAGGGTAAACAAGATATTAGAGCTTGTGCACAGTGATGTGTTTGGACCTGTGTCAGTTCCATCACTGGGAAAGTCTGTGTACTATGTTTCATTCATAGATGACTTCTCAAGGAATACATGGATATATTTCTTGAGGAAGAAATCTGAAGTATTTGACAAATTTAAAGAATTTAAGGCTCTGGTGGAAAACCAGACAGAGAAGAATATAAAGGCGCTGAGGACAGATAATGGTGGGGAGTCCTGCAAGAAGGAATTTGAAGAGTTCTGTAAGAAGTGTGGCATAGCACGATAGAAGACTACTCCATAGACACCTCAGCAAAATGGAGTTGCAAAAATAATGAACAGAACACTGATGGAAAAGGAAAGAAGCATGCTCAATGGTACCGGGTTAGGACAAGAATTCTGGGCAGAGGCAGTGGAGACTGCATGTTACTTAGTTAAAAAATCACCTTCATCAGCGTTGGAGGATACGACTCCACATGAGGTATGGACTGGTAACAAAATATCTCTTTCACATCTAAGGGTATTTGGATGTGATGCATATGTACATGTTCCAAAGGAGAAAAGGACCAAGTTGGATAATAAATCTGAAAGGTGCATCCTTATTGGGTATAAGGATGGTTTAAAGGGTTACAAGCTTTGGAACCCAGAATCAAAGGACGGTTTTGTACAGTCGAGATGTGGTGTTTAGAGAGGTGAAAGATGTTGTTACACATGAAGTCATACCAAAGGAACCTGAGAAGATAGAGTTTGAGCTAAAGGAGGATGAATCAGACTCTACAACAGAAGAAGACTCAGAAGAGGAAGAGCCACAAACTCCAGCTTTGAGAAGATCAGCTCGGGAAAGAAGACAACCAGAAAGGTATAGTCCATCTGCTTTCTGTTCAAATTTTTCCTTAACTATAACTGATGATGATCCCAGAACTTTCAGGGAGGCAGTAGATTCAGAGGATGGAAAACTCTGGAAGGAGGCCATGGTTGATGAAATGGCATCCTTGCACAAAAATGAGACATGGGATCTGGTGGAGTTGCCGGCTGGAAGGAAGCCCATCGGGAGAAAATGGGTGTTTAAAAAGAAGATGAATGTAGAAGGCAAGGTGGAGAAATACAAATCTCGGTTGGTAGCAAAAGGTTATTCCCAGGTGCCGGGAATTGATTTTGGTGATATTTTTTCTCCTGTTGCCAAAGTTACTTCTATTAGATTACTTTTATCTATTGTTGCTGCATTTGATTTTGAGATAGAACAGATGGATGTGAAGACAACATTTCTTCATGGGGATCTAGAAGAGGAGATCTACATGAAGCAACTTGAAGGCTTTATGGTGAAGGGTAAGAAAGAACTGGTATGCAAGTTTCAGAAGTATTTGTATGGGTTAAAACAGTCACCAAGGATGTGGTATCAGAAATTTGATACCTATATACGGGGACTTGGCTTCACTAGAAGCAAGGAGGATCACTGTGTTTATTTTAAATTAATTGGTGACCATGTTATTTATTTGGTCTTGTAAGTGGATGATATGTTATTGATTGGAAATGAAAAAGAAATTATCCAACATTTGAAGACCCAAATGTTCTCCAAATTCGACATGAAGGATCTTGGTGCTGCAAAATATATTTTGGGCATGGAAATTAAGAGAGATTGGGCAAAGAGGAAGCTCTGGTTAAACCAGAGGAAGTATGTCGAGACTATATTGCAGAGGTTCAATATGCAGGATAGTAAACTGGTGACTATTCCTATTCGTGTAGGTGCAAATTTGTCTGCTGGACAGTGTCCCAAGACACAAGAAGAAGAGGAGGATATGTCCTGTGTTCCATATGCAAGTGCAGTGGGTAGCCTGATGTATGCAATGGTCTGTACTAGACCAGACATTGCACATGCAGTGGGAGCATTGAGCTGGTTTATGTCAAACCCAGGGAAGGAGCATTGGACAGCAGTGAAGCGGGTTTTCAAATATTTACATGCCACTAGTGATTATGGCTTGTGCTACCAGGGAAGACCAGGATTGGAAAGAATGTTGGACATTTGTGGTTTTGTTGATGCAGACTGGGCTGGAGATCTAGACCAATGAAGATCTACAAGTGGGTATGTGTTTAGCCTATTTGGAGGTGCACTCAGTTGGATGAGTAAAAGATAGTATGTAGTGGCGCTTTGTTGTGTAACTAGCTCCAAAAATAGAAGAAAAAAGATATCAACGCCTTAGAAGTAAGCCACTTCGAGGGGGCATCCTCCAATACATTACATAAATGAACAATTCTTGGATGATACAATTTACAAAACCTCCTTTCTATATATAGGAGTCCATGGGGCCATAATGTAATCCTAGTGGGCCACAATGTACTCCTAGACGACCTAACAATAATAATTTAAGGGCACAATAATAACAAAATGGGGGTTACAAGGGTACAATAATAACAATAAGGGGGTTACACTAACAATAATAAGGGACTATACTAGTAATATAGGGACCTAACATGCCCCTCTCCTTGAAAAAAAGTGTTGTCCTCAACGCTTGAGTAGCTCTGGGTGCTTTTGTATAAAATTCTCATCCTCCCATGTAGAATCTTCAGTGGGTAAGTTCTTCCACTTGATGAGATACTCTGAAATTGATCGATTCCGTAGCTGTCGAGTTCTTGTTTCCATGACCGCTTCAGGTTCCAATATGATTTTTTCTTCCTCATCAAGTTCTGGCAATATTGTTTGAACTGGAAGATTTTCACCTATAACCTTCTTTAAGCATGAAACATGGAAAACTGGATGCACTCGTGAAGAAGCAGGAAGCTCCAATTTGTATGCCATAGTACCAATCTTTTGCAACACCTTGTGAGGACCATAGTACTTTGGCGATAATTTATTATCCTTCTTAGCTTGCTTGAGGGACATTTGTTTGTATGGTTGTAGCCGTAAAAATACCCAATCTCCTACATCAAAACTTCTCTCATTGCGATGTTGATCTGCCTGTTGTTTCATTCGATTTTGTGCCAAATTCAAGTTATCCTTTAAGAGTTGGAGAACTTCTTGCTGATGCTCGATGTGATCTTCCACTGCTTGAACCTTCGAATTTTCCCTTAAAGATGATGTGATGGATGGTGGATGATATCCATAAAGTGCCATAAATGGGGTCATTTTTGCTGCAGTATGGAAGGAAGTGTTATACCACCATTCAGCGAGAGGTAACCACTTGACCCATTGTGTTTGTTTATCAGATACAAAACAACGAAGATATCCTTCCAAACATTTATTTACTATCTCAGTTTTACCATCAAATTGAGGATGATAAGATAAGCTATGAGCTAATTGAGTACCCAAACAAGAAAATAACTTCGTCCAAAATTTCCAGTAAAAATGGGATCTCTGTCGCTCACAATAACCCTTGGGCTTCCATGTAGCTTTTGAATTCTGTCCATAAATGTAGTAGCAACTGTGCTTGCTTTAAATGGATGAGATAATGCACAAAAGTGTGCATACTTGGTAAGTCTATCAACTACCACCATGATGACACTCTTTCCTTCGGACTTAGGTAAACCTGTGATAAAATCCATTGAAATCTCCTCCCAACGTTGACTTGGGATGGATAAAGGTTGTAGAAGTCCTGGGGTCTTAATTGTTTCCACTTTATTCTGCTGGCAAACCAAACATTCCGCCACAAACTTTCGAATATCAGATTTAAGGCCATCCCAAAAAAATTCTTTCTTCACCCTGTGGTAAGTTTTTTAAAAATCCTGAGTGTCCTCCTAAAGGAGAAGTGTGCAATTCCAGAAGAATCTTTTGTTTTAGTTGGGAATTCTTACAAAGATATAAGCGATCTTTGTACCATAAGGAATCATTTTTCCAACTAAATGTATCGGATGTACTAGGATCTTGCTGCAACTTTTGAATGAGTGTCCATACATCTTTGTCCTTCTTCCATTCATCTCTTGCTTCGGTTATCCAATCTGTTTGGATAATAGAAATGGCACAAAGCAATGCTTCCACCTCTTCATTCTTTCTTGAGAGTGCATCTGCAACAACATTAAGCTTTCCCTTTTTGTAGATTATTTCAAAGTCATAAACCAACATCTTTGTTACCCATTTTTGCTGCTCTTCTGAAGATAGTCTTTGTTCCAAAAAGTGTTTAAGAGTATCATGATCAGTTTTTACCTTGAAGTGTCTTCCCATTAGGTAAGTTCGCCATTTCTTTAGTGCATGCAGTATTGGTAACATTTCCTTCTCATAAATAGGTTTCTGTAAATACTTTCCTTTGATTGGACGACTTTCAAAAGCAATGGGTCTTCCTTCCTGCATTAAGACTGCACCAATTCCATTTCCTGAGGCATCACATTCCACAATAAAGGTTTTTGTGAAGTCTGGCGTAGCTAAGACCGGTGCTAGGCACATTGCCTCTTTAAGATGTTCAAGGGCCTTAGTTGCTTCAGAAGTCCATGAAAATTCATCTTTCTTCAATAATGTTGTTAGAGGTGCTGCTATTCTCCCATAATTCTTAACAAACTTGTGATAATATCCTATTAACCGAGAAATCCTCGCAACTGCTTTATTGTCTTGGGGACTTTCCATTCCTTAATGGCTTTAATTTTGTTAGGGTCTACTTTAACACCCTCGTGAGATATAATATGACCCAGATATTCCACCTCTTGTACTCCAAAGAAACAATTGGATGTTTTTGCATATAACTGTTTCTCCTGCAATAGTTTGAGCACCCTGTCAACATGTTCAATATGCTGTAATCAGAAATCGGATTATCCACGGTATCATGGAAGACTTGTTGACGTTTCGAATCCCAACGGGGATCCATCTTCAGGATGAGAAAGAATGAAATTTTTTTTCAATATGATCCTTCCAAGACCTGTTGTAGATTAGTATATCATCAAAAAATACTAGCAAAAATTTTCTAAGGAAGGGTTTGAAAATGGAATTCATCAACCCTTGAAATGTAGAAGGTGCATTGGTAAGGACAAAAGGCATGCCCAAAAATTCATAATGACCCTCATGAGTTCGAAATGCTGTTTTTGGAATATCTTCAGTCTTCATTCTAATTTGATGATATCCTGAACGAAGATCCAACTTGGTAAAATAAATTGCTCCATGTAATTCATCCAATAATTCATCAATCATCGGAATGGGAAATTTATCTTTAATGGTGAGCTTATTGAGCTCCCTATAATCTGGACACATTCGCCATGATCCATCCTTCTTGTGTACCAATACTACGGGAGCAGAGAAAGAACTTTGACTAGGTTGAATTATACCCGCCTCTAACATTTCTGCAATCATACGTTCAATTTAGCTCTTTTGGAAGTAAGGATATCTATAAGGCCTGATGTTTGGAGGAACACTTCCTGGAATCAAATGAATAGCATGATCATGATCACGAATAGGTGGGAGTCCTTTGGGAGTTTCAAACACCTTGGAGTGATTGTCCAAGACTTGTTGGAGATCTGCAGAAATAGATGATTTTGATGCCAGAACTTCTAGAGAGCATAATTGTGCAATTACGCCTCGTTGTTCTTTCTTTAGAAGCTTTGTCATGACATTAGAGCTTATTATCCTTCCTGGCTTCCCTTCAATACCCCGTAATTCGACTTCCTTTCCTTCTGAAAAAAATTTCAAGAAAAGTTCTTGAAAATTAAAAGCTACCGTCCCCAAAAATTGTAACCATTGTACTCCTAGTACAACATCAGCACCTCCCATAGGAATGGAAAGCATTGGACTAGTCAATACATATTCCCCCATGGTTAGCTTGATATTATGGCATTTTCCCGAGCAATTTATAGTTCCTCCATTTGCAACCATCACTTGACATTCTGGTGCTGGGTATAGGAAACAATTTAATTCCTTGGCTACCTTGCAATGAATAAAATTATGGGTGCTACCTGAATCAATCAACACTATTACCCTTTTCTTCTTGATATGTCCTTCTATCTTGAGAGTTTGAGGAGTGGTAATTCCTGCCAGTGCATTACACGATATGGTCGGATTCATTTCTTCCTCTTCTGGAGCTGGTTCCTGGTGTATATCCTCTTCTTGTTCATTTTCTTCTTCCTCTTCACAATCTATGTAAAATAATTTCTTCTCAGCACACTTATGACCTTTAGTGTATTTGCTATCACAACTGTAGCAAAGCCCTTTTGCTCTTTTTCTTCCAATTGTTGTGGTGTCAACCTTGTAGGTTGTGGAAATCTAGGCGTAGCCACACTTCCTTCTTTATAGAATTGAGTGGTAGGCTTCCTTGTTGCCATAATTTTACATTCAACTTTTCTTTCCAACTTGAATGCCTTCTCCAATGAATCAGGTTCCAGAACGTGAACTTCATGTTGAATGTTATCCTTTAAAGTGCCTATGAAGAGATCAATCCTGTGTTCCTCTGGAATATCAGTTACCCTTATATTCAATTTTTGGAAGTCCTCAATGTGCTGCCCCACTAAACCCTTTTGTTTGAGATTTATCAATTGGCTAAAGAAGGTGTTGCTCTTTGTATCCTCATAATGTGCTATCATTTCCTCGTAAAAATTGACCAAGTGACAATTTTTTTACGGGAGCAAAGCCATTGATACCATACAAATGTATTTTGTTCTAAATGTAAAGTTGCAATGCGTACCTTTTGCGTGTTTTGCACGTTATGGAGATCAAAATATTGCTCCATCTGTAGTATCCATGTTAGAGGATCCTTTCCATCAAACTTCCTCATATCCATTTTTGGAATATGGTGGTTCTTCCTGCCAACATTAGAGTTTATGAAATCACGATTAACATTTATTTTGTTCTCATCATGAGGTTCTTCTACTATATTTTCACCATTAGGAAACATTTCTTGTATCAAATTTGTCAAATCTTCAATGTTTGATTTTAGATCATCCATCTTAGCTTTCATGCCATCCATATTAGCTTCCACGCCTTTCTTCAAACCGTCCATATTCACTTCCACGCTATCCATCTTAGCTTCCATGCCTTTCTTCAAACCTTCCATCTTCACTTCCACGCCTTTCTTAAAAACTTCCATTTCATATTTTGTTGCTCTTTGCGAGAGTGAAATTTGTTGCACTTGCTCTTGTAATTTTGATAGATCAAGTTGCAATTCTTCATCTTCATGAGTCATAGTAGAGCCTTCTGAAGGCTTAATGGGTGTTGAATTATTTTTACGGGGCATCTTTTAGAACCCAATACTGATATCTATTCTACAATATGCCCTTGGAATCAATTCAAATTGATTCTTCAAACAAGACTTACGCAATTCAGAAGAAAAAAAATACACACCTTTTTCTTGCTTTGAGGAGCTCGATATTGAAATTGAATTATCTCTGTAATTGAAAATCTTCAATATCTGAAATTTAGCCCTGTAGTAGCCCTCTGAAGCTTCTTTCAAATTCCACAGGTCTAATCTAATTTGGATTCCCCAAGACAAATTTGTGTCCAATCTCCCACAATGACCTAATTCTGGACTGGTTCAGTAGAGAAAACTTGTAGGACTTTCCACATGTCACTGTTTCGTCCTTTGTCTCTGAAATTGATAGCCAAGAAACTACAGTCCGTGTACTTGCGACCACTTTTTACGACACTCAAATCCACTACCCAGAGAGAGAGTTATTGAACTTTTCCCACGATCACCTCTTTGAGATGCAATTCAGGAGCCTGAAAAGGAACTACCTTCCACAGATCATATCTCCAAAAATATTGCGAACCAAGCTATGAAATGTTTTGAAGAATTTCCCCCAGATTTCAGCTTCGCACCATACGAATTTCAGATTCTGAACCTTCGTAGAAAAAAATTTACAGCGAAAATTCCACGATGACCTGTTTAGGAGCTTGAAAAAAGACATAACTTCCACAGATGATATCTCTGAAAATATTGCGAATTAAGCTCTAAAAGTTCTAGAAAATCTTCCTCAGGATTTCAGCTTCGCACCCTAAAAATTTCAGCATTAGCATCTGAAACTGCAGAAAAAATTATAGCGAAAATTCCACGATGACCTGTTTGGAGCAGCAAAACCCTAGAATCCAAAGCTCCGATACCAAATGTTGTGTAACCAGCTCCAAAAATAGAAGAAAAGAGATATCAACGCCTTAGAAATAAGCCACTTCAAGGGGGAAACCTCCAATACATTACATGAATGAACAATTCTTGGATGATGCAAATGACAAACCTCCTTTCTATATATAGGAGTCCATGGGGCGATAATGTAATCCTAGTGGGCCACAATGTAATCCTAGCCGACCTAACAATAATAATTTAAGGGCACAATAATAACAAAATGGGGGTTACAAGGGTACAATAATAAAAATAAGGGGGTTACACTAACGATAATAAGGGACTACACTAGTAGTATAGGGACCTAACACGCTTTCAACTACAAAGGCAGAATGCATAGAAGCCACTCATGCAAGCAAGGAAGCAGTTTGGTTGCAGAGATTGTGTTCAAGTATGGGGTTGGTACAACAAGCTATAAGGATATATTGTGATAGCCAAAGTGCAATTTTCTTGGCTAAGAACCCTGCTTATCATTCAAAGACAAAGCATATTGATGTTCAATATCACTTTGTTAGAGATATGGTTGAGGCTAAAAGGGTGTTGCTGGTAAAGGTGGACACTTTGAAGAATGTTGCAGATGCATTGACGAAGTCTGTGAGCACTCAGAAGTTCTCTTGGTTTAGAGAAACAATGGGTGTTGAAGAATTGGCCCAATGAATAAGCTCTCCCGTGGCCCCCTGTGGAAATAAATCAACAAGTGGGAGAATGTTGGGTATGTGTTATATTATTTCCACGACTAGCCCCACGCGTTGTACGTTGTGCCGGGCGTAGCAAGGGGGTCACAGGGGGGGCGGCAGCCCCCCCTGTCGGGGTCTGGGGCAGCGCCTCGGCGGAATTTTTTTTGGTATGCGATCCCACTCATATGCGGACCCACCCATGTTTTGTGCATGAGTTTGCACATGATTTTGGGGTACGATGGTTTTCGACCCCTAGTATTTTGTAGATCCGGTCAAGGGAACTACGGTTATGTTCTAATCCAGGGTTAATGGATTGGGGTTTATGTATTCTTCGACATGTATATATATGTGTTGTAACACTAAAAGGAATATAATGAAAAATCAGGCTGGTCGTCCCAATTTGGGATCTAGGGGAAAATCTCTGTGTTTATCTGTTTTATGTTTTATGCTCTCGCTATTGTTTATTTTCTATTATAAGATTCGTGTGTAGATAATTTATGTTCAGGGTTAAAACCTACATATGTTTAGTCCTGGAATGAAATGTTGAGTTCTTTGCGAGATGAATGGCACTTTGGCTATCACTATATAACGTGCCAATATCATGGTTCTTACCCAATTCATCCATAAACCTTTGTAACCAAATGATTTCTTTACTAGCCTCTGAGCAGCAACATACACTATTTATGTTGTTGAAAGTGCAACAACAGTTTGGATTGTTGAAACCCAACTAATAGTTGTTCCACCTACAGTAAATACATATCCTGTAGTGCTCCTCTCTTTATCTCTGTCACCTGCCATATCTACATCAACATATCCTTGTAGAGCAATGTTTGAACCACCAAAGCATAATACTTGATTTGTGGTACCTCTCAAATATCTGAGAATCCATTTCACTACCATCCAATGTTTTTTTCCTAGATTGTTCATGTACCTACTTACAACTGCAACTTCATGTGCAATATCAGGCCTTGTGCAGACCATTCCATACATTATGCTTCCAACTGCTGATGCACATGGAACTTAAGACATATAGTCCATTTCTTCTTGGTTCTTGGGGCACATCTCCTTACTATGTTTGAAATGGCTAGCAAAAGGTGTACTAACTGGTTTTGCATTCTGCATATTAAATCTTTTCAACACCTTTTGTATGTACTCATTCTGAGACAGTGTTAATTTGCAATTTTTCCTGTCTCTAGTTATTCTCATACCAAGGATTTGTTTGGTAGCTCCCAAATCCTTCATTGCAAATTAGTTTTCAATTTTCTTTTGAGCGCATTTATTTCCTGCATATTAGACTCTAAAACAAGCATGTCATCTACATACAATAACAATATAATATAGCTTCCATCATTTTTATTTTTCAGATAAACACAATGATCAAATTGACATGTAGTATAACCTTGTTCAGACATAAACTTGACAAATTTTAGATACCACTACCTTGGAGCCTGTTTTAAGCCATACAAGCTCTTCTTTAGCCTGCACACTAATTTTTCCTTCCCTTTGACCTCATATCATTCTGGTTGCTGCATATAAATCTCTTCCTCCAAATCTCCACGGAGAAATGTTGTATTTACATCTAACTGTTCAATATGCAAATCTTCTGCTGATACAAGACTTAAAATAGTTCTGATTGAAGTCATCTTAACAACAGGAGAAAATATTTCATCAAAATAAATAACTTTCTTCTGTGCAAACCCCTTCACAACAAGTCTAGCTTTGTACCTCTGTTTTCCTCCATCTTCTTCCTTCAGCCTGTAAACCCATTTATTCTACAATGTTGTTTTACCTTCAGGCAACCTGAATAAGTCCAAAGTCTAGTTATGTATTAAGGAGTCCATCTCTTCTTCCATGGCTAGCTCCCACTTCTTCCTGGTTTCAACCTGCATTGATTCTTCATAACATTCAGGCTCACCAGAATCAGTCAACAATAAATAATATAATGAAGGAGAGTATCGTTCAGGGGGTCTAATTATCCTAGTAGATATTCTGACACCACTTTCAGGTGTTTGAGGTGCCTGTTACTACTGTGGTGGTTGTTGTTGTGGTGGCTATTGATTATTATTATTTTCAGGCACCTTTACTTTTTTTGTGATCTCATCAAGAACCGTGTATTCTTTGTTTTCTTTTTCCTGCAACTGATTCTTATACAAGACCTTTTCATTGAATATTGCATCTCTACTCCTAATGATTTTGTGATTTTCATAATCATATAAGCGATAACCAAAATCATTAACACCATATCCAATAAAGGTACATTTTTGTGATTTTACCTCAAGCTTTGTTCTATTTTCTTTATTAATATGGACAAAGGCCTCACAACCAAAAGGGTTTAAAAAAGAGTAGTTTACCATTTTACCTGTCCATACCTCCCTGGAATACCAACATCCAAGGAACTTGAAGGCCCTCTGTTTATTAGATAAACAACAGTATCTACAGCATCTACCCAAAATTGTAAAGGTAATCCTGCATGCAATCTCATACACCTTACACACTCCATGATTGTTCTGTTCATCCTTTCTGACACACCATTTTCTTGAGGTGTTCTTGGAACTGTCTTCTCTTTGCGAATTCCATGCTTTGAACAATACCTATCAAACTCTTTTCTGTAATATTCACCTCCATTTTTTGATCTAAGACACTTCAAATTCTTTCTTATCTCAATCTCAACCAAAGATTTCCATTTCTTGAAAGTATCAAATACATCAGATTTATTCTGAATATAATAAATCCAATTTTTTCTAGTTGCATCATCAATAAAAGTAACATAATAATGAGAGCCACTGAGAGATGACACCTGAGTAGGTCCCCATACATCTGTATGTACAAGCTCTAATTTTTCGCTCTTCTTTTTCTTTCCCAACTCTGAGAAATATGACTCTCTTTTGTTTTCCATAAATACAATTCTCACAGAAATCCAAATCAACATTCTTCAAACTCGGCAACAAATTTCTTGAGTGAATAACCTTCATCCCCTTCTCACTCATGTGTCCGAGCCTATGATGCCATAATGCTGCATCTGCTCCTTTGGAAGTTAAAGCATTAATAGAGTTAGAAATACCATTGCATAAATACAATGTACCAACATTTTCGCCTTTTGCTATTACCAGGGCTCCTTTGGTGACTTTCCAAGTTTTATCTGTGAAATTTGTCACACAACCTTCATCGCCTAACTGCCTTGTTGAAATCATATTTTTCTTTAGATATGGAACATTCCTTATCTCCTTTAATAGCCATTGGTTTCCATTCTACTGTTTTACAAGAACTTTACCCATTCCAACAATTTTACAAGGTTTATCATCACCCAAACGAACTTGTCCAAAATCTCCTTGAACATAGTCATGGAAATATTTCTTATCAGGTGTGGCATGGAATGAGGTCCCTGAATCTACCACCCAGGAATTAGTAAAATTTTCGAAAGAAATAATCAAAGCATCTTGTAACACAACACCTGTCACATTTGCTTCAAGATTGTTTTCTTGTTGTGTGTCTCCTTCTTTTCCCTTCCGAGATCTACAATCTTTCTTCAGGTGTCCTTTCTTTTCGCATTTCTAGCACACTATCCCCGATCTGGACTTGGATCTGCCTTTCCTTAATTTACTGCAATATTTTGAGCTCTTTCCTCTTTCTATTTTTCTTCCCCTAGAATCTTCACTCAAAGCATTACACGATGTCTCACTGAAGCTTTTTTGTTGCATTTCCTCGCTAAGGATAGCACCGACATCATAAAACTTTAAAGTACTAGATCCAGAGACAGAGTTACTAATGGCCATTACTAAACCATTCCAGCTTTATGGAAATGAACATAGAAATAATAGAGCCCTAACTTCATCATCAAAGTTTACCCCTATAGAACTTAATTGACAGGTAATTGTATTAAAATCATTTAAATGGTCTGCAACAGATCCACCTTCTGACATTCTCATATTAAATAATCGTTTCATAAGAAATACCTTGTTTAAGGCCGAGGGTTTTTCATATAGTTTCGCCAACGCCTTAATCAAACCCTCTGTTGTTGTTTCCTTCAAAATATTGAAGGCTACCAATGCTACAAGGCACAACCGTACTGTTCTGAGTGCCTTTCTATCGATAATCTTCGATTCTGCGTCTGTCATAGTCATCGGCTTATTTGTTCTTCCGCTCGATGGTAGGTACAGATTTTTCTGATACAGATAATCTTCCATCTGCATCTTCCAAACCAAGAAGTTTTTGCTGTTAAATTTCTCGACCCTAAATTTACCATTTTCCGCCATTTCTCCCACTCGAACCAGGAACGCTTCTTTCTTGCGAGTTTATCAACCAAATAGACCTTCGACTCTGATACAAGTTGTTAGAAAATTATATATTATAGAGAAATGCAACACATAAAATATGCGGAAAACACAAACACACAAAACACATAAAACCAGAGAGACACATATATACGTGGTTCACCCAATTTGGGCTACGTCCACCATGAACAACCAGTCCTTCCTTTCTATTATCTAGCAAAATGAAGAGACACAACCTACAATAGATCCACTGTAATATCCTCTGTTCTCTCTCACAGTCTCCCTATTTGTTTCTCTCTCTTAGAATACACATACAATGCACAACTGTAATACAATACCCTCAAACAAGAAAGGGGTTGCCTTCTAGGGAAAAAAAACCTAAACTAAAGATAACTTCTACCGTCAAATCATCCGCCTAATGAATGGCCTAGAGTGACTAGAAATTACTATACTTTTACAAGGAAATTTTACATTTTTTTTTAGCTTCAGGGGTGCTGCCCCCAAAACCCCTCGCCAGGGGGCGCTCCATAAAGTCGCAACCACCCCCCTGGACCCCCCAGGCAGCGTTTAATTGCAGGCAGCATTGCCGCCCTATTAAGGTACAGGGGTCCAAATCTGCAATAAAAAATAAAAAAGATAATCAGGCTCCACACCCAACAGGAAAGTGTGATATTGTCGAGATATGCCTCACCCCCAAGAGCCCTTTATCTCAATTCCTCACCCCGAGAGCTCAAGCAGGGTCGGAAGAGCTTGCTCAGTGTCCTCAATCAATGTATCCATTTATCCAAAGGAGATACATCCATTAGTCCAAGTTGTTCTCTAAAGACCAAAAACTTTCCTTTCGGTAGTTGTTTGGTGAGAATATCTGCTATCTACTCATGAGTCAATATGTGGTGGAGTCTAACAGCTCCTCTTTGAACCATATCTCGAATAAATTGATAACGAATATTGATATGATTGGACTTGTCATGGAATACAGGATTCTCAATCAAACGGATTCTGCTCTTGTTATCGCAGTATGTCATTGTGGTATCTAAGACTTCACTAAAGAGCTTCCTTAACCACACAAGTTCTGGGATGGGTGACCTCCTGGGAAATCCTGGTTACCAGGTGCAAGCCCCAGAAGTGATGATTGATGCTATGTGATTCATTTCATTAGTTTCAATCCTACTTCTTCACCCCTATGAGCATCACCCAATGCAATAAGTGCCAAGTGGACTATTCAAAAATCATGAGAAATTAGTCATTTATGACTAACCCTCATGGAAATAGTCATACATGAATGACTTACTTAATGCAGTTGAATCCCAAATAATGATATATAATATAATGCACTGCGGAAACCCCTCATACTTAAAAATACAAAGAGTAAAGGGAGCTCTTCTTGAATGGTTCATGAGGCACAATACTTGCTAAGGTTTTGCGAATGGGGTAGCAAGCTAAGTGGGCTTGATTGTGTGTTCAAATCCACAGTTAAGCGCGCTTGAGCCAAAGGAGTTCTGGGATGGGTGACCTCCCGGGCAGTCCTGGTTACCGGGTGCAAGCCCTGGAAGTGATTATTGATGCTATGTGATTCATTTCACTAGTTTCAATCCCACTTCTTCACCCCTGTGAGCATCACCCGATGCAATTAGTGCTAAGTGGACTATTCAAAAATCATGAGAAATTAGTCAGTTACGACTAACTCTCATGGAAATGGTCATACATGAATGACTTAATTAATGTATTTGAATCCAAAATAATGATATATAATATAATAAACTGCGGAAACCCCTCATACTTAAAAATACAAAGAGTAAAGGGAGCTCTTCTTGAATGGTTCATGAAGCACAATAATTGCTAAGGTTTTGAAAATGGGGTAGCAAGCTAAGTGGGCTTGATTTTGTGTTAAAATCCACAGTTAAGCATGCTTGAGCCAGAGGAGTTCTGGGATGAGTGACCTCCCGGGTAGTCCTGGTTACTGGGTGCAAGCGCCAGAAGTGATGATTGATGCTATGTGATTCATGTCACTAGTTTCAGTCCCACTTCTTCACCCCTGTAAGCATCACCCGTTGCAATTATTGCTAAGTGGAATATTCAAAAATCATGAGAAATTAGTCAGTTATGACTACCTCTCATGGAAATGGTCATACATGAATGAATTACTTATTGTAGTTGAATCCCAAAAAATGATATCTAATATAATGCACTGCAGAAACCCCTCATACTTAAAAATACAAAGAGTAAAGGGAGCTCTTCTTGAATGGTTAATGAGTCACAATACTTGCTAAGGTTTTGAAAATGGGGTAGCAAGCCAAGTGGGCTTGATTGTGGGGAAAAAATCCACAGTTAAGTGTGCTTGAGCCAGAGGAGTTCTGGGATGGGTGACCTCCCAGAAAGTCCTGGTTACCTGGGTGCAAGCCTCGGAAGTGATGACTGACGCTATGTGATTCATTTCATTAGTTTCAATCCCACTTCTTAACCCCTGTGAGCATCACCTGATGCAATGAGTGCTAAGTGGACTATTCAAAAATCATGAGAAAATAGTTAGTTACGACTACCTCTCATGGAAATGGTCATACATGAATGACTTACTTAACGCAGTTGAATCCCAAAAAATGATATCTAATATAATGTATTGCAGAAACCCCTCATACTTAAAAATACAAAGAGTAAAGGGAGCTCTTCTTGAATGGTTCATGAGGCACAATTCTTGCTAAGGTTTTGCAAATGGGTTTTCAAGCTAAGTGGGCTTGATTGTGGGGGAAAGCTCCATAGTTAAGCGTGCTTGAGCCAGAGGAGTTCTGGAATGGGTGACCTCTCAAGAAGTCATGGTTACCCGGGTACAAGCCTCGGAAGTGATGATTGACTCTATGTGATTCATTTCATTAGTTTCAATCCCACTTCTTCACCCCTGTGAGCATCACTCGATGCAATGAGTGCTAAGTGGACTATTCAAAAATCATAAGAAAATAGTCAGTTACGACTACTTCTCATGGAAATGGTAATATATGAATGACTTACTTAACGTAGTTGAATCCCAAAAAATGATATTCAGAATTAGTTGTGCTAGCAACAATTTATTCAGTGCTACCAAATTTTTCTTCCTACTCATCAAGGATATCATGGCAGAACCAAGGCTGAAACAAAATCCATATGTACTCTTTGTGTCGGTGAAATTACCTCCCCAGTTAGTATCAGTGTATTTATGAAGTTAGATATCTCCAATAGAGTATATCATACCAAGTGTGATCAATCCATGTAAGTATCTTAATACATGTTTGGTTGCAATCCAATGTGCATGAAAGGGCTATGACATGAAATGACTCAATGTGTTAATCGCATATCATATATCTCGATGGGTGTTCACGAGGAACATCAGAGCCTCAATTTCTTGTCTATACTCAAATGGATTTTCCATATCATGTCTAGCTACTTTTCCACATAGCTTCTTGAAATTCATCTCCAACGAAGTAGTCATGGATTTGCACTCGGTCATACCCAACCTTTTTTTATGAAACCGGCTCCCAAAATTGAAGAAAAGAGAGATCAACACCTTATAAATCAGCCACTTCGAGGGGGAAAACTCCTTTACATTACATATATGAAAAATTCTTGGATGACACAAATGACAAAACCTCCTTTCTATATATAGGATTCTATGGGGTCACAATATAATCCTAGCTAACCTAACAATAATAATGTAAGGGCACACAATAACAATAGTGGCTTTTATGGGGCACAATAATAAAAATATGGGGGCTACAGGGGTACAAAATTAACAATAAGGGGACTACATGAACGACAATAAGGGTCTACACTAGTAATATAGGAACCTAACTGTTGAACCTCAAAATTGTCCTTTCTCTAACATCCTTTCTCATCACTTTTCCATACCTTTTAGTAAATCCATAACTCTAAATAATGATAAATGAAATGTTTCATCTCAGAGAATGCATTTGAATGGTCTCTATTTTATATTTTGATGTTTCTTGTTATTTGAATGAATTTTTTAATTCAGCTATAGAATGCATGTTATTTAATGGTTTGACAGGTTCTGAGGAGTGAATGAAGGAATGAGTCACATGGGAATCTTTAGAATGATCCACACATGGATCTCGTCCTATCCACCAGTTTGAATTTGACAGAAAAAGGTGCCTATGATCGTGGTCAAAGTTCAGTCAAAGGATGCGATCCAAGAACGGAAGACTCTCGATTTGCTCTGACGTAGAAAATCAAAAGTTAACTACTTAGATTTTGCTTCTATGTTTAAGTTGTAATTTCCATCTGCAGGTGGAAATACCTACAAAAATTTACATTTAAATTTGTTTAAATACCGGTCATTTTGAAACCGGAAGACAATCTTAATTTTGTGAACGTTGTGTATGCTTTCAGATTTGGTGCTTTCATAATACGAAGACCATGTTCATTTGTTCCAATTCCTTCTTGATGCATGCATAGTCTGTTAGGATTTCAACTCATTCTATTGTAGAGGGCCCCTACACAAAAAGGAAGTTTCATTAGTTGCTTTTAGTTTAATTCTATTAACTCTATTTTGTCAATTCACAATTAAATTTACATTGCTTTGTAGTTGATCCTTAGATTAAATTGTTTATTGTTTTCTAGATTATATTTATGAATACTTTCTCAGAATTAGTTTTAGAATACCTGTGTAATATTTTTCTTTCCAAAATCATCTCAAGAAAGCAGTTATTATATTTTCCAAAATTGGATTATTTTGAAGCATCAGAGCATACAATTATCTTATTTTTCTTTACATGTTTTTATAATTATTTCCAATATTAAATTCTCAATTAAATGTATAATTAAATTCTTACTAAAATCGTATCAATAAGATGACTTTGTCATTATTCCAAAATTGGATGATTGAGTATTTAGTCATATAGTAGTTGAGTTTTCTTTACATGTTTTTATACTACTTTCCTATATTAAATTATCAATTAAATGCTTGTTAAAATCATATCAAGAAGATGACTTTGTCATTATTCCAAAATTGGATGATTGAGTATTTAGTCATACATTATTTGAGTTTCCTTTACATGCTTGTTAATTTCTTTCTTAGATTAATGCTTTAAATGAAATGTATAATAAATTTCTTGTTAAATCATGTTAAGAATATGACTTTGTCATTCTTCCAAAATTGGATGATTGAGTATTTGGTCATACAGTAGTTTCTTTTCAATTTATTTGAATTTTCTTTCCATTCAGATTAGCATTTTCATTTCAATTATTAATCATAGGATTTATGCTGTCAATCCATGGAGTATAATTAGAATTATAATTTTTTTCAAAAATATCAAATTCATTAGAATAAATACTCTGCTTTTAGATTAGATTCTAACAATTTAAAGTTTGATTCATTTTTAAACAAATTATAATAGTTAAAGAACATTTCCTTTTTTTTTTTTTTTTTGTAAATTAGGCGGGACCTTTGTATTTTCTATTTATAATAAAAGAGCAGGTGACAAAAAACATAATCCAGACGGTGGCCTCAACCTGCCCGTAGGAAACCAAGTCTGTTGGCCACTGATAAGCGTGAAAAGCATTCCAAAACTGGAATTGTTTCATTTGTCTGTACCTAGAAAAAGTTATCTGTCTGCCTACATTCTTTCCTACCTGCTGATTACTTAAGGAAAATTCATATACATATTCACATTACATTAAAGGAAAATACTGAAATAGAACTAGCCATCTGATGAGGAGATTGGGGCAGGAGCCTTCTCTGTTGTCCCGGGCATGTCGACTTGCTACATTTGCTGGAGAGTCTTCTCTATACGACTTAGCCTGTTATCCATTCTATTAATGCGGTCCGTTGCTTGATACTGGGTAATCTTAATGTGTTGCAATTGGTCCTGGATTTCTACTAGTAATTCTTGAATGCTTGATTCATTCTTGAACTGTCCTGCCTTAAGAAGACCTGGATGAAAACTCTGCATGGCTTTTTCTATGAGGCATTTAACAATCCAGTAAGTGTGAATGGTTTGATTAAAGAGTGTGAGCCGGCCTCGAGTGTTACCCGGGTCTGTAATAAAGTCTAAAATCTCTGCCTCAACCTCATTATTCTCTGGTTCTGTCTGAATATCTCTCTCCCAACCTCTTATTTCTTGACGCACAGTGGAGGAGTTTCCCAAGACGTAATTAGCTGCAAGTGTTTCCAAGTGTTCCTGAGTAGTCTTTCGACCACGCTTCTGTGGAATATGTTACAAATGCATCTGCTGCTTTCCACGCTCAGAGTCTGACCATGTTCTTCATTTCCCCATGAGCGTATGAACTCTATGAAGTAACAGAGAACTGCAGGATGAGTGCATGAAAGAATTGCTATCAGTGACTAGTCGAACAGGGTAAGTGCAGGACGTATATCTATTTGTGTTGTGAGAAGCCCAATATAGATAGGGATTGGACTCATTTGGGATAAGAGAATGACTTCCTGAAGATCTGAGCGCATCCAACTTCTGTCGAGAGAAAAGGTGGCTGAACTGGGGAGGGGAATCAACAAGAGACAGAGTCGGTTTCTTTACAGCAGAGGTAAACAAGCGAAACGAAAACAGTCTTCTAGGTTTAGACATGACATGGAGACTAGAAAGACGAGGCAAAGGTCGACAAGTCCTCTTCAAAACTCTGTCACGAACACTAAACTTAGGAGGGAGGATAGTGCGAGAAGCGCGCTCACAGTCTCTCTTTCGACTTAACTGGTTCGAAAAAACAGACATGCAAAACTTACATTGACAATTCTGATGAATTTCAGAGGTAAAGATCCCTAACCTACCGAGACTATTGACAGAAGACATGGATTTCGCCTCCTGAGTGCAAGGATCTCGAAAGCAAGGAGGAAAAGGGCTTAAAAAAGAAATGTAAAGACAAAAAATTATGTTAAAAACCCAACCTATCAGGATTGCAATGCGTCTTTCCCAGTCCAAGCTTAAAACCATTTGGAGAAGAAAAGGGATAACAGATACATACCCTGGTCGAATCTCAAGGTTTATGAAATGATCAAAGCCCGGCGTCCTCCTCTGCAGGCTCCAAGCGTTGGCATGCAAACAAAGCATGAACAATTGGAGCGCAGGAAGGGGCGGCCTTACCTTAACTGCATCCTTCCCTAGTGTCTCTGACACTCCAGGCTGGCAATGGTGCGGAAACATCATGAGATTGTAATATCCCACACTTCATTGATCAAGAGTGACAGCGAGCCATCAACCTTATTGATTACCATAAGGCCGGATGGAAGCCAAGTGGCCATTCCGTTGTGCATGTTGTACACCCCAATCGGGGGGAAAGAACATTTCCTTTTCATTCAAAACTAGTTTTTAACATTAAACTTCATTAGATTTCGCTGATTCATTTCATAGTTTTCATTTCTTAAGACTAACTCCTTTATACATAAAGAAAAAAAACCCCCCCAAAAAATATAAAAGCATACACAACGAAGTAAGAAGAAGGTTAACTAAGCATATATAGTGCACCACACTTCATCAGATTACTAACCTCAATTGATGATTTATGATAAGAAATTAAAGAATTATAAAAATGATATGGGGAAGTGTAATTAGGTAGCCTTATTTCTTACATATAAAAAAAAAATGATATGTGTAGATAAAGAGATTATAGGGGTAGGTTCATAGCCAGAGGTAGGAGTTTGATTCCAAAAACACCACTCACTCCACCTAGACCACGTAGTGCTACACCACCATCTCAAACTCATATTCCATACTTCACTAGACATAGACTTCCTGAAGTCTTAAGGTCAGAAATCCAATCAGGAGGATCTCCTACTTCATCCAATGAGGCCATCTTAGAGGAAGAAGATCCTAGATCTACAACAAAAGGAGTAACCTTTTTCACCTCTACAGGAGAACACATTCTAGCTGAAGAATTATAAATTACTAGTGAGGAAGAAAAAGAAGAAACTTTATTCAATATCCCATTGATACAAGAACTAGAGGAAGATCAATTAACTTTACAGTTAGAATCTTATATTAGCTCCGAGGAATCTACAATGGAAGGAGAAGGAGAAGTTTTAAATGGAGAAAATGTACTATTTGGAGGAAGAAGAGGTGGAGGACAAGGTAGAGGGAACTAAGGAGGAGGTGAGGAAACAAAAGAAATAGGGAAAATGACAATTCTTTTGGATTTCCTATAATTGATGAGGAGACAAATGCCACAATGAAAAATATTTCACCTTCCATTCTTCCAAATTTATCAGTTAAAGAGTGAAGATCCTAAAACCTTTTTGTTTGAATTTGAAGTTTTGTGTAGATCTTATGAATACTTACAAGACTCTAAAAAAATAAAGATATTTCCTCCAACACTTAAAGGAGCAACTTTAAAATGTTTCATGGGTTTAGTCACACAATATATTAGAACATGGAATGATATGAAAAGATCATTTTTAGAAATATATTTGGATTATTGCATACCTATTAATCGGAAGGATGAAGTTTTCAAGATGATGCAAAGAGAGGATGAGAACCTGGAGGATCTAATTGAAAGATTCAATTATAGCATAAAATAGCTAGAATGGAAAACTTAGATCAAGGCACTTTAAAAACTCTCTTTTTAAAAGCCATTAGAGATGAATGGATAAACATTCTCAACATGATCGGGAGGGGAGACATCTCTCAACTCACATTACCTAAAATTGGTGAATTATGTATTCATCTCTCAAAGGGAAAATAAAGAGTTGGGAAAAACCCAAGAGATCGTGTTCTCTCCAGACTGAATAAATCTGTGACTGGAACATTAAGTAGGGCAGGAATTAGAAATATGCTTGATGAATTTAAAAAAGATATCTTAGAGAGTCTTAGTGAACAGATAGACACCCTTAAGTTACAAAACAAGAAGAAAGCCGAAACTGATGCCTCAGCTATTTTCTGTCCTAAATGCAGAAAGAAGCATGCCTTAAGAGAATGTCCTCTTGATTTAAAATTCATAGAGAACTATATGATTTTCTCATAAAATGATGAAACAAAGAGTTTCCCTTCAATTCCAGGTCTTAAGGTTTTTTTTGAGGAAGAAGTAACTTCAAATCCAATAGGACCTCTTTTCTTTGTCTCTAGAATACCATGGCAGGGGCCACAAACTCAAGGTTTTAACAACCAAATGTATACTCAGCCCCCACCAAATAATTGGAATTCTTGGCAGAAACCTTGATCCCAACCTCAACCTTGGGCACAAGGAATGCAAAATCCCTATGGTAGATATTCTCAATACTACCAATATCCTCCATCCTATCCAAACTATCCTTCCCAACAATTTCCACAACAAAATTAACAACCCCAACTCCAAAACCAAAACCTTGAACTTTCATTAACATTTCCACAAAGACAAAACCAACTACCTGCCCAGCCATTGCCAAACCCAAATAATAAAAATTCTTGAAATTATTACACTATAGAAGTGTTGGGTATGTGTTATATTCTTTCGACGACTAGTCACGCGTGGGGGGGGGGGGGGGGGGGGGGGGGGCGGGCAAAAGTCCCTCTTGTACATTGTTCTGGGCGCAGTAGGGGTGTCACAGGGGGGCAACAGCGCCCCAGTAAATTTTTTTTGGGCATTATTTCTGGTGGGAGAACGCGCCCATGGTTTTTTGAATGGATTTGCACATGGTTTTGGGGCATGATGGTTTTCAGCCCCTGGTATTTTGTAGATCCGACCAAGGGAACTACGGTTATGTTATAATCCAGGGTTAATGGATTGGGGTTTCTGTATGCTTCGGCATGTATATATATGTGTTGTAACACTAAAAGGAATATAATTAAAAATAAAACTAGTCGTCCCCATTTGGGATCTAGGGGAAAATCTCTGTGTATATCTATTTTATGTTTTATGCTTTCGCCATTGTTTATTTTCTATTTTTATGATTCGTTTGCAGATAATTTATATACAGGGTTAAAACCTACATTTGGTATCAGAGCAGTTTCGGCTTCAAGGGGATGCCTTTGCTGCTGAGGGGTTTTTTGCTTGGGCCTGAGGTTGACCCTGTTTAGTGGGATTGATTCTTGCAATGAAATAAGATGGCGAATGGTGGGAAGATAGAGATCGAGAAATTTAATTGTCAGAGTTTTGAGTTGTGGAAGCTCAAGATGGACGATCTGCTGGTGGATAAGGATTAGTGGATCATGGTAGATCCTGGTACTAAACCAATGAAAATGTCAGATGAAGACTGGAAGAAGCTGGATTGGAATGGAAAGAGCACAATATGGTTGTGTGTCTCAGATTTAGTATTTTTGAATGTATCTGGGGAAGCTACGGCGAAGACCTTGTGGGACAAACTTGGGACTGTGTACCAATCTAAGTCTTTGGTGAATAAATTGTTACTGCAGATAAAGCTGTATAACCTGAGGATGAAGGATGGAGACTCGGTGATAGAGCATCTGAACGCCTTCAATACTGTGGTAATTCAGCTGTCATCTGTTGATATTAAAATCTCAGATGAAGATAAGTGCATCAGTTTTTTGTGTTCTCTACCAGATTCGTCAAACAATCTGGTTATTGCAATAGGTAGCAATACAACTACCTTGAATTTTGATGACATTGTCTTAGCCTTGCTATTGGAGGAAATGAGACAAAGAAATATGGAGGGTCATAATGGAGATGCCTTATTTGTACGAGGAAGGTCCCAGAACAGAAACAAGAATAAGGTTTCGAGTGGGAGATCTAAATCTCCTGGGAATTTTGTAAAGGTGTGTTGGAAATGTGGAAAGGAAGGGCACTACAAAAAGGACTACAGATCTAAAGCTCCTAAGAAAGGAAATGGATCTGATGATGCTCCTTCTACAGAGGCAAAAACCACCTTGGATGAAGGTGGGAATGTGTATTTGGCTTCTTCTTAAAATACACATGTAGATCATGAGTCATGGTTGATTGACTCAGGTGCATCCTTTCACTTCACTCCCCATAGGGAGTGGTTCTACGAGTATGAGAAATATGATGGCAGTGATGTCTTCCTAGGGGATGATAGGAAGGACAGAATCATCGAACATGGAAAATTCAAGCTGAAGCTGCAAGGCGGAAGGATTAGAACACTTCTTGGTGTTATGCACATTCCTGTATTGGCCAGAAATCTGATTTTTGTAAGCAAGATGGATGATGCAGGTGTAAAGACAATGTTTGAGAAAGATACCTATAAGATGGTTCGGGGAGCACTGGTATTAATGCAAGGAATTTGGATTGGAACTCTGTACAAGCTTCAAAGTAGTACTATTATTGATGGGTGCAACAGTTCTGTGGTTCTCGAAAGTGGAGCAGAAAGCTTAGCGGTCTCTAGAGAAAAGACCATGCTATGGCATCAAAGGCATGGACATATTGGAGAGAAGGGCCTTCGGATACTGCATTGAAATGGTATGGTAGAAGGTATGTATAATAACTCTATGGATTTTTATTTCTGTGAACATTGTGTATATGGGAAGAAAAATTGGGTGAGTTTTCCATCTGGTGCTAAGAGGGCGAAAAAAATATTAGAGCTTGTGCACAGTGATGTGTTTGGACCCGTGTCGATTTCATCACTGGGTAATTCTGTTTACTGTGTTTCATTCATAGATGACTTCTCAAGGAATACATGGATATATTTCTTGAGGAAGAAATCTAAAGTCTTTGACAGGTTTAAATAATTTAAGGCTCTGGTGGAAAACCAGACAGAGAAGAAGATAAAGGTGCTAAGGATAGATAATGGTGGGGAGTTCTACAAGAAGGAATTTGAGGAGTTATATAAGAAGTGTGGTATAGCACGACAGAAGAATACTCCATACACACTTCAGCAAAATGGAGTTGTAGAAAGAATGAACAAAACTCTAATGGAAAAGGCAAGAAGCATGCTCAGTGGTACCGGGTTAGGACAAGAATTCTGGGCAGAGGCAGTGGAGACTACATGTTACTTGGTTAATAGATCACCTTCATCAGCGTTGGAGGATAAGACTCCACATGAGGTATGGACTGCAAGAAACCCTCTCTTTCACATCCGAGGGTATTTGGATGTGATACATATTTACATGTTCCAAAGGAGAAAAGGACCAAGTTGGGTAATAAATCCGAAAGGTGCATCTTTATTGGGTATAAGGATGGTTTAAAGGGTTGTTACAAGATTTGGAACCTGTGAACAAGGAAGGTTGTGTACAACCGAGATGTGGTGTTTAGAGAGGTGAAAGATGTTGTTAAACATGAATTCCTACCAAAGGAACCTAAGAAGATAGAGTTTGAGCTAAAGGAGGATGAATCAAACTCTACAACAGAAGAAGACTTAGAAGAAGAAGGGCCATAAACTCCAGCTATGAGAAGATCAGTTCGGGAAAGAAGACAACCAGAAAGGTATAGTCCATTTTCTTATTGTTCAAATTTTTCTTTAACTATAATTGATGATGATCCTAGAACCGTCAGGGAGGTAATAGATTCAGAGGATGGAAAAATCTGGAAGGAGGCCATGGTTGATGAAATGGCATTCTTGCATAAAAATGATTCATGGGATCCGGTGGAGTTTCTAGCTGGAAGGAAGCCCATCAAGAGAAAATGGGTGTTTAAGAAGAATATGAACATAGAAGGCAAGGTGGAGAAATAAAAATCTTGGTTGGTAGCAACAGTTTATTCCCAGGTTCCAGGAATTGTCTTTGGTGATATTTTTTCTCCTATTGCAAAAGTTACTTCTATTAGATTACCTTTATCTATTGATGCTGCATTTGATTTTGAGGTAGAACAGATGGATGTGAAGACAAAATTTCTTCACAAGGATCTGGAAGAGGAGATCTACATGAAACAACCTGAAGGCTTTATGGTGAAGGGGAAGAAAGAACTGGTATACAGGTTAAAGAAGTATCTGTAGGTTTAAAACAGTCACCAAGGATGTGGTATCAAAAATTTGATACCTATATACGGGGACTTGGCTTCACCAGAAGCAAGGAGGATCACTATGTTTATATTAAATTAATAGGTGACCGTGTTATTTATTTGGTCTTGTATGTGGATGATATCTTGTTGATTGGAAATGACAAAGAAATTATCCAACATTTGAAGACCCAATTGTTCTCTAAATTCGACATGAAGGATCTTGGTGCTGCAAACTATATTTTGGGCATGGAAATTAAGAGATAGAGGACAAAGAGGAAGCTCTGGTTAAACTAAAGGAAGTATGTCGAGACTATATTGCAAAGGTTCAATATGCAGGATAGTAAATCGGTGAATGTTCCGATTCCTGTAGGTGTAAAGCTGTCTACTGAACAGTGTCCAAAGACACAAGAAGAAGAGGAGGGTATGTCCAGTGTTCCATATGCAAGTGCAGTGGGTAGCTTGATGTATGCAATGGTCTGTACTAGACCATACATTTCACATGCAGTGGGAGTATTGAGCAGGTTTATGTCAAACCCAAGGAAGGAGCATTAGACAATAGTGAAGCGGGTTTTCAGATATTTGCGTGGCACTTGTGATAATGGCTTGTGCTACTAGGGAAGACCAGGATTGGAAAGAGTATTGGACATTCATGGTTTTGTCGATGCAGACTGGGCTGGAGATCTAGACCAAAGATTGTCTACAAGTGGGTATGTTTTTAGCCTATTTGGAGGTGTAGTCAGTTGGATGAGTAAAAGACATTCTCTAGTGGCTCTTTCAACTACAGAGGAAGAATAGATGGCAGCCAATCATGCAAGCAAGGAAGCAGTTTGGTTGCAAAGATTGTGTCCAAGTATGGTGTTGGTGAAGCAAGCTATAAGGATAGACTGTGATAGCCAAAGTGAAATTTTCTTAGATAAGAACCCTACTTATCATTCAAAGACAAAGCACATTGATGTTCAATATCACTTTGTGAGATAAGGCTAAAAGGGTGTTGCTGGTAAGGGTGGACACTTTGAAGAATGTTGCAGATGCATTGACAAAGTCTGTGAGCACTTAGAAGTTATCTTGGTGTATAGAAACAATGGGTGTTGCAAAGCTGGGCTAATGACTAAGCTCTCCTGTGGCCCCCTGCGGAAAGAAAACAACAAGTGGGAAAATGTTGGGTATGTGTTATATTATTTCCATGACTAGTCACAGGGGGGGGAGAGCCCCACCTATACGTTGCACTGGGTGCAGTAGGGGGGTCATAGGGGGGGGGGGGGGGCGGCAACGCCCTGGGAAAAAAAAAATTGGGCCTTATTTTCCGGTGGGCCGACCCGCCCATGGTTTTTTGCATGGTTTTGCACATGGTTTTGGGGCATGATGGTTTTCGGCCCCTGGTATTTTGTAGATCCGGTCAAGGGAACTACAATTATGTTCTAATCCAGGGTTAATGGATTAGGGTTTATGTATGCTTCGGCATGTATATATATATGAGTTGTAACACTAAAAGGAATATAATGAAAATTCAAGCTGGTCGTCCTGATTTGGGATCCAGGGAAAAATCTTTGTGTACATCTATTTTATGTTTTATGCTTTCGCCATTGTTTGTTTTATGTTTTTAAGATTCATTTGTAGATAATTTCTGTACAAGGTTAAAACCTACAAGAAGGACAAAAATTTCCAACTTACATGATTACTCCACTAGATCTTAATGATGTTCAACTTAGATCTGGTAGAATATTAGAAAGGAAAAAGCCTTTTTTTGTCATTCAAGAACAAGATAATTTTGATGAAGAAATTTCTCTACATCAAAACAAAAGTTCTGAAGAAGGGACATCTCTTCAATAGAACCATAATTCTGAAAATGAAAAACAAGAAAAACCAATAAACTAAACTAATATCATAAAGCAACCATCAGTATCTATTTCTAACCCTCCTTTTCCTGAAATATTACAAATTTATAGAGGGGTAGAAAAACAAATAATGTTGCCCAATTATGATTTTCTAGATGAATTGAAAAATTCATGTATCAAAATTCCTTTGCTACAGGCCATTAAAGAGATTCCAATTCTAGCCAAAACAATAAGAGAGTTGAGCATGAAGAAACCAGGAATGAAAACAAAAGAAATAAAAAGAATTCAATTAGTAGGAAAAATTGCAGACATTATGATGGGAAAAAATTCCATACAAAAATATTTATATCCAGGAAGTCCAATTGTAAAAACACATATCAATGATATTGAAATTCCAAATACATTGACTGATTTAGGAGTAGCCATAAACATCATGAGCAAAGAAACCATGGAACAACTCAAGCTTCCAAATATTCAATATACACCTACATTATTGCAATTAGCAGATAGATCAATAATCAAGCCATATGGTGTATTAGAATATTTTTCAGTATCCTTAGACTCTTGGGAGTATCCGGTCGATTTTATGATTTTAACCCCCAAGAAAAATATAGGAGGAAATTCACTAATATTAGGAATATATTGGTTGGCTACAAATGATGCTTTCATTAGTTGTAGATTTGGTGACATGTATATCTCTGATGGTAATTCAATAAATAAATTCACTTTATATCCTCCAGCAGAAACAACCACAAAAATAGAATATGAAGAATGGATTGATGATGACAATGATATACAACCTCTCTTTACAATTTCTTGTATTAGTGAAGATAGTCAAATCTTAAATTGAATAGAAAACTTTGAATCATCTTCAGAATATGAACATGATAATTTTAAAGATCAATGCAATATTGAATACTTGTCATCTAGGTAGCTGTCTCTATATTATATGGAAGAATTTGGTAACTCTGCGGTTGAAATCTTTTCGAGAAAATCTTTGAACATAAACAAAAACTTAGAAAGATTACAACAAGAGAAGTTAATCAAAACATTACAACAACATTCTTCTGCATATGCATGGGAATACACTAACATGAAAGGAATTAGTCCTAAGACTTGTATACATCACATCTACATTGAGGAAAATTGTAAGCCTATCAGTCAACCTCAAAGAAGGATGAATCCAAATCTTAGGGAAATTGTGAAAGAAGAATTGCAAGAATTGCTAAACGTAAACTTCATTTACCCAATTTCAGAGTCAGTGGGTTTCTCCATTGGTGATTGTACCTAAAAATAATGGTAAGTGGAGGGTTTTCATTGACTATCAAGAGTTGAATAAAGCTACTCTAAAAGATCATTTTCCATTACCTTTCATAGATCAAGTATTGGATACATTAGCAGGAAAGAATTATTTCTCATTCTTGGATGGTTTTATTGGTTACAATCAGATTCAGGTAGCACTTGAAGACCAAGATAAAGCCACATTCACCTGTCCATGGGGAACCTATGCCTACCGAGTACTTCCTTTTGGTTTGTGCAATGCACCTGCAACATTCCAAAGGGCAGTATTAGGAATTTTTTTCTGATCTAATACATGATTGTGTGAAGGTTATATGGACGATTTTACAATTTATGGGAATTCATTTGAAGAAGCTTTAGAAAATTTGGAAAAGGTTCTTGAAAGATGTAAAGAAGCAAATGTTTCATTAATTCGTGAAAAATGTTTTATGATGTTTACTGAAGGAATTGTTTTAGGACATCACATTTCGGGAGATGGAATTAAATTTGATTAATCTAAGGTTGAAGTCATCTCCAAATTATCAGTTCCAAGTTGTCAAAAGGATGTTAGAATTTTTCTAGGATTAACAGGGTATTATAGAAGATTTATAGAAAAATTCACTAAAATAGCATCCCCACTCTTCAAATTTCTTACCAAATATTGTGAATTCTGTTGGAATCCTAATTTCCAATTGGCATTTGAAACTTTAAAAACAAAAAATTCTGAAGCACCCATCTTAAGAGGTACAAATTGGAAACTACCTTTTAAAATTTCAATAGATGCTTTAGATACAGCTCTGGGAGCTATATTAGGACAAAAATATTTAATCCCCTATGCCATCTACTACACAAGCAAAAATTTGACTCCTTTCAAGTTAAATTACACTATAATTGAAAAATAATTTCCAATAGTTATTCATGCTATCAACAAATTTAGACATTATATCACTGGCTGTGAAGCCTTTATTCATACATATCATTCTGAAATTAGATATTTAATGAATAAATCTATTACTAATGGAAAAATCACAAGATGGCTATTACTCCTGCAAGAATTCAATATCACCATTTTAGACCAACCTAGAAAACAAAACACAGTTGTTGATTTCTTGTCTAGAATTCAAAATGTTAAAAATGATACTCCAGTAGAAGACAATTTTCCTGATATTTTTGCAATATCTACTAAATCTCCTTATTTTTTAGATATTGCTAATTACTTAGTCACATGAAAGTTACCTACATACTTGTTTCCTAGAGAGAAAAGAAAAATTATTCAAACAAGTGCATTCTACTCATGGGTTAATGATAAATTGTATAAAAAAGGTCCAGATCTTATCATCAGAAGGTGTGTTCGAGAAGATGACATGCCTGAGATTCTCAAGGCATGCCACGATGAACCCTGTGGTGGTCACTTTGCTAATACAAGGACTGACTATAAAATCATTCATTTAGGATATTATCGGCCATCCATCTTTAAATATACTAAGGAGTATGTCAAAATTTGTGACAACTGTCAAAGAACGGGGAAACCTCTTCCTACATATGAAATGCCATTACAACCTCAAGCGCTCATCGAACCATTTAAAAAATAGGCCCTGGATTTTGTTGGACCAATCAATCCACCATCTCATCAATGAAATATATTCTGGTATGTACTGATTATGTCACTAAATGGGTAGAGGCTAAAGCACTTTCTTTAGATAATGAAAATGTTGTATTTGGTTTTCTCTTTGAGGATATTTTCACTCGTTTTGGTGTCCAAATAGAAATTGTGATAGATCATGGAACCTATTTTACATCCAAGTTGGTGCAGAAGCTTGTGGAGAATTACAAGATCAAATATAGAAAATCCACTCCATATCATCCACAAGAAAATGGTCAAATGGAGTCTACCAATAAGGTTCTCTAAGCAATTCTCAATAAGATTGTAAATCTACATAGGAAGGATTGGGCAGATTGGCTTCCTAAAGCCTTATGGGCCTACCAGACTACATGGAGGAATACAACAGGACATACTCCCTATGAACTTGTTTATGGGAAGCATGTCCTACTTCCTATAGAATTTTAGATTCAAACCTTCAAGATGGAATTCCAATTAGGGCTTGACTTATCAGAAGCCCAGAGGCATAGATTGGAGCAACTTAATGAGCTTGATGAAATCAGGTAAGAAACAGTTCAAAGAACATGTCTAGTCCAACAACAAAGGTCCAAATGGCATGATAAATATATAAAGGACAAAAAATTTCAAGTAGGGGATTGGGTAATTTTGTTCAATTCAAAGTTAAAATACTTTCAAGGAAAGTTTCAGACTCATTGGCTTGGGCCTTATGAGATTGAAAAATCCCTTGACAATGGAGCAGTCAGGGTAAGGACAATTGATGAAGGAAAGGTACCTCTTGTTGTGAATGGACATCGATTAAAAGTCTAACATAATGTAATTACAAAGGAGGATTTTATTAAAAATTTCCAAGATAATACTGATATGAAGTTAGTGAACAAGAATCCTTATTCTTCCCCAACTTAGTCTTCTTTTTATTTTCATATGTAAAAATAAATAAATAAAATAAATATAGAATAAATAATAATAATAATAATAATATATACACACACACACACACACACACACACACACATACACACACACACACACATATATATAAGTGTGAAAACCAATCAATTATTGACATCCTTATACAAAAAATATAGGATGAAAATCAGAGTTCTGGCATCTTATATTTTATATTCCATTCTAAAAATCCCAAAAATATTTGTTCCCTTTCTTTTTCTAAAGTAATAAAAGAAGCAGTTACAAAACTACTCCCATTCTGCAGCTGATACCATATTCTGCAACTTTGTTACATTTCTTACAGCCTAGTGAAGCAAGAATACTGAGAACAAGAAATTGATAACTCCATTTGAAAATCATCATGTTGAAGGATACTTGAAGAATCAACATGAATGAAATAGCAACAAAATGTTAGATTTAAAGGTATGTTACAAAAAAATGTTTATATAAAAAGATAAAAAACATTAGCATATATAACATAGATGATCACATGCTGCCTCAATATGTCATCATTTGATTTGATATGAGCTCACATCATGTCATAAATCAACCACATCATCTGCATCATATCTCGTAACGATCCACAATGGATTCTTCCATTAATGATTAAATGGTCATATCCTACCTTCGTAACCTATTCATCCATGTTTCTTAAAAGCCCATCAAGTATTTATTTCACTCATATTTCCCTACAAACCATCAATGTCCTTAACCAAATCCGCAACCTAATTCATTTCACACAGAGACGAACAATTCTGAAGGCTAGAATCTTCACGACAAAAGACATGGGTTTGATATTTAGGACTAAACCAGTGGGAGATAAATACATCGAGGTTATCCTCAGATTAAAGAGATGTTGCAGAAGGTTAAGTGGCTCAGGTTTATAGAAGAATTTGGAGGATTCCACAAGGAGATCACTAATTCTTTTGTGAGGTCTTTTGACGGAACATAGGTCAAAATAGGAGACATATAATTTTCAGTGACCAAGGCCTTCATAGTTGAAGCTACGGAGCTCCCAAGAATCAGTGAGATATGGTTTAAAATCAAATAATTTCACAGTGAAGCATGGAGATTTTTCCTCAAGAATCCAGGTATGGATACTTCTATTTACAAAAAGGGTATTCCTAGCTCAACACTCAAGAACAAATGGAGAAATATTATTTTAATTTTACATAATTTTATCACTTGTGAAGGCAGATTTGGTTGCATGTTTGTTTATCATATTTGTTTGTTGATGAAATTTCTAGAGGATGGAGAAATAAACCTCCCTTTATTTCTACTAAATATTTTAAAAAGAATGCCCACAAATGTACATAAGAGAATTTAGTATATAGACAACACTGTGCACCATCATGGGTTGGTAAAAATACTTCTTGAATTTCATTTGAAAAGTATAGGAGACTCTTGGGATAGTTTCCTAATCAGAAACGATTTCCAATATGAGTCAGAGCAGCCTAAAGAAGAAAAGAATAGAAAAAGTAGAGGAAGGAATATTGATACAAGCATTGAGGACAGGCCTTCACCTCCACTACAACAAGATGAAGAGGAACTTGCGTTGCGGAGTTGATGAAAAATAAGAAATAGGGTGGATTTCAGACAAGAGGTAAAATAGAAAAGAAGAGCAAGGTCACAAGTGAAGAGAACTTAAACCCTCCACAACCAAGGAGAAGCTCTAGACTCTGAAAATCCATGAAGAAAACACCATCACAAGAAACAGAGTTTTTGAATTTAGAGGAGAAACCTCAAGTGCCATCACCCATCAACGTCTCTCCTCCACATGGTCCTACACACTCTCCTGTACATAATTTTGAAGGCAATCCAAGTAAAAGATCTCCAGGCATTGACCCAGCACAACAAGAGATATATGACTATATTGAGTCATTGGAGAAAATAAATGTAGCAATAAATCCAGGTATGTAAGAACAACCTATCAGTCCACAAGAACCTCTGGTTAACACCCTCAAGCAAGAAATCTATGAGGTAGAGTTACTGAATATGCACATTAAACAACAAAATGAAGCTTTAAAACAACAAAACCAATTGGAGAAAGTCATCAATGATAACACCATCCTACATTTAGGACTGTGGTACAAAAGGAACAAAAATCTAAAAGTAAAGAACAAATCTATGAACAGGACAGTCATCAATCTCAAGTACAAAATCCTTATGAGGAAGCCCAGGATGGCAGTTACCTTAAGGAAAAGAAAGAAGAGAAAACTGTATGTATTGGTAGAAGTGTCTGAACAAATGAAATAGGAGAAGGAAGTTCACATTTTTGACAATTTCATGAGGACATGCAATGGCTTCTTAGTGGGGGTATGTTGAACCTCAAAATTGTTCTTTCTCTTGCATCCTTTCTCATCACTTTTCCCTAACTTTTCCTAAATCCATAACTCCAACGAATGGTAAATGACATATTTCATCTAAGATAATGAATGTGAATGGTCTCTATATTATATTTTGATGTTTCTTATTATTTGAACGAATTTTGTAACTAAGCTATAAAATGCATGATATTCTATAGCTAATTGTTGTTTCCGCAACTACTTTAATGGTTTGACAGTTTTTGAGGAGCGAATGAAGGAATGAGTCACATGGGCATATTTAGAATGATCCACACATGGAGCTCACCCTATCCACCTATTTTGATTCGACAAAAAAAGGTGCCTATGATCGTGGTCAAAGTTTGGTCAAAGGACATGATCCGAGAAAAAAAGACTCTCTATTTGCTCTGACGTAGAAAATCGACAGTTAGCTACTTAGATTTTGCTTCTATGTTTCAGTTGTAATTGCCATATGTAGTCAGAAATACCTCTAGAGAGTTACATTTAAATATGTTTAAATACCCGTCATTTTGAAACTAGAAGACAATATTAATTTTTTGAACGTTGTGTATGCTTTGAGACTCTGTTCTTTCATAATACGAAGACCATGTTCGTTTTTTCTAGTTCCTTCTTGATGCGTGTATAGTCTGCTAGGATTTCAACTCATTCTGTTGCAGAGGGCCCCTGCATAGAAATGAGGTTTCATTAGTTGTTTTAGCTTAATTTTATTAGCTCTGTTTTGTCAATTCACAATTAAATTTACATTTCTTTGTAGCTGATCCTTAGATTAAATTGTTTATTGTTTCATAGATTAGATTTATGAATGCTTTCCCTGAATTAGTTTTAGAAAAACGGTGTAATATTTTGCTTACCAAAAGCATCTCAAGAAATTAGTTCTTCTATTTTCCAAAATTGGATTATGTTTGAAGCATTAGAGCATATAGTGATCTTAGTTTTCTTTACATGTTTTTATACTGCTTTCCTAGATTACATTCTCAATTAAATGTATAATTAAATGCTTACTAAAATCATATCAAGAATATGACTTTTTCATTATTCCAAAATTGGATGATTGAGTATTTATTCATACAGTAGTTGAGTTTTCTTTACACGTTTTAATACTGCTTTCCTAGATTAAATTCTCAATTAAATGTATAATTAAATGCTTGTTAAAATCATATCAAGAAGATGACTTTGTCATTCTTCCAAAATTGGATGATTGAGTATTTGGTCATATAGTAGTTGAGTTTCCTTTACATGCTTTTTAATTGCTTTGTTAGATTAATTCTTTAAATTAGATGTATAATCAATTGCTTGTTAAATCATGTCAAGAAGATGACTTTGTCATTCTTCCAAAATTGGATGATCGAGTATTTGGTTATACAGTAGTTTCTTTTCAATTTCTTTGAATTTTATTTCCATTCATATTAGCATTGACATTTCAATTTCTAATCATAGGATTTATGCTTTCAATCCATGGAGTAGAATTAGTATAAGATAGATTAGAATTAGCTTTAATTCCAAAAATATCAAAGTCATTAAAATAAATACTATGTTTTTAGACTAGATTCTAACCATTTAAAGTTTGATTCATTTTTATGCAATTTAGAATAGTTAGAGAACATTTCTTTTTCTTCCTTCTTTCAAAACTAGTTTTTAACATTAAACTTCATTAGATTTAGATGATTCATTTCATAGTTCTCATTTCTTATGATTAACTCCTTTAGACATAAAGAAATAAAACCCCCAAAAACAATATAAAAAATGCACAACAAAGTAAGAAGAATGTTAACTAAGCATACATAGTGCACCACACTTCATCAAATTACTAACCTCGGTTGATGATTTATGATAAGCAATTCAAGACATTAAATTGTCTAAACACTAACATGCCCCTCTCCTTCAAAAACAGTGTTTTCCTCAACGCTTGAGTAACTTTGGATGCTTCTGTATAAAATTCTCATCCTCCCATGTGGAATATTTAGTGGATAGGTTCTTTCACTTCATGAGATACCCTGAAATTGATCGATTTTGTAGCCATCGAGTTCATGTTTCCGTGACTGCTTCAGGTTCCATTATGATTTTCCTTCCTCGTCAAGTTATGGAAATATTGTTTGAACTGGAAGTTTGTCACATATAACCTTCTTTAAGCATGGCACTTGGAAAACTGGGTGCACTTGAGAAGAAGCTGGATGCTCCAATTTGTATGGCATAGTACCAATATTTTGCAACACCTTGTAAGGACCATAGTACTTTGGCAATAATTTATTATCCTTCTTAGCTTGATTGAGGGAAATTTGTTTGTATGGTTGTAGCCGTAAAAATACACAGTCTCCTACATTAAAATTTTTATCATTCTAATGTTGATCTACTTGTTGTTTCATTCGATTTTGTGCCAAATTTAGGTTATCCTTTAAGAGTTGGAGAACTTATTGTTGATGCTCGATGTGATATCCCACTGCTTGAACCTTATAATGTTCTCTTAAATGTGATGTGATGGATGGTGGATGATATCGATAAAGTGCCATAAATGGGGTATTTTTTGTTGCATTATGGAAGGAAGTGTTATACCACCATTCAGCCAGAGGTAACCACTTGACCCATTGTGTTTGTTTATCAAATACAAAACAATGAAGATATCCTTCCAAACATTTTTTTCACTATCTAGGTTTTCCCATCAGATTAAAGATGATAAGATGAGCTATGAGCTAGTTGAGTACCCAAACAAGAAAATAATTCCGTCCAAAAAATTCCAGTAAAAATGAGATCTCTGTCACTTACAATAATCTTTGGGTTTCCATGTAGCTTTTGAATCGTTTCCATAAATGCAGTAGAAATTTTACTTTCTTTAAATGGATGAGATAATTCCCAAAAGTAAGCATACTTGGTAAGTCTATCAACTACCACCATGATGACACTCTTTCCTTCGGACATAGGTAAACCTGTGATAAAATACATTCAAACCTCCTCCCAACGTTGAATTGGAATGGATAAAGTTTGTAGCAGACCCGGGGTCATAATTTTCTCAACTTTATTTTGCTGGAAAACCGAAAATTCCACCACAAAATTTTGAATATGAGATTTATGGCCATCCCCAAAAAATTATTTCTTCACCCTGTGGTAAATTTTCAAAAATATTGAGTGTCCTCCTAAGGGAGAGGTGTGCAATTCCAAAATAATCCTTTGTTTTAGTTGGGAATTCTTACAAAGATATAAGCGAACTTTGTACCATAAGGAATAATTTTTCCAACTAAATGTATCAGATGTACTAGGATCTTGCTGCAACTTTTAAATGAGTGTCCATACTTCTTCATCATTCTTCCATTCATCCTTTTCTTCACTTATCCAATCTGGCTGGATAATAGAAATGGCACAAAGAAATGCTTCCACCTCTTCATCCTTTCTTGAGAGTGCATCTGCAACAACAATTAGCTTCCCTTTTTTGTAGTTTATTTCAAAGTCATAACCTAACATCTTTGTGACCCATTTTTTCTTCTCTTCTAAAGAGAGTCTTTGTTCTAAAAATAATTTAAGACTATCATGACCATTTTTTACCTTGAAGTGTCTTCCAATTAGGTAATGTTGTCGTTTCTTTAGTGCATGTAGTATGTCCAACATTTCCTTCTCATAAATAGCATTCTGTAAATACTTTCCTTTGATTGGATGTCTTTCAAAAGCAATGGGTCTTCCTTCTTTCATTATAACAACACCAATTCCATTTCCTGAGGCACCACATTCCACAATAATGGTTTTAGTGAAGTCTGGTGTAGATAAGACAGGTGCTAGGCACATTGCTTCTTCAAGATGTTAAAAGGCCTTACTTGCTTCAGGAGTCCATGAAAATGCATATTTCTTCAATAATGTTGTTATAGGTGTTTCTATTCTCCCATAATTCTTAACAAACATGCGATAATACCCAGTTAACCCAAGAAATCCTCGTAGCTTCTTTATGGTTGTGGGAACTTTCCATTATTTAATGGATTTAATTTTGTTAGGGTCTACCTTGACACCCTCTTGAGATACAATATGACTCAGATATTCCACCTCTTGTACTCCAAAGAAAAATTTAGAGGTTTTTGCATATAATTGTTTCTCCTCCAATATTTTGAGCACAATTTCAACATGTTAAACATGATCCTTCCAAGACATGTTGTAGATTAGTATATCATCAAAAAGTACTAACACACATTTTCTAAGGAAGGGTTTGAAAATGAAATTCATCAAATCTTGAAATGTAGAAGGTGCATTGGTAAGGCCAAAAGGCATGACCAAAAATTCATAATGACCCTCATGAGTTAAAAATGATGTTTTCAAAATATCTTCAGTCTTCATTCTAATTTGATGATATCCTGAACGAAGATCCAGCTTGGTAAAATAAATTGCTCCAAGTAATTCATCAAATAATTCATCAATCATAGGAATGGTAAATTTATCTTTAATAGTGAGATTATTGAGCTCCATATAATCCAGACGCATGTGCCATGATCCATCCTTCTTGTGCACCAATACTACTAGAGTAGAGAACGAACTTTGACTAGGTTGAATTATACCATCCTCTAACATTTTTGGAATGATACATTAAATTTATCTCTTTTGGACCTAAGGATATATGTAAGGCTTGATGTTTGGAAGAACACTTCCTAGAATCAAATGAATAGCATGATCATGATCCCGAATAGGTGGGAGTCCTTTGGGAGTTTCAAACACATTGGAATGATCATTTAAGACTTTTTGGAGATTTGGAGAAATATATGATTTTGATGTTGGAAATTTTAGTGAGCATGTGCAATTACGCCTCTTTGTTATTTATTCAGAAGCTTTGTCATGAAATTAGAGCTTATTATCTTTCCTGGCTTCCCTACGATACCTTGTAATTCAACTTCCTTTCCTTCCATAAAAAATTTCAAGAAAAGTTCTTGAAAATTAAAAGCTACACTCCCCAAATCTTGTAACCATTGTACTACTAGTACAACATCAACACCTCACATTGGAATGGAAAGAATTGGACTGTTCAATACATATTTCCCCATGGTTAGCTTGATATTATGGCATTTTCTAGAGCAATTTTTAGTTCCTCCATTTGCAACCATCATTTGAAACTCTGGTGTTGGGTATAGGAAGCAATTCACTTCCTTTGCTACCTCATAATGAATAAAATTATGGGTACTACCTGAATCAATCAACACTATTACCTTTTTATTTTTGACATGTCCTTCTATATTTAGAGTTTTAGGAGTGTAATTCCTACTAATTCATTATAGGATATAATCATACTCATTTCTTATCTCTCTACTGTTGGTTCCTGGTGTATATCCTCTTCTTTTAAAGTTTCTTGTTCATTTTCTTCCTCATCTTCAAAATCTATGTAAAATAATTTCTTCTTAGCATAATTATGACCTTTAGTGTATTTTATATTACAAATGTAGTAAATCCCTTTTGCTCTTTTTACTTCCAATTGTTGTGGTGTCAACCTTGTAGTTTGTAGAAGTCTAGGAGTAGCAACACTTCCATATTTATAAATGTGAACGGTAGGATTCCTTTTTGCCATAATTTTACTTTAAATCTTTCTTTCCAACTTAAATGCCTTCTCCAATGAATCAAGTTCCCAAAGGTGAACCTCATGTTGGATGTTATCCTTTAAATTTCCTATGAAGACATCAATCTTGTGTTCCTATGTGTTACACAACATTTTTTCATTGTCCCTACAATCCCCATCCTGCACATTGGAGGACCATTTCTGTGACTTATATGAAGTGTCATGCCTTGAAAAAATTGTCATTGCATCCCTTTCCATGAGTAAAACATTTCCTCTGTTGACTATTCCTGGAACAGACCAATAAAAACACATGATTTTTCATTGGCACTGGCAGGTAGTTATGGCCATGTGCCAATAAAGGAAATTAGCACTGGGCCCTGTGCCCATTGGTGCTCTGTCTCAGTGGACTGCCTGCCCTGAGTTGTTTTTCAAAAAAAAAAAAATATAGAAGCGAATTTTCCATTTCTAACCAATTTGTGAGTGAGTCAGCATGGGTGGTTCGACTGAATAACTTCGAGCACCCTCCTTTGGCTTCTTGTTTCCTACATTTGGTGAAACCTCCCAAAGGATAAGGCCTTCCTTCCACCATATGAGGGATCCCAACCTCCTCCTCTCCTTCTATAAATACATCTCTCTCACATATATGCAGCTAGCCAAATGGTTTAGATAACTAAACATTTTGGAGAATAACTGAAACAGTTTGATATAGCTGGTGTGAGATAGAGCAGAGAGAGAGACCCCTTGTCGAGAGAGAGTCTAGGTTGATTGCCTCGCCAAGTCCAAATTCCCCGACGAATGCTCGAGACGTGTTTTGACTGGACCCACTGAAGGAGGTTGTGACATCAAGGCTCATTTGGTTGTAATATCTTTCTTTCTCTTACTTAATACATGACTGATGTTTTGGTTCCCGTCTTGTGTTGATATGATTAATATTGCACAATACGTTTAATTCTCCTTGGCCAATTATATAGTTATGAATGCAAACATTGTTCTGTATGCTGCTTTCATTCTCTGATCCTTGTGCAGGCACCTGAGTACTGTTGCTGAAGGACCACGACGTGTCGGGACGAAGATCAAGAGACTGTTGCCACATCTACGACAACTGCGTTGGAACAAATGTAGGACATATATCCTAACCTAATTTCATTCCTTAACTAGGAATCAATGCATTAGCATGTCCTCTTGCTACTAGACTCACCTTAGGGCTAGAGGGATTGCCTCTTTTTGCAAAGGGGATTTACCTACACAACATTATGGAATATCAGTTACCCATATATTCAATTTTTGGAAGTCCTCAATATGCTCCACCATTGAACCCTTTTGTTTGAGATTTATCAATTGGCTAAAGAAGGTGTTTCTCTTTGTATCCTCATAATGTGCTATCATTTCCTCCATAAAAATTGACCAAGTGACATTTTTTTATGAGAACAAAGCCATCGATACCATATAAATGTATTTTTTTCTAAATATAAAGTTGCAATCCATATCTTTTGTGTGTTTTTCACATTATGGAGATCAAAATATTGTTCCATCTGTAGTATCCATGTTACGGGATCCTTTCCATCAAACTTCCTCATATTGATATTTGGAATATGGTGGGTATTCAATCCAACGTTAGAGTTTATGAAATCATGATTAACATTTATTTCGTTCTCATCATGAGTTTCCACTACTACCTTTTCGCCATTAGGAATTATTTCTTATATAAAAATTTTCAAACCTTCCATGTTTTCTTTTAGATAATTCTTTATGTCTTCCATGTTTTCTTTCATTTTTTCATCGATATTAGCCTCCATGTCATCCATATTAGCTTCCATGCCATTCTTCAAACCATCCATCTTAGTTTCCATGCCTGTGTTCAAAACATCTATCTTAGCTTCGACACATTTATTCAAAACTTCCATTTCATTTTTTGTTGCTCATTGTGAGAGCGAAATTTGGTGCACTTGCTCTTGTAATTTTGATATATCATGTTGCACTTATTCCTCTTTATGAGTCATAGTAGAGTATTTTGAGGGATTAATTGGTGTTGAATTATTTTTGGGGGGTATTTTAGAACCCAATACTGATATCTATGCTTCAATATACCCTTGGAATCACTTCAAACTGATTTTTCAAACAAGACTTATGCAACTCAAAAAAAAATACACATCTTTTTCTTGAATTTGAGGAGCTCAATATTGAAACTGATGTATCTCTGTAATTTCAAATACCTGTGATTTTATCTTCGTTCATTTAGTAGCCCTATGAATTGTATTTCGAATGCCACATGTTGACATGATTTGGATTATTCAAGACAAAGTTATGCCCAATCTCCTACAATGACCTAATTATGGACTGGTTTAGTAGAGCTAACTTGTATTACGTTCGAATTGCCATTGTTTCCTCCTTCAGCTCTAAAATTGATACATAGGAAAATACAATCCATGTAATTTCGACCATATTTTACATAATTCCAATATGATTCTCAAAGAGAAAGTTATGACTATTTTGCCAAGGTCAACTCTTTTAGATGAAATTATGGAGCCTGAAAAACCCTAACTTCCGCGGATCATATCTGTGAAAATATTGTGAAGCAAGATCTGAAATTTTTACATGAAGTGCCTCAGGATTTCTTCTCAAATGGGTTTTGTTTTCAGCATCTGAACCTTTGTAGAAAAAATTTATAGAGAAAATGCCACGCTGACCTATTTGAAGCAACGAAACCTTATAATCCAAAGATCTGATACCAAATGTTATGAAGCCAGCTCCCAAAATAGAAGAAAAGAGAGATCAAGGCCTTAGAAATCAGCCACTTCGAGGGGGAAACCTTCTTTACATTACATAAATGGACAATTATTGGATGATACAAATGAAAATACCTCCTTTCTATATATAGGAGCCCATGGGGTCACAATATAATTCTAGTCGACCTAAAAATAATAATGTAAGGGCACAACAATAACAGTAGTGGATTTTATGGGGTACAATAAAAAAATATGGGGGCTATAGGGGTACAACAATAACAATAAGGTGCCTACACTAACAACAATAAGGGGCTACACTAGTAATATAAGAACCTAACACCTTTCTAGCAACTCCACTGCATACTTTTATTGTGAGAGAAAGATCTCTCCAAGCCTTTGCCACACCTCAAGGCCCAAAAAGTAGTTCATGAGACCAAGGTCTTCAATCTCAATTCAGAGGCTAACTTCCTCTTAAATTTGATCATCAACAGTTTACTTCTTGTTAAGAATATATCTTCAACATATAGAACCAAAATTAGTGGCATACCTTGGAAAACCTTAAAATAGAGGTTGGGATCAACATTTCTTGTTTTGAAACCTAGTTTCGTTAGATAGTTTTCAATGCATGCATACAAAGCTCAAGGAGCTTACTTCAATCCATACAATGCTTTCTTCAACTGAAAACATGCATTCTATGATCTTCCACTTCAAATCCCTGTGGTTGTTCAACATACACTTCTTCCTATAACATAGCATGGAGGCAAGCGGTCTTTACATCCATCTGATGAAGGGTCCAAGCTTGACTAGCAAAAATGGAAACTATCAAAAAGATAGTTTTGTATTGAGCCACACAATATCTTATCATACATGTCTTTAGAATTTATTAAATTCACAACATATGCAAGTAAATGATCTTGTAAACCATCAACTATGATTTGTTTTTCTTTGGAATCACCTTTCGTATATATGTTCTTAACGGAAGTGAAGGAATTTTCCGGAGGCTGAGGCATCCTTCCTTGAATTTATTCTAGCACATCTTTGTTGTGAGCTATGATCTCCAATTTGACTTTCCATGTAGCAAAGTATGATTCATCACCCAATTTCTCATGATCCTTGAAGGTAGAGGAAGACATCTTGACCTTAGCTTGTAGACATTCTTTTTTATAATGAGGGCTTCACTGCTTGTCTTCTCTTGGGTTTTTTCTTCACCTTAGCTTTGATACCATGTTAATTTTCCATATTGTTCTATGATGTATCAATTACTTTAGTTCAAATTACTTTTTCATTAATAGTGCATCCAAATATTAGCAGTGTAAACATTAGGGGAATTTTGAGGTCTAAAATGGGCCTCCTAAGGAAATTATAAAATAATAGTGGAAATATAAAATAAGATTAGATTACATCATCAAATTTTAGAGGGAGAGAGTAAAAAACTACTTTTTCAACTAGTATTTTCAACTTATCTCCTTATGGGTTTACTCAAATTTCGAGTATGAACACTCATTGGATGAATAATTTGATTCCTCATCCAAGGAGTACCCATGTTGCATATTTTCAATGGACCCTGCTATAAGAAAAATGAGAAATACATGAAAAAAGTGATTGCAATCACCTTTTTTCATGTATTTCTCATTTTTTTTGTAGCAGGGTTGACGCAATCACACAAAACTGGAAGTCGCCAAGGAGAGTTTGTTCACTGAGACGTGGCTCTGTTATTTTTCCTTTTGTTTTTTATTTGTCAATTTCACAGAAATTGACGGATAAATAATTTCACAACAAATTTCCAATTGTATCTTTTGGATCATACATTCGAGGCTTTACAATTATATACATAGATTGATGACTCTTCGGTTCCTCTGAGAGGACTGTTCTAGAAACCAACAGTCTAACCATAATAATTCAATTAACTGAAATATGACAGCTAGTAAACTAAGCTATTCGACTTCTTATGACTCTAACTGATCTAATAACATAATCAGCTAAGGTAGTGACACCTAGCTGTGACAACTCGACGGTTAAAACCCTCCTAGCCACAACATGTGGACAAAACCTCCTACATTGCTGGCTAGTGTCTAATGCCCCTGCATCAAACTCCCGAGGCAATTTTCTTCATGGGCTCCTATCCATGAGCTCCTCCACTGATCTGCCTATCTTCTGCAGCATTTCTTCAGTCATCCAAGTGGCATCTTCCTTTGGTTTATCCCTCCATTTGATCAAATACTGATAGTATTCTTATCCTCTGGTCTTTCTGAATGGTCTTTTATCCAATATCTTCTCTGGTTGCAATGGTTGTGCTGTGGGTAGCTGTTCTTTCCACTCAATCTATTCCATGTCTGCTGACTTGTCCTCTGCACCATCATCCTCATACTTTTACAAATATGCAACATTAAAAATGGGAGATATTCCAACATCAGGTGGTAATTCAATCTCATAAGCATTTGCAGAAAACTTCCTAAGTATCTTGCATGGTCCAATCTTTTTGAACTTCAATTTGTTATACTGCTTCTTTGGGAATCTCTCCTTTCTCAAGTGTGCTAAAACCAAGTCTCCTACTTCAAATTGAACTTCTTTTCTACTCAAGTCTGCTCTATTTTTGTATTTGATGCTGCTGCCTTGTACTTGCTGTTTCACTTGTTCATGTATGGCCTAGATCTCTGAAGCAAATTCTTCACCATCTGCACTTCTCAGCTCTGCCCTTCCCAGATTTCTTAACTCTGATATTCCTCTGGGATGTATTCCATAAACAATGTGAAATGGAATTTTCCCTGTGCTCCTGTTTGGTGAATCATTATATGCATATTCTGCTTGGGGAAAAATATGGTCCCACTGCTTGGGATGCTCTCCTGCAAGACTCCTCAACAAATTTCCCAGACTTCTATTCACAACCTCAGTTTGTCCATCAGTCTGGGGATGATAAGCTGAGCTAAAACTCAGTTTAGTGCCAAGTTTCTTCCATAGTGTCCTCCAAAAATGACCCACAAATCTGGTGTCTCTGTCTGAAACAATACTCTTGGGAAACCCGTGCAATCTAACAACTTCTTTGAAAAACAAGTTAGCAGCATGGGTGGCATCACTATTTTTGTAACATGGAATAAAATTTTCCATTTTGGAAAATCTATCCACCAAAACAAAGACTGTATCATTCCCTCTCTGAGTCTTGGGTAACCCTAGGACAAAATCCATACTCACCAAGTCCCAAGGCCTGTCTGGAATAGGTAAGGGAGTATACAATCCTGCATTCTGGCTCCTTCCTTTTGCATATTGACAGATCTTGCAATTCTTCACAAACTTATCCACTTCTGTTCTCATCCTGGGCTAGAAATAAAAGTGAATCAGCTGTTCATAAGTCTTATCAGTACCAAAGTGTCCAGCAAGTCCACCACTATGCTTTTCTTTGATCAAATTTTCTTTCATGGAACATTTTGGTATACACAGTTGGTTCTTTCTGAATAACAAGTCTTCCTACAGAAAAAAATCCAGCCACTGACTTCTATCTGTCAAAAAAGGGTTACTACAGGCCTCAAATGATTCTCTAAAATCTGGATCTGTTTTATATAATTCTTTTAGAAAATCGAATCCTGCAACTTCAAAATTAGTCTCTTGAACAAGCAAATGTCTCCTACTCAAAGCATCGGCTACTTTATTGGCTTGGCCACTTATATGTTTCAAAACAAAATTAAAAATTTGGAGATACTCAACCCATTTAGCATGCTTATGTTTCAACTTGGGCTGCTGTACAATATACTGTAAAGCATGACTGTCAGAATACAATACAAACTCCCTGGACATCAAATAATGTCTCCACTTCTTCAGTGCTTGGACAATTGCATAGAATCTTCTCATAAGAGGAATACTTTCTCCTGTTATCTTTCAACTTCTCACTGAAATAGGCTACAGGCCTATCATGCTGACTCAAAACAGCTCCAATGGCCTCCCCACTGGCATCACATTTTACTTGAAATGGTTTGGTGAAATCAGGCAGAATTAAAACAGGCTTCTCTGTTATCTTTTGCTTCAAAATTTTAAAATTTCTCTCTGCTTCAGCAGTCCACTTAAATGGTTGTTTTCTCTTCTTTATTTTCTCAATTATGGGTGCATTAATCTTACTGAAGTTCCTTATAAACTTCCTGTAAAAGCTAGCAAGTCCATGGAAACTCCTTACCTCAAAAACATTCCTGGGTGAAGGCCACTCCAAAATTGCCTTAACCTTTTCTGGGTCCATCTTCAATCCTTCTGCAGAAAAAACGAAACCCAAATACACTAGCTCTTCCTTCATGAATGAGCACTTCTTTAAATTTATCAGCAGTTTCTCTTGGTGCAGCTTCTTCAAGACATGATTAAGATGCCTCAAATGTTCCTCTTTAGTTTTGCTGAAAACTAATATATCATCCAAATACACTATCACAAATTTACCAATGAACTCTTTCAATACTTCATTCATAAGTCTCATAAAAGTGCTAGGTGCATTAGACAACCCAAAAGGCATTACCATCCATTCATACAGTCCTTCATTTGTTTTAAAGGCAGTTTTCCACTCATCACCCTCTCTTATTCTAATCTGATGGTATCCACTTTTCAAATCTATCTTTGAAAAATATTTAGCACCACTCAAACAATCCATCAAATCCTCAATTCTAGGTAAAGGGAATCTGTACCTGATTGTGATCTTGTTAATTTCTCTGGCATCAGTACACATCCTCCAGCCTCCATCCTTTTTTGGGCTCAAAACTGCTGGTACTGCACATGGACTCAGACTTTCTCTGATCAGTACTTTGTCCACCAGTTCTTGTACTTGTCTCCTGATTTCTTCATTTTCCTTGGGAGTCATTCTGTAGGCTGCCTTATTTGGCAAATTTGAACCAGGGATAAAATCTATCTGATGGCTGATCTTTCTCACAGGTGGCAGCTCATCAGGTAGATCATCCACAACAATGTCACAGTAATTTTCTAACATCTCTTGTATCTCTACTGGTAAATCAGAAATCTTTGTAGAAGTAAGAAATACTTTTGGTTCACAAACTAAAGCAAAGATTACCTCTTCTTCTTCTATCTACTGCAGATATTCCTTCCCACTCAGCAACAAGGTCTTTGGATCAATTACTCTGCTAGATGGCTCTCCTTCTTCCATGGGAATCAATATATGATGTACCCCATCTTTGAAGAACTTGTAAGTGTTCTTCTTGCCATCATGCACTGTTGCTCTGTCAAACTGCCAAGGTCTACCCAGCAGTATATGACACACATCCATGGGCATTACATCACACAAAACCTTGTCCTTGTAATTGCCCATTTGCAGCTCTATTTCACACTGTTCTTTTACAACCAGATGGTGCCCCTTATGCAGCCAGGACACCCTATAGGGAGTGGGGTGCTCCCTAGTCTTCAGCTTCAGTTTTCCTATCACCTCAGTGGAAACCAAATCGTCTGTGCTGCCACTATCAATGATTAGCTGGTAGCATTTCCCTTGGACTTTGCATATGCTCCTAAACAAAGTCTTCCTTTGTGCAGGTTCAGTGACTTCTTTGGTTTGTTTCAACAGGACCTTATTAACCACCAAGGACTCTCCCCTCTCTGGAAAAACTTTTTCTTCAATTTCTGCTTCTTCTTCAACCTAGGCAACAACAGCATTCCTTGGACCAGCACCCACATTCTCTGGGCATTCATAATGCTTGTGTCCCACTCCTTGACACCTATAACACCTCAGCTCTCTGCCTCTGCCTCTGTCTCTGCCTCCTCTTCCTCTTCCTCTGTAAGAACCCCTTCTTCCATTTTCATCCTCCTCTGTAGATGCATTCTGAGGTGAGCTACTGTTAGCTCCATCCCTGGGTGTAGGCTTTCCTCTACCACCCTGACTTCCCTTCCCACGGAAAGTACCTCTCTTCTTGGCAGACTGTTTCCTCAGGAGTTTCTCCTTTGCTTTCAAGGCCATCTGGTATGCCTCTTCCACTGTCTTAGGAGACAAGAGACCAATCTCATCTTGGATCTCTAGTATAAGACCATTCACATATCTCGTAGTCTTCTCTGGTGTATCTTGGAATTGCCCAGCTCTTATGCTCACTCTGTAGAATTCCTCTGTGTATTATTTTACTGTCAGCAACCTCTATCTCAGGTTCTGCATTTGTCTATATAATGTCAGCTGATAATCACTGGGTAAGAATTTACCTTTTGGTTTAGCCATCATTCTGGTCCAGCTCTTTATAGGTTGCTTGCCAACTCTCCTCCTTTCTACCTGCACTCCATCCCACATAAGTGCAGCATGTCCTTTCAGCTTTGTCACTGCAAACTTGAACCTTTTATCTTCACTTATTTCTTCATAATCAAAACACTTGTTTAGTTCATTTATCCAGTCCACCAGCTCCTCTGGATTCAATCCTCCTGCATAACTTGATACTTCGATCCTGGGCTTAACTGCAGACCCCAGAACAGTTCTGAGGAGCCTCAGGTCAGGAGGAATTTCAATTTCTTATGCTGCTTTTGTTTCAGGTTCGCTGATGTCTTCAGGATCTCTAGTCTGTCTTCGCTCCACGGCATCCATTCTGGCCTCGACCCTCTGCAACACCTCCAACACCTCCACGTTGGCTACAGGTCTCCTCCTACCAGCACCTCTAGCAAGTTGGATTTCCATGTCAGCAAACAGCTCAAACTTCCCGCTCTGATACCACAAATGACGTAATCACACAAAACTGGAAGTCGCCAAGGAGATTTTGTTCACTGAGACGTGGCTCTGTTATTTTTCCTTTTGTTTTTTATTTGTCAATTTCACAGAAATTGACGGATAAATAATTTCACAACAAATTTCCAATTGTATCTTCTAGATTATACGTGTATATATATATATATATCTAAACACTATAATCAATGGTTATACCTTCGGCCTTATATAACTATTCCCAGACTTTTTATGACTATTTCAACCTTTTGTACTTTATAATAAACCTTTGATATTTGATTTATAACCCAAATAAATAGTTCAACAATTATAAACAACTGGCTTTGGAATAACACGTAGATCCGGCCCCACCTATATCCTGTGGACCAATCAACGTGGGCGTTGTACCTGACTAAATATCGTGCATCTTTGTCGAACTAGGACCGTCCGATGACCTCCTCTCGAATCAACGGCTCGAACTCATTCCGCTCGGAGACTTCGATCCTGTCGTTAACGCACGAAATATACGAAAAGGGTGGTTTCGTCAGACGTCAAATCTGCTACGTGTCGATTCCTGTATGGAATCACTACACACTCCAGTAATACCGCCTTCGTGCCAAAGGTGGTGCGGAACGGGGAAAACCGCCTTTGCAAATCCATTCCGGTTTTCCTGCTACAGTAATAAACCACGGTTCCGTCGGGGTTCGAGCTCCGTTGTATCGATTAACTCCGGGTTTCAATATGGTCTATTCGATAGAATTTTATGCAACTATGCAATAAAACAGGGTTATTCTTTTATACGGGAAAAGTCACCAATATTAACCATGATTTTCTATACAGAGCACGCCACGAGGGTTTTTTTTTTTTTAATGCGCAGGGATTATTCAAATGGATTTGGAAATCAATCAATAGAGATAGGGGAAATCATGCAGGAGTTCATCACTTCTCAATTAGACAATCTTTTCACACTTAAGAAATTGGCACGATACTGAGATAATGCACAGAACTATTTAATTGGAAGAGATTTGAATTACACAGAGTTACTGTAGAATTCCTCTATTCTTTCTCTTCTCGTCTATCCCCCTCATACATTCGAGGTTTTACAATTATATACATAGATTGATGACTCTTCGGTTCCTCTGAGAGGACCGTTCTAGAAACCAACAGTCTAACCATAATAATTCAATTAACTAAAATATGACAGCTAGTAAACTAAGCTATTCGACTTCTTATGACTCTAACTAATCTAATAACATAATCAGCTAAGGTAGTGACACCTAGTTGTGACAACTCGACGGTTAAAACCCTCCTAGCCACAACATGTGGACAAAACCTCCTACATTGCTGGTTAGTGTCTAATGCCCTTGCATCAAGGGTCCATCGAAAGTATGCAACATGGGTACTCCTTGAATGAGGAATTAAATTTTCCATCCAATTAGTACTCCCACTCGAAATTTGAGTAAAACCTTAGGGCGATAAGTTGAAAATACAAATAAAAAAAGTAATTTTATTATTTTATTACTTTTTAATTTTTTTCTTTTTTACCCCAAAAATAGTGAATCATCCCCCATGGTTGACATCATCATCTTAAATCCTATTGGTTCTTATAAAGTTTATTTTTATTGTACATTTTTCTTAGGAGGCCCATTTTATACCTCAAAAGTTCTCTAATGTAACCATAAACTGTAGCTGACGTTAGAAAAATGCATGAAGTGATAAAGAATGCAATAAAACAACCATAAGAGATAGTAGATTGGTCCAAGACCAAGGAAAATTCCCACTGTGGGGGAAGCCCTTTCAAATATTCTTCTTCAATAGATCATCAAAATTGTTTTTTAACAGAGAGTACAATGAGCCCAATATATATATGTAGTGGAAAAAAATAGATCACATCTATAGGTCTACAGATCTACAACATCAAAAGCACGGATTTGATGTATCACCAAAACCATGTGATCTCAGCTTCCAAGTCCTAGATCTGAATCTAGGATGCTATCGAAGACTTTTCTGAAATGACTGTGACTAAGCGACAGATGAATGAAGACATTGCACAAGCTATTGAAGGTTATCCAATCCAGATATTTCCATAAAATTACTTAGCCACGTCCTTAAAAATATCAGACCATGGCTAAAGCCTCCTTAGCCGCGACCTGGATGCTCTATGCCCATGACTGAGGTCCAGATCAACCCGGTCTGACTCAGAAACCCTTGCTGCGACTTGAAAATAGTCTGCCCACGGATATACCACCTCAATCATGACCTTAACCCAACCTTCCCACGGCTCTCACCCGAAAAATGCAGTACTCTACCCACAACTCATGATGGTAAGACCCAGCTCTATGTGAGTCTGCCATTTGTGATCTCAAACCCTTGTGCGAGCTTCTCCTGACGATCTTGTGCGAGCCAAGACAGAAAATACGAATCAATACCAAGAGAGAAAGAAGAAAATATCTTAGTGAACGTGTCAGAATGAGCTTGGGGTCGCTTCTATTTATAACTTTGTGAGGGATCACTTGGGGCTTTGACCGAATCCACATGTGTTGAGGTTGACCCATAAAATAGTAAAATAATTCATAACTTCACTTTTTCTTAATCGATTCGGGCGATCTATAGGTCTAATTTAGTCCTCTCGAAAAGAGGAATCTAATGAAATTATAATATTAAACATATAAGCTATACAAAGTGTAATTTTAATCTAGTTTCAAAAATTAACACTTCTCTTTCATGGTCCACTACACACCTTTGTAGTATCTGATATAGCCCCATCTTGTAGATTTGAACTACGATTAACTGATAATCAACTGCTTTGAAAACCATATTCTTATTTTGTGTTGTGTTGTAATCCTCCGAGCATTTCCCTGTAGCTAATAATGTTGTGATATCCTCCAAGTAGTCTGGCACTGCTTCTACCCTGAATAGGTCTGCATCTGGTAGTTGATCATCAACAGAACCTTTGCTTTATCCCAACTCAAGTCATGATAAGTGGTTAAGTCTGACATTCAGTTTTCTTGGTTTGACAATTACTTTGAATGTGAACTCTTGGAATAGTAGCAACCATCTACAGATTCTCCCCTCCAATACAAGTTGTTCACTAAATATTTTAATGCAGAGTGATCTGTAAAATATTTGAAAGGTCCTCCTAGAAGATAATGGCAAAAATTTTGTAGTGAATACACCATCGCAAGTGCCTCCCTTTCTGTTTTTGTGTACTTCTTTTATGTTTTTGATAGCTTCCTACTGGAAATGAATATTGGATGGTCCAGGTTTTCTTCGCCTCATTGAGCCAACACTACTCCCAATGCAATCCCTGAGGCATCGATATGTACGTGAAACTATTTATTCCAATTCAGGTAGACCAAAATTGGTGCACTCACCAACTTCTCCTTTAATATATTCAATGCCTCATTACACTCCTCAGTCCACATAAATTGCTTTGTATTCTTAAGTAACCTTTCCATTGGAGCTGTGATGAGGGCATAGTTGCATATGAATCTTCAAAGTAGTGAGTGTGTCACAATGTTGATCTCAACTGCTTAAAATTCCCTAGTGGGTCCATATTCATGATCACTGCAACCTTAGCGGGGTCCTTGCACATTCCATCTTTACATATAATGTGGACCAGAAAATTTTCGAAAGGAAAAACAAAGATACACTTTTTCACATTCAACAATATCTGCAGCTGTCTACAATGATCGAACATTATTCAAAATAGGTTGAAGTGCTTATTAAATTTTTTTCACATTGTTCAGTTGTCCATGTAGACTTCCAAAAATCGGTGGATGTATTCTCTGAATGCCACTATTACAATATGAGAGAAAATTACTAGTGCATTATTTAGGCCAAACGAGACCACATGGTAGGCTTATGAACCCCACTCTGTAGTGAAAGTCATTTAATTTTTTGCCTCCTATGATATTTTGACTTGATGGTAGCCTGAGAATCCATCTTTGAATAAGTAGGCTTCATTTACAAATACATTGTCTAAGACTTCATCACTAAAGGGTGTAAGAAACAGATAATGTACCCAAGAACTGTTCACACTACGATAATCAACACATACCCTTATCTCTTATGAAAATTTCTTATTCTGAATGGCCATTGGGATAACCCAATCAGCCTCATCAACAAGGAATATCTATCACTCCTCTAACATTTTGTCTATTTCCTTCCTTACCTTCTCCTTTACTCATGGATTCAGTATGTAGGGTCGGTGTTTTACTGTTTTTGCATCTGGTTTAAGCATATTCCTCATCTCTCTAATATCCCCCTTTATTCCTTTTCACTCTGCAACAAATGATGGAAATATATCCTCATACTCAGCAAATCAAGGATCTCCATTTTTTTTTGGTCGTCCTAGTAGTCCCTAATGGATGCTAGCTTCGACTTCAAGGGAATCAAATGGGGTAATTATGTAATAGGCCCATATTGGGTTCCTAATTCCCCTTATTTCTCCTCAAAAGAGAGATGCCTTCAGTCTTCTAAATCGTCCTCATATGGTTCCTAATCCACCTTTCCGCAAGCTATTATTTCTTGGTAATTTGACTCCTAATTACTCTTCAATGTGGCTTGGTCTATTGTTCCTTCCATCAGCTATCATATTGTAAGAAAAATATTTTTTACCAGTTGCAGTGCATTAGTTAACCTTTGATCAATATCTTTAAAAGAAAAAAAATACTCACAAATCTGCTTGCTAGAGAATCCAAATATGTTGTCTGTCTCTTTCTTTCTGTAATATTCCAAATCTGGAACAGCTAGCAAGACATGACTAGAAAACGCATTTTCCAGTAATGGCTGCTACAAGAATTGAAACCAGGACCTGGATCCCTTATAAAAATGTGTCTAAGTGCTAAATCCAAGAGGAGGCTCCAAATAAATCCTTCTAGGTGGGTTAAACAGATCTCCCACACCTAGTTGTCTGCAGAAAATGCCCTATGAAGGGACGACAACCAATGCATGAACATACAATAGATCAACAACGTTATTTTATTAGTTGTGAGACAAGAAGATATAGGTAGCTAAAAAATAATGTTATAGAAGTAGAAAGAGTACAAATTCTTGAGGAAACATCCACTCAAGAAAGGCAATGCAAGCCTCAACAAGTCATGTACATGAAATAGAAGAACACTGCTATATCTGCATAAACCCTGGCTATGACTCTGCAGTTTATAACAGAAACTACTACATAAATATCATCAATACAAAGATATGACAATGTATGGCTCAAATAAAGTGGGGGAGCAAGGATCTAACCCCTGAAATTAATAATACATCAATCCCGGGAAGGATTGGCTAAAATATACAAAATGGAAAAAATGTCGGAGTTGCTGGGTAGTAGCTGCAACTCAAAATTGGAACTGAATAGAGAAGGCTGAAGATGATAAAAAATCTGTAGTAGACCTCCTCCAATGGATATCCTAAGTGTAAGGCTGATCCTTACACTTAAGATCTCACCCTCCAATCAACCCTGCAATCCCTCACTGCAAGTGCACTCTGAAAATAACGCATTCTAAGAGGGTAACTGCGCTGTAGGTGGGATAGAATGATTTGGCCAAGTGCCAAGATCTGCAATAAGCTCTGATAGCTTCCAAAATGATCCTCCAAAGGAAAGGAAGACTCCTCCTCTGAAAAACAAGTGATGGAAGAGGTGTTGTAATCCCTTACTGCAACACCCTGCAACACAGAATTATCCTGCTACAGGAATAATGCTGTCCTGGAGGAGGATGCTTGGCCTCAAGCCTGGGTGTGAGGAAAATCAGTACAAATCCTTCAATAGGCTTCTCAAGAAAGGAGAAAGACTCTTAAGCAGGGAATCCCCGTGCTAAGTAGCACAACAACTCAGCTGAATAGCTGGAGAATGCTAAGAGTCTAAACATACAATAAATCTATAATCATATGCATGTGAAACAATGGCTGCCTTTCCCTTGTTTTAAACACATGAGAGCTCCCTCTCCATGGGTCCCACTCTTTTAGGGTTTCCTCCTTCAAGGAATATTCCCTCCTCTTTCTCTGCGCTGTCCCATAAGATGCTTTCCACCTCATACCTCTGCACTATTTGACTTGGTCAAACTTGACCTAGTCTCTTTGCAAATGTCTCCTTTCACACATGAGGGTGTGAAATCTAGTTCCAAGGCTGATCCCATTTCATACTAGAGGGATTTTATCCATGCTTTTATTTTGAATGGACCTTTTCACCCAATTATTCAACTCCTAAGTGAAAATGGAAAAAGTTAATATTCCAATTTATCGAAGCAAAAATTTGGAATATTATATTTCTCCCCTCCCAAATGTTGCTTTTCCTCAAGCAACTACAAGGATTGAACTGAGAAATTTACTCCAAGGTATGGAGACTGAAAAGTGTTGGGAAAGCATCTCTCCCAAATGGATCCTCCATCCCCAAGCAATCATCCAGACAAAATGAGTCACCTCCCAACATGGCAACTCCTGAAAATCTCCTTCCACCTCAAGCTCTGGAAATGAAGGTGGGATAAAAATCTTAAGATGGTAAGCATCATAGCCTACCCCATGCTGTCCTTCTCTCCACTCAGGATAAGTGTAGAGTGTGTGGTGATCCTGGGCTGCAAAAATATTTCCCTCAAATGGAAAAGTTAAGAACAACCCTCCAAAGATTTCTTCTCCAACATTGAAGAACAAGCTGGCACAAAACAATCAATCCATGATGAATAGGACATGGTCATCATAGATTATCCCAATGAGAATTTTTCTACAAGTTTTACATGAGGATGCATGATACAAACAATATCTCAAGAGGACCCAGCACAGTTTCATCCACTGCAACTTCATAAAATCACATGGCAAGTAATGTACAAAATCCATCACATATACTAATGGATAGTAAATGGCTGAATATGTCAAAAATACATGATCAAATACTTTCCCATGGCTGTACAATGGATGGCTATCAAATTCGTGGCCCACCTCAAAAGAAAACTAGTGTGTGGCTGTGGTGGCCATATCTCCTCACATGCTCCCATTAGAACATGTAGTGCAGAAAGTAGGGAAATTTTCTCCCTTCAAGGACACATCCAAGTCACGTGTCAACCTCCCAATCAATCTTTCAATACAAATCAGATCCATATAAGCAAATGAAATCATGATGAACAAAAAAATGAGGAAAATGCTGAAGGTTTCATGTGATGCAAGAAGGTACCAACAGCTTCCCAAATAGTGACAACACAGTTTTCTAAACTGTTGCTTTAGAAAAGTACAAGGAAAAATGTTTCTTTTTACATGGTTAATCATGCATGTCCTCATATGGTACATGCTTGAGTGCAACAACGGAACATACATGTGATGATAAAACATTTTCCCAAGGCCACATAAAATATGGTTTCCTCCATCATATAGATTGGCCCAACAATGATCATGGAGAAATGTGACAAGCTTTCCCCCTTGTGAAGCAAATCAATGCATAGTAATGGTAAGAGTATGAAAATAAAATGAATGTATAAACAAATTCTTACCACATTCCAGAAGTAAGATGGTACATGGATCCATGAGTGAGTCCTTCATAGTGTTTTGGCATGCTATGAAGATGAATGAACCATGTGCTGCAAGAAGACAATCCTCCATATGCTTGGAAACCCAAGTCAAGAATAATATGTCATAGTGATAGATGCCTTTATCCACCACTCTATCATCATCACCTCCTTCTTGTTCACCAAGTACATCTAATGTTAAGTGATCTTGGGGACACTTTGTTAGTATGAATCTTAATTCCAAGCATACGAAAAAAGACCACTTTAGCTGCGGATAACAAACAACCCCAACATCATAAATGACTACTAATATCTTCAAATCTGTAGTTATGTGATCAAGATAAATGCTGCAAAATCTAGATCTATGCATTAGAAGACATTAAACAGTAGAAAAAACAAGATTTACTCCATGCATCCAATAGACAAGACAAGAATATATCAAATGAATTTTGTATTGATGGCACCTGGGAGGAAAACACAAGAGGGTGTTCCCTATTCTCCTCAATGGAATGGGTTCTTGTAAGTCCTTAGCACTTCAGATATAGAATTCCTCTCTCTTGATGGTGTATAAAACCCAAAAAAAATGGAAAAATATGGCTATGATGGTGGATCAATAGCCAGACCAAAATTTTAGATCCAGAGTGATCTTTAGGCAACAAAAGGTGACAAATGAATGGGAAAACCCTTCTATTTATCACAAAATATTGATTTAGTCTAGATATTGGTGCATAATTAAAATATTATTAACCAAATCAAGATCCAACCTTTATGGAATATTTTATTATATTTGTTGGAGGGAAAAGGAATTTGACCTGAGTCAAATCCCCTTATTCGTAAATAATAAATAAATAAATGATTTATTTATCATTTTAAGGATGTGATTAAGTAATAATAAATAAATAAATGATTTATTTATCATTTTAAGGATGTGTTTAAGTAATAATAAATAGATAAATTATTTATTTATCATTTTAAGGATATGGTTGAGTAATAATCAAATAAATAATGGTTTATTTAATTATTTAAGGGAGATTGAGTCATATTTAACAAAGAATATTATTTAAGTAATTTTTAAATAATTATTCTTAGAAAATAATAAGATAAATAATGATTTACTAAACTGTTGTTTAACTAATTATTCCTTGAGGAAAATAAAAAAAATATGGATTTATTTAATGTTTCCTCATGGCGTTTCCTATTTAGACCATAAACAGCTTAATAAATGTGGTTTTGCTAAGTTATTTTCATAGTGAATGCAATTATACTTTGGGTAAAATTGGTCTTACATGGTGCACTTGGGTCCATCTAATACCAATGGGTTAGATGACCAAAAAATGGTGTAAGAGATTTCCCCCCAACGTGCGAGCGTTAGGAGCTAATCGTATGACCGAACTACGTTGTAAGAACTCAATCACTAGACATCGAAGGGGAAGCCAAAGAGAGAGGAGTATAAGGTAGACCAAAGTGCTGAAAGAACTAGACCCTGAGGAGGCGAGACTTACATGTGCGACAAGTCTCCTGGATGAGTGAATACTTGCTATAGGTGGTGGGGGAGGCATACCTATGCCCGCCGAGGCAATAGTACAAATAATAAGGTGTCCTGAAAACTACGGGACAAAATAATAAAGCATATGCTGGCATAAACATGAGCCATATGAATAACATGACAATGAATCCCACATACATATTGTGCCTAGGATAACAACCAAGACTTTGCACAATAATATCTGAGTACATGAGATATGAATACAACCTAGTTGCCCCTGTAAACAGGAAAGGGCTCTAAAAATATGACTGATATATGCATTCAAGAAGGTGCTGCAAGCGACTGAAGTTGATATCATCAAATCTATGGAGTTGCATCGAAGGTTGCAGTGAAGAAGTCATCCAGGTATGTGGGGGTCTACCTGTAGAGCCACCCCCTCATGAGGGTTGATACATCTCACACACACCTGGGAATCAACGATATCAGTTGCTGCATCACTGAACCATCAAGTATACGGATCTTAATCATGCTGAAGGAGCTGGAGCTAAGAACCAATCAAGTCAAAGGGAAATAAGGAGTCCCTTTGCCTGATCTGGGGCACTGAACAAGAGTGGAAGCTGGAACCAAGGTACACCGCCCTCTAGACCTGTCTTCTGGAATGAATGAGTTGATGTCGACAGAAGGAGTTCCACCATAGGTGAGGCAATAAGGGATCCTCAACTAAGGCTTGAGAGACAATAGTAGAGCGATTGGAAAACTGACACCAATGATTATGATGAAATGGGGGGTACTGAGTGGCGAATGGATGACTTCCCTTGTTAGAGCATAAAGGGCATGAATGACCTGGCAGTGACTGACACATCATCATGAGGGATAGGGGACAGTGGGACTGAAGGCCATAATGTGCGACACGAGAGAGGGACCAAGCAATGAAGGGTGGAGGACTATAGCAGGATGCAAAGGGACTAGGTATAGACTCCATGAAAGAAATGATGACTCAAATCGGATTCTCTAAACAAGGGTGACTCGATAGTGCTACCACACATGTAAAGGGTCCAATGGGGACCATAAAAGCATGAGTACAAGATGGTAACTCACGACGAAAGTCGACATGAGAGTGGACAAGTATGGAGGCAATGTGGTGCCCCCAATACGAGTGTTGCAAGTGAAGAAATTCGATTCTGAGGAAGGATGAAGTGGCGCTTCTTGGGAAAATGTGTCCTGGTGAAGTATCAAATCACTAAAAACTAACAGATACCCATTTGAGGGCTTTCCAATGGTACATATGGTTCATCAAACTGAGCTACGGTTTGGCTACAGTAGGAAAAAGAAAAATCAGGGATTTTCTTTTAATAAGGCGTTTTCCCTCCCAATTCACTCATTCATAGGTGGAGCTATGGTGAATGTAGTGAGGAGAGAAGGCCCTAAATCTTGTGGTGATTGTAGCAGACAAACCGACTGCTGGAAATGAGAGCAGTCAATTGCAGGTAAGAGGCCTAATCCTACTCTTTCATTTCAGTGGATTGAAAGTTCAGTTTAGGTACCAAGAGCTCATGAACAGGCTAGGTCACACTTTTTTGGGTCTGCTCAGCAACCTGGGTAGCAGGTCCTGGGCAGAAAAGTGCGACCTATCCCAGGAAATGACTTGAACAGTGCGACCTTTCAGAGAAAGGGGTTTTCAGTGTTGTTTTTGGCTAATATCTAGGATTTTTATGGTTGAGGAGCATAGGTGCCCCCAAGCATGTTGTGGACATGCCAAGATTTATTTAGAAAAATGGAAATCTAAACACATTTTAATGATGTGGTGCACCATTTGTTTTCGGTATGGTTATGCAGTTTGTGAAAGGAAATAGACGATTACCAATCTCTTTTGATACTGCATATATGAATCAAATGGACTTTAAGTTTTTGGGTTGGCATACATGGTGTTACTATCCCGAAGAGAGGATTTTGAGATAATGAATTGATGTTCTCCTAGAAAACCCATAGGTTGCTCAACCACAATGTCTATGAGATTGGGTTGCTGATGTAATATGAAGGAATGATGAGGGGTATCATCCCTAGAGTGATCTGAAGTGATATGGGATTCTAGAGATTCTTCTAAATTTGGAAGAATAATGGGACTAGAATCGACACGACTAGATTCACTAGGAGAGTTGTGGAGAATTGCTTCTCCAGGTCTCTCAAATATGGGTGCCATCTTACCCAAATATTGGGTGTTAATGTAATGGCCACAAGGTGCATGTGGTTTGAATTCATGAGTTTGATGTAAAGGGGGATAGATAAAGTCAGGGGTGGTGACTGCTTCCACAATGTCGTCATCGTTATAGAGGATGGGGTGACTGGTGAAAGAAATACCACCTGAAGTGGTGAAGCTACTTGATTCATCATCATGTGAAGAGAGGTTCACATGCACATTGTCACAAGTGGTGACAGAAGAGTAAGCAGATAAAGGATCCATCGATGTTGAGCCCAAGGTGATCGCTGAAGGGAGTTTAGGTGAAACATCAGGGGGAGTCTCCAAGGGGGATTCCACCAAGGGTCTCATGGATGATGATAGGTAGCAAATGGTGGACGAAGGCTCTGTCATCTCGACATCAGGAGGGGGAATGTTAATGGGAGCATTCGTGTCCTCTAGTTTTGCCGAAGAAAAACGTGAAAATAAGGGAGCGGTGGACTTGCTGCTCTTGGCCTGAAATTGGCATAAGGCTTCTAAAGAGAAATGATACTCTTCGATGCAAGGACAGAGGTGAGTATAGTGGCCATGGAAATCACACAAAGCGCAAGGGTGATTTGTGTGAAAATACTTGAGTTTCAGGACTGAATCCAGTATAGTGACATATACCTCTGGGATATCAGACTCCGGAAACGTTTCATTGACCATGGACTTAAGGTGAGGCAACTGCGGACAAGTATGGGTGGCGTGGCCAACGACATCACACAAAGTACACTAGATGGTATGCTTTTGAAGTCGAAAAGGGCAGGGTTTATCGAGGTAGCCTTGTCCATCGATGCCCCCTTGCAAGCTTTTCCCTTCTTACGCGCAGTGGTCGCGATAGGAGGTGGTTCCTGTTGAGGTGAATGAGGCATTGGTGCAGCGGGAGAAGTCATAGGGACCGTTTGGACCAAGGTCAAAGCAAGATAAGGTTTGGGTTGACCAGGAGGGGTAGTAGCTGGAGGATTGAGGAATCAGACGAGAATCCCAAGGGTCAGGTTAGGAAGAGAGAGGGTGGCCATAACAGGTACTATGTACACTCATGGTGGGGGAGCTAGGAACGATATTTGACCAGAGGGGTAATGACCAGGCGGGACGGCTCCAAGATGGTTAAGGTTTGGAGGAACTATTCTATGAGGGTAAAGGGGGTCATGAGTACCAGCTGAAGGTAAAGGGCCAGGAGAAGAAGGTTCAAAAGACGGATCAGAGGACATCATGAGAATCTAGTAATTAGGGGAACCAGATGGAAGAGGTTGAGTGGCCACTTGACCTTCAGGTGGTTGGGTAGCCACAAATCCCTGTTGTGCATCCACCTGTGCCTGAGGGGGCGGTGACTGCTGTTGCGGGGGTTGAGAAGGCGAGGGAGGCGGAGGTGCTGATGCTGGAGGGGTGGGAGCGCCAAGATATGGATATGGATAATAACCGGGTTGGGTAACAGTGTGGTAAATAGGAGGCTGGGCAAAAAGAGGAGGCATGCCGTATCCTGGATACACGCTACCGGGAGGGGGAAAAGTGCGGGAGGTGTTGCCCCCCCAGGAAAACCATAACCCATGGGAGGTTGAGCGTATGGATGAGAGAGAGCTCCAACAATACTGTTGGTGGCACGAGGTGCCCCCAGTGTATTGGAACCACCACGTCTGGGAAGATCAGGTAGAATGGTATAAGCATAACCCATCTAAGCGTAGATTAGGTCATATTTTAATGACATGTAAAGGGTGGCTTCTTTGGTTTGAGGAAACTGCGATGCGACAACTTTCACGATAGGAGGCAAGAGGGATCTAAGGAACCAGTCCATGTAGACACAGTCTTCAAAGGTAGGGGATTGAAATAGGCTCTTTCTTCTCCGCCATTCCTGGACATGACCAGATAGGCGGGTCGCAAACGATTGACGGAAAGACGTCAAAATTTCGATACCAGTGTCATAATGAAGGGGAAGTTGGAAGTAAGATAAAAAATCTTGAGCAAGAGTCACAAAGGTGGTATGAGAGGAAGTGGCCTGATCAACATACCACTTAGAAGCTTCACCTGTAAGCGTTCATTGGAACAACCGAAGATGGATAGAGTCATCGGTAATGGAGTTAGATGAACACCACATGTGGAAATATCGAACATGATTTGAAGGATCTTCTCCAGCAAGTCCTTCAAACATTGGGATGTTGGAAGGGAGCTTTGTCGGCATAGTAGGCCAACTAGCGTCATGGTGTATAGGGTCGTTTATCAACTGGTCAAAATTGGGGAGGCTAAGGCCTGCCATGAAGGGGAGCCAGGGCGCAGCCGGGGTAGCGTCCGTGGCGGTCCCACTAGTGGTATTCCCAGCCTGAGGGCTGAGGTTACCACCAGCATAAGTTCCTGCACCAGACATGGTGAAGGTGTCAGGGGGAGAACCGGAAGTGGAACAAGAAGGAGAACCCAAAGGACCAGAAGAAGAGTCAGTGTGCAGACTCGGTGGAGGACTAACTCGAATCCTACGCGGAGGAGTAAGTCTTCCTACCGGAAACTAAGGATGAAGGCCAAGAAGTCTCCTAGATAAACGCCTTGGTGGCGTAATGGTGATGACACAAACATGGCACAAAGGAAAAAGAGACTGACAAGGGCAGGGAGGTGCAGGATCAACTAATTACAATGTCGAAACAAGGGAATAAAGGTGCAAGATCAATTTATTTCAATGTTTTAGAGTCTTTGCTTGGTGGTGTTAACCAAGCCCTTTTTTGCTTAGGGTGTGTGTGTAAAAGTGTGTAAATTTTAATTTTTAAACCCAGACGTTTGTAGAGAAAAAGAAAAAGTGTGATGTATGGCTGTAAATAAACCTACAAATGACTGTATATAGGCCTATAAAAACAGAAAACAAACAACTAATAATGCAATAATCTAAACCCAAGGAGGCAGGCCTCTCAACAAATAGTCTCTAGGTGAGTAAAAAACTAATCAAAACACACTAAAAAAGCTAATAGATCTAAGGCCAAGAGGGAAAGGGATCTAAAATATAAAATCTGCTAGAAAATGGTGCAAAAAACAACGAATTAGAGGAAAAATTGCTATAAAAACGGTGGCGCAAGGCCATCTCCTGAAGGGAAACAGAGTGAACCCTAGAGGAAAACCCAACAAATCTAGATGAGTGATTTGGATGGATAACAAGCCGATATCAAGCGGATCTGAAGGTGAGGTATCAGATTTGAAAAAATGCCTGAAGACTCTAAAATTTTAGACAACTTGCAACAGCAAAAACTCTTAAACAAAAAGTGGAGGGTACTGAAGCCCTAGGGGGCTAGGTTCCCACTTAGTTGAGTGAAATAGAACAAGTACAGGTCAAAAACTGGTGGAGACAGAGGTCAAAAAACCCTGAACAGAGGCTTAGAGAAACCCATAAAACTTTCAGAAAAAATCCCTGCAAAAAGTCCAGGTTGCAGTTTCTGACCTGTTTTTAGCAGAGGTCACAGTTTTTGGGCTATAAAGTGCGCCCTGAAGGTCCAGGTCATAGGTTTTGGGCCAAAAAGTGTGACCTGCACTTCCATCACTCTCGACGGCAGGTTTCAGAAAAAGTTGTCGTCTCATCTACGGCTGATGTCTGTCACCTGTACAATAGGTCTAAAAACACACGGAAATCAAAATTTTTATCATTTTAGGGTTTTATAGGTTAAAAACAACATCAAGAAAAGAAAAAACAAGGGGTTGAAGAGAAATCCTAGGGTTTGAAGCAGTTGGATATGCAAGGATCAGAAAAACGATAGCGGTCATAATCGTAAACCCGTGTGGAGTCGCCAGTTGTTAGTATGAATCTTAATTTGAAGCATACGAAAAATACCACTTTAGCTGCACATAAAAAATAGCCCCAACAACAGAAATGACTGCTAATATCTTCAGATCTGCAGTTAGGTGATTAAGATAAATGTTGCAAAAATCTAGATCTATGCATTAGAAGACATTAAACAGTAGAAAAAACAAGATTTACTCCATGCATCCAGTAGACAAGACAAGAATATGTGAAATGAATTTTATATTGATGGCACCTGGGAGGAAAACACAAGAGGGTGTTCCCTGTTCTCCTCAATGGGATGGGTTCTTGTAAGTCCTCAGCACTTCAGATATAGAATTCCTCTCTCTTGATGGTGTAGAAAACCCAAACAAAAATGGAAAAATATGGCTATGATGGTCGATCAATAGCCAGACCAAAATTTTAGATCCAGAGTGATCTTTAGGCAAAAAAAGGTGACAAATGAATGGGAAAACCCTTCTATTTATAACAAAATATTGAGTTAGTCTAGATATTGGTGCATAGTTAAAATATTATTAACCAAATCAAGATCCAACTTTTATGGAATATTTTATTATATTTGTTGGAGTGAAAAGGAATTTGACTTGAGTCAAATCCCCTTATTTGTAAATAATAAATAAATAAATGATTTATTTATCATTTTAAGGATGTGATTAAGTAATAATAGATAAATAAATGATTTACTTATCACTTTAAGGATGTGGTTAAGTAATAATAAATAAATAAATGATTTATTTATCATTTTAAGGATATGGTTGAGTAATAATCAAATAAATAATGATTTATTTAATTATTTAAGGGATATTTAGTCATATTTAACAAAGAATAGTATTTAAGTAATGTTTAAATAATTATTCTTAGAAAATAATAAGATAAATAATGATTTATCTAATTAATTTCCTTGTTTTGGGTTAAATATAACTAGGAATATTAATTAAACTACCATTTAACTAATTATTCCTTGAGGAAAATCAAGCAAATATGGATTTATTTAATTTTTCCTCACGGGGTTTCCTATTTAGACCATAAACAACTTAATAAAGGTGGTTTTACTAAGTTATTTCATAGTGAATGCAATTATACTTGGGGTAGAATTGGTCTTACATGGTGTACTTGAGTCCATCTAATAACAATGGGTTAGATGGCCAAAAAATGATGTAACATTCTCCTTATTACAATTGCAAGGAAACTCGGAAAGGGTTTCTTGTCATACAACACTCTGTTCTTTGACATGCTCCCTATCAAAGACTCCTCTAGTAATGTTGCAATACATAAGAAGCTCCTCCCAAGGTGGAAGTACCTCTCTATCATCAAAATCCAAGGAGATAATGCCATCTCCTCCTCCTGCAACATTATGCAAAGTGTGAGAGAAAATTTTCTCTTGCTCTCCCAAGAACAAGCAAAGCAAAAAAATGTTTTGCTGCCTCCCCATACTTCCATCATACAGTTCATGTGATGAAGACACAATGACTGATATGAGTATCACATCAACACCATGCATCCATACTCTATGTTGCCCAATGATGCAAGTATCCTGCCATCTCTCCTCCTTCCTCCTACTCTTAGGAAGAGTGTATGCCAAGTGATGGCCAAACTCTTTCAAGAGTAACTAGCACAGCCAAGCCTCCTGCTGCCCGGTATCATAAATTTTCAAGTAGCCTTCCAGCTCCTTTCTCCTCAACCACATCCACTCAATCACTTGTGGATGATTTCTCCTTCTCTTCATATTGGTACTCCTCCTATGAGGGCTACCATCCTCCCAAACCAAATCTCTGTCCTTGCACTTCATGGGATTTTGAAATGCAATATTCTCAAGGATCAATGAGACCCTATAAGGACCCAAATAGGTGGTAGGAAAAAACCTCCCATCATGATGTGTATGGCTCAAGGAATGTCCAACACAAGCATGAGAGATGTTATCCATCCTAATATGTCCTCCATCTTCTATCTGCTCCTATGAGAAAGGAAGAAAATCTTTGCACTACATGGTGTGTTGAAGTGCACCTCTAATGAGATCTCTCCATGAGACCTCCATCTCAACAAAGTCTTCCAAAACCAATGAGGTCTTGGATCTGCTGAAAGTAGAAGTTCCTCTTTGAGTTGAGAGGAGCTCATTAAGAAAGTGTCATCTTGAAAGGAGAAGGGGTTTCTCACTCCAAGATATCTACTATCATCCTTCAAGTCTTCAAACCCCAACCTCATGTGTGATGTACAACCCAACAATGGCTCTTGAGAATGGTGGTTTTCTTCCTCCTTGAATGTTTCCATGTTTCACAGCGTAGTGCAACCAAGCTGCTCTATAGTAGCAATGTGATTTGACCCTTGGTCATGTAAAAGAAAATTTCCACATTTATCAAAAGAATTGGCTGCAACAATAGAATGTGGAATTATTTTCATACCTTGATGATGTTTGGGAACTTCTTGTAGGGCTGCAAGAGTTCCTTCCTCCAAAGTGTTAGCTGCCCTAATTGTTGATGCATGTGGTTTCTCCTCCATGAGTGTGACAACGTTAGGACAAAGCTTTTCAAGTAGTGTGAGCTTTTCCTCATTTGTTCTTTCTCCATCAAAGGTTTTGATCAACCTCTAAGTGAAATTTGAAAAAGTATTCACCCTTGCATGGCTTAAGTGGTTGCACCATCAAAAATAGGCTTCACCCTCCAAGTGCAGTGCTAAGATTTCAACAGCTTCCTTCCCTGCTACAGTATGTAATAGGAAAAATGCCTCCAACTTTCTCACCCAAGTTCTTGCTGTAGATAACCCATCAAAGGTAGACAACAGAAATCTATTGCCTTTGATTTCTCTTCTGCTGCAGGGTCTCTTCTCTTCCTTCAACTGGATGAAATGAGGAAAATATAGAGTCTCCTTGAAGGCTTTAGGTTGAGATCTATACTCAACAAGGTAATCACTTAGAATCTGATAATCCAAGTGTCCTTCATGCGTGTCTTCTTCTTGATGAGAATAGGAAGTGCATGGTCCTTCCTCTTCTTCTTCTTCAATCTTCTTGACCTCCTTAGAGAGGTTCTCTCTGGATCTAAATACTAATGAGAGTAATATCATCTTATTCATCATTGTGATCTTCTTGGGCTAAGACTCACAGGTTGAGCCAAGAAAGTTGCTTTGATGCCACTGTATATTCCAAATCTGGAACAGCTAGAAAGGCATGATTGGAAAACGCATTTTCCAGTAACGGCTGCTATAGGAATTGAAACCAGGACCTGGATCCCTTAGAACAATGTGTCTAAGTGCTAAATCCAAGAGGAGGCTCCAAATAAATCCTTCTAGGTGGGTTAAACATATCTCCCACACCTAGTTGTCTTCAGAAAATTCTCTATGAAGGGATGACAACCAATGCATGAACATATAATAGATCAACAACGTTATTTTATTAGTTGTGAAACAAGAAGATATAGATAGCGAAAAAATAATGTTATATCAGTAGAAAGAGTACAAATTCTTGAGGAAACATCCACTCAAGAAAGGCAATGCAAGCCTCAACAAGACATGTACATGAAATAGAAGAACATTGCTATATTTGCATAAACCCTGGCTATGACTGCGCAATTTATAAGAGACATTGTTGCATAAATATCTTCAATACAAAGATATGACAATTTATGGCTAAAATAAAGAGGGGGAGCAAGGCTCTAACCCCTGAAAATAATAATACATCAATCCTAGGAAGGATTGGCTAAAATATACAAAATGGAAAAAATGTCGGAGTTGCTAGGTAGCAGTTGCAAATCAAAACTAGAAATAAATAGAGAAGGATGAAGATGATAAAAAATCTATAGTATACCTCCCCAAATGGATCTCCTAAGTGGAAGGCTGATCCTTACACTTAAGATCTCACCCTCCAATCAACCCTACAATCCCTCATTGCAAGTGCACTCTGAAAATAACGTAGTCTAAGAGGGTAACTGCGCTGTAGGTGGGATATAATGATTTGGCCAAGTGCCAAGATATGAAATAAGCTCTAATAGCTTCCAAAATGATCCTCCAAAGGAAAAGAAGACTCCTCCTCTGAAAAACAAGTGATGGAAGAGGTGTTGTAATCCCTCACTGCAACACCCTGCAACATAGAATTATCCTGCTATAGGAATAATGCTGTCCTGGACGAGGATGCTTGGCCTGAAGCCTGGATGTGAGGAAAATCAGTAAAAATCCTTAAAGAGGCTTCTCAAGAAAGGAGAAGGACTCCTAAGTAGGAAATCATTGTGCTAAGAAGCACAGCAACTCAGCTGAACAATTGGAGAATGCCAAGAGTCTAAACAGACAAGAAATCTATAATGTTATGCATGTGAAACAATGGCTACCTTTCCCTGCTTTTAAACACATGAGAGCTCCCTCTCCATGGGTCCCACTCTTTTAGGGTTTCCTCCTTCAAGGAATATTCCCTCCTCTTTCTTTGCGCTATCCCATAAGATGCTTTCCACCTCATACCTCTGTGTTGTTTGACTTGGTCAAACTTGACCTAGCCTCTTTGCAAATGTCTCCTTTCACACATGAGGGTGTGAAATCTTATTCCAAGGCTGATCCCCTTTCATACTAGAGGGATTTTATCCATGGTTTTATTTTGAATGGGCCTTTTTACCCAATTATTCAACTCCTAAGTGAAAATGGAAAAAGTTAATATTCCAATTTATCGAAGGAAAAATTTGGAATATTACACTTTCTTCCGTTATGTATCAGGCTTGTAGAAATGTTCTCAAGGAATGCACAAAATCATGTACCCAAAATTCCCTTGTAATTTATTCAACCTCCCATTGTTCTTCAAAATATTTTATATGTTGTTGGGGATCTGAAGTACCTCTATACTTTACATCTCGTTGCGTACCCCTGGGTTGTCGAAATCTGACCCTTAATGCACTTGAGATTTCATCCCATCTTTTAAGGTTTTTGCGATGTGTTCCCCACCACTGGGTTGATGTTTCTTATAAATCCACATTCATTAAGGGTACTTTGTGCTCTTCAGGAAAAATTCCATCAAATTTATTAATAAAAATAATAAGAGTTTCCATATTGGTGAAGGTAGGATATCCCTTACCTCTGTTATGATCAAGTTAACTCCTCTAATGGTGGCACATCATTGAGTGTTGATTTTGTATCCTCATTTCTAATCATCCCAAGAAACCTATAATCCTATGTCTAAACTCTGAACATTGTGCCAAATTATTGACCCTTCGTTTGTTGGGTTGATATAATATTCCCTTTTTCCCGTTGTTAGCTGGTATAATTGATCTAGTAGTCCAGTCTCTTCTCTGTCATCATCCGGTTTCATGAATATTTGACCTTAGTAGTGGTCCAGGGGGTGGATTACTCGAATCCCTTCACTTCAAAAACATTAGTTTCTTCTTTAAGTCAATCACTGCGTAGTTTTCAAATGCCTAGTCTATCCCAAGAAGTGCAGGAAAAGGGTCCTTATCACCCATTATGTATATGAATTCAAGTTTGCGTAGGTCTTAACCCCCACGATATCAACTTCCACATATTCTAGTCTCTAAATGGGTATGATGTAATATTGATTCGCCATTCGCAACTGTATAGGAGAAAATACCAGCTTGGGTTTCCCCAATGCTTCCCAGGTATTCCTTGAAAAGGGTCCTTATCACCCATTATGTATATGAATTCAAGTCTGCGTAGGTCTTAACCCCCGCGATATCAACTTCCACATCTTCTAGTCTCTAAATGGGTATGATGTAATATTGATTCACCATTCGCAACTGTATAGGAGAAAATACCAGCTTGGGTTTCCCCAATGATTCCCAGGTATTCCTTGGTAGTATATTAATATCTAAACTCAGATACAACATGGTATATCTTATCTAGAACCCTGCATTATGTGCATCAATATTGAACTCCTTCCTTGTTCACCTTTTGTTTCTTTGGATTCTTCTTGAGTGCCTCTTTGGAAGATTAGAAGAGATTGTTATTTCATGATATATCCCTCCTTTAATGGTTGATTTCAAATTCTCCCTCAACTGTTTGAGCATCTTCTCGTCATCCACAATGTTCAAACCAAATCTGAACCATTCTTCTATAGGTTTTGTTGAATGTAGGCCCTTTTCCTTCCTAGATATTGGTTGTACTTCCTGCGATTCTTTTCTTGAATTTAAATTTGTGAATGTTCCCAACGCTTCTTTATAGTATTGTTTCCATTTTTCTGTATTATAGGAGCACTTTGGCGATGTTGGTTTTATAATCTTAGGTTTCTTTGCTTCTCCCGCATCGTCTCCGATTTTATTTCCTCTACATGTCACTATAACTACACTTGAGAGGAGTTTGATTTCTGGTATTATTGGCTCCACATTGATCAAATTTTCTTCCCTCTGTTTAGTTCACACTTACCATCTTTTGATTAATTCTAAGAAATCTTCTATTACATGTGTGTTCACTCTGCACTAAGAACACCATGGCCTTCTAGGTAAAGGATATTCCCTTACAACATGACCTTTCTGGTCATAGTTGTAATATCGCACTCGCCCTCATCTTCCCATCCCTCCCCTCCTTATTCCTGCTCCTCCTCGTCCTTGAACAATTTCATTGACATGGTAAGTTGTTTTGTCCAGCCTGACACCTAATGCGTCCAGTGCTCTACATTGGTCTATGTGGTGAGTTGGCAAGGAACATAACTCACAATATGTGTTGTTGAGGACTTTTGAATATTTCTGTAAAATCGTGAAGAGTCGTGAGAGATGTCCAAATGCTTTACAAATCTAGCAGTAATCAATAGGCGTTTATCTTTGTTGATTTGGAAATCCATGGAATTGTGTTTTCCTTGGGTATCTACCTTGTGTCCCTATTTTTGCAACTCCCGCAGTCGGCAGAGATCCTGAGAGCCTCCTCGATATCGATACATTTCCCGACCCACGCAACCTTGGGAACTTTGTGACTAGTTGTCCTTCAATCAAGCAGTGTGTACACCATACATTTTGTCTTGTTGGCCGCAAAGACTGCATATCTTTCAATTTCTCTGTCAAACTTGCAATATGATGTTTCAACCCTAGTATAGAAGGATCATGTGTTGTTTTTGTTCCCATTAATTCATGCAAGTATCTTTCCGTGGCTTCAATCCTCGTTACTTTATCTAAATAATCTTGCAACATATCAGTCTTCTGTTGGGTTAATAATGTTCTTGTAAGAGGAAGAAGTTATTTAATGAACCAATCTCTTCGATGGTTCGGGTCTATGGGGTAGATTCACTTTCTGATTGTGTCTTTAAACCTTCTCATTGGCTCCAAAGTTGTTTCCACTTATTGCTGCTTAATTTCCCATAGTTCATAAAATCCTTGTTGATTCGTGTGAGGGAGTTTGAATTCTTTTACAAATTCCCTTTTCACATCATCCACTGTAGGATTCTGATATAGCTCTAACCATTTAATGAACCACCTCAAGGCTCTGTCCCTAAGAGCGGTTTGAAACTCAATCAATTGGCAATATCTGGCGTTTGGCGGGCACTCCATATGGCTTCACACAAGTACTAATGCTACTCCACATCATCATTCCCTTTCCCTAAGAACTATGGATATCGCGTGAATGACCCCATAATATCTAATTGTGCTTGAGGAAGAAGTAAAAATCCTCTTTATCCAGGCTGTGATGATCCTTGCGGGCTGTTTCCAGTACTAACGCTACTACTAGTACAAGCTTGAAATGTATTTTGAACACTATGAACTCTAATGACTTTAATTGTCTTTGATAAAAATTAATCAGGGTTTTTGTACAAGGGAAAGGTTGGGAAAGGTTCTACTTGGGAACGAGGAGATTGTATTTCCTTGTGTCTTGGACACTTCTCTTTCCGCAAATAATATTTCCATCATGATATGCATGTCAATATCTGAGTCATATTTTGAGATTTCACCTTCTATTATGTTTGGCATCTCTTCTTCTGCGGATTAGGATGGGCTCATGTTAGCTTCTTGATTATTAACTCTCCCAATAGACACTTCTTTCATCATCGTACCCACTGCAACTTCTTCTTCTATCGGACTTCACAAAACCTCTCCTACTTGGTGCACATCCTTATTTTTCCTATTGATCTCCCATATTTCCCTTTCCCGCCAACTCTCTACAATTTGTGCTCTTCGATGCGCCCTTAGATCCGTATATTTCTTAGATTCATCTAATTCCATCTTATTAATCTCCTCACATCTCCCTGTCCCATAGCATCCCTCCCTTTAGGTCCTTCCCCTAGTACTAGGTGTTTACGCTTCTGTGCTCGAAACTTAGAAGACCAACAAACCTTCTTCCACCATTGGAACTTTAATCCACAATAGGATCTCCTTCAATAGTTTCCCTTACAACCTTGGTCTGAATATATTTTCGGCTTTAGAGAAGGACTAGTGGATTTTTGTAGCAAATTCAATAATGTACCCTTCTAGCATGGACTATATTGAGAATTTTACTGCTTGGGTTAGATCTGTGTCCAACCGATGTAATGCTACTAGATTTTATTGTGTACAAGTGCGACGAGATCAGTTTTGTTCACGTGCTTTTACTTTTATATGTAGCCTCCATAACTAATTATAAAGCTCTTGATGGAATTTACCCCAAAATATCATGTACTTATCACTTCCTGAATCTGAATACAAGATATGTTCCTTCAAATTCCTTTCCTTTTGTTGTCTGAGTTGGGATTATTGTCAAATGAATCTATCTACATGGTTATCCCACCAGCTTTGTAGTTATCTATTATATATCCTTGATACCATATTCCAACTCTCCTTTAAATTTCAGGTTGCGACAAGGAAAGCATTAGTTTGATGAAAATAATAACCGAGTAAAGGCCCAGGTTCAGGAAAGGGGGCCAACAAGGCTCTCCTCTAGTCTAGGACAACGTCGACATTTTCACCTTACTCAAGACTGAGTAAGGAGTGTCAGCCAAGGCATGTCGTGACCTTAATAAGATGAGAGAGTTGAGAATGGGATATCATAAAGCACCATCAATTGTTACTTCTTTATTATATAACCATCACAACTAAGGAATCATTATGCAAGATCTAAACATGCTATCAAGTAAAAAGGAGTGAGAGATACGTAATAAAAAAAAAAATTTAATTTACAACTATTAAGATAATAACAATAATCAAGAAAATACACACAATATATATGCCAACAAGCATCTCCTTATATTAGATTCATCACAATACATTACATCAACCACAGAGATGTATCTCCTAGAGGAACAGTCAGGACTAACAATACAGAGTTGCAGAGAAAGCACATCCCAGAGCGGTCTTCTTCTCTTCCGTGACTATCCTCCCCCCTCTTCCTTCCTATTTTACTTTCATATCCCCCTTACCATCCAACCAAAATTCTAGTCTATCCTATCCTTTCACTTGGTTGCCTCCACAACTTGGTTGTTATTTCTTTCTTTTTCCATTTACCATTCGCAACTCAAAGTCTACTCTAGTTCACTCCCTGTCACTCGCGAATCCGCAATGATTATCCTACCACCTTATATCACTCCATCTATCTCAAAAATTCTTTTTAATTCCAAAAATGAATGCCCCAATAGGGTCTAAATGTTGTGAAACCAGCTCCAAAATTAGAAGAAAAGAGATATCAATGCCTTCGAAATAAGCCACTTCGAGGGGGAAACCTCCAATACATTACATGAATGAAAAATTCTTGGATGATACAAATTACAAAACCTCCTTTCTATATATAGGAGTCCATGGGGCCACAATGTAATCCTATCTGACCTAACAATAATAATTTAAGGGCACAATAATAACAATATGGGGGTTACAGGGGTACAATAATAACAATAAGGGGGTTACACTAACAACAATAAGGGACTATACTAGTAATATACGGACCTAACATGCCCCTCTCCTTAAAAAAAGTGTTGTCCTCAATGCTTGAGTAGCTTTGGGTGCTTCTGTATTAAATTCTCATCCTCCCATGTAGAATCTTTAGTGGGTAAATTCTTCCACTTGATGAGATACTCTGAAATTGATCGATTTCGTAGCTGTCGAGTTCTTGTTTTCGTGACCGCTTCAGGTTCCAATATTATTTTTCCTTCCTCATCAAGTTTTGGCAATATTGTTTGAAATGGAATATTTTCACCTATAACCTTCTTTAAGCATGAAACATGGAAAGCTAGATGCATTCGTGAAGAAGCGGGAAGCTCCAATTTGTATGCCATAGTACCAATCTTTTGCAACACCTTGTAAGGGCCATAGTACTTTGGCGATAATTTATTATCCTTCTTAGCTTGCTTGAGGGACATTTGCTTGTATGGTTGTAGCCATAAAAATACCCAGTCTCCTACATCAAAACTTCTCTCGCTACGATGTTGATTCTGCTGGAAAACCAAACATTCCGCCACAAGCTTTTGAATGTCAGATTTAAGGCCATCCCAAAAAAAATCTTTCTTCACCATGTGGTAAGTTTTTAAAAATCTTGAGTGTCCTCCTAAAGGAGAAGTGTGAAATTCCAAAAGAATATTTTGTTTTAGTTGGGAATTCTTACAAATATATAAGCGATCCTTGTACCATAAGGAATCATTTTTCCAACTAAATGTATCAGATGTACTAAGATCTTTCTACAAATTTGAATGAGTGTCCACACTTACTCGTCCTTCTTCCATTCATCTCTTTCTTCGATTATCCAATCTGGTTGGATAATATAAATGGCACAAAGCAATGCTTCCACCTCTTCATTCTTTCTTGAGAGTGCATCTGTAACAACATTTATCTTCCCTTTTTTTAGATTATTTCAAAGTCATAACCCAACATCTTTGTGACCCATTTTTGCTGCTCTTCTAAAGATAGTCTTTGTTCCAAAAAGTGTTTAATACTATCATGATAATTTTTTACCTTGAAGTGTCTTCCCATTAGGTAAGTTTGCCATTTCTTTAGTGCATGCAGTATTGCTAACATTTCCTTCTCATAAATAGCTTTATGTAAATACTTTCCTTTGATTGGACGACTTTCAAAAGCAATGGGTCTTCCTTCTTGCACTAAAACAACACCAATTCCATTTCCTGAGGCATCACATTCCACAATAAAGGTTTTTGTGAAGTTTGGCGTAGCTAATACCAGTGCTAGGCACATTGCCTCTTTAAGATGCTCAAAGGCCTTAGTTTCTCCAAGATTCCATGAAAATGCATCTTTCTTCAATAATGTTGTTAGAGCCGCTGCTATTCTCCCATAATTATTAACAAACTTGCGATAATAACCTGTTAACCTGAGAAATCCTCGCAACTGCTTTATGGTTGTGGGGACTTTCCATTCCTTAATGGATTTAATTTTGTTAGGGTCTACCTTAACACCCTTGTGAGATACAATATGACCCAGATATTCCACCTCTTGTACTCTAAAGAAACATTTGGATGTTTTTGCATATAATTGTTTCTCCTGCAATAGTTTGAGCACCCTATCAACATGTTGAACATGATCCTTCCAAGATCTGTTGTAGATTAGTATATCATCAAAAAATACTAGCAAAAATTTTCTAAGGAAGGGTTTGAAAATGGAATTCATCAACCATTGAAATGTAGAAGGTGCATTGGTAAGGCCAAAATGCATGACCAAAAATTCATAATGACCCTTATGAGTTCAAAATGCTATTTTGGAATATCTTGAGTCTTCAATCTAATTTGATGACATCCTGAACGAAGATCCAACTTGGTAAAATAAATTGCTCCATGTAATTCATCCAATAGTTCATCAATCATAGGAATGGGAAATTTATCTTTAATGGTGAGCTTACTGAGCTCCCTATAATTTGAACACATGCGCCATGATCCATCCTTCTTGTGTACCAATACTATAGGAGCAGAGAGATAACTTTGACTAGGTTGAATTATACCCGCCTCTAACATTTATGCAATCATACGTTCAATTTCACTCTTTTGGACATAAGGATATCTATAAGGCCTGATGTTTGGAGGAACACTTCCTGGAATCAAATGAATAACATGATCATGATCACAAATAGGTGGGATTCCTTTGGGAGTTTCAAACACCTTTGAATGATTGTCCAAGACTTTTTGGAGATTTGCAGAAATAGATGATTTTGATGTTGGAACTTCTAGTGAGCATAATTGTGCAATTATGCCTCGTTGTTCTTTCTTTAGAAGCTTTGTCATGACATTAGAGCTTATTATGTTTCCTGGCTTCCCTGCAATACCCCGTAATTCGACTTCCTTTCCTTCTGAAAAAAATTCAAGAAAAGTTCTTGAAAATTAAAAGCTACCATCCCCAAAGATTATAACCATTGTACTCTTAGTACAACATCAACACCTCCCATACGAATGGAAAGCATTGGACTATTCAATACATATTCCCCCATGGTTAGCTTGATATTATGGAATTTTCTAGAGAAATTTATAGTTCCTCCATTTGCAACAATCACTTGAAATTCTGGTGCTGGGTATAGGAAACAATTCAAATCCTTGGCTACCTTACAATGAATAAAATTATGGGTACTACCTGAATCAATAAACACTATTACCTTTTTCTTCTTGCTATGTCCTTCTATCTTGAGATTTTGAGGAGTGGTAATTCCTACCAATGCATTACACGATATCTTCGGACTCATTTCTTCCTCTTCTAGGGCTGGTTCCTGTATCCTCTTCTTTTGAAGATTCTTGTTCATTTTCTTGTTCCTCTTCACAATCTATGTAAAATAATTTCTTCTCAGCACACTTATGACCTTTAATTTATTTTCTATTACAACTGTAGCAAAGGCCTTTTTCTCTTTTTTCTTCCAATTGTTGTGGTGTCAACCTTGTAGGTTGTGGACATCTAGGAGTAGCAACACTTCCATCTTTATAGAAGTGAGTGGTAGGCTTCCTTGTCACCATAATTTTACATTCAATTTTTCTTTCCAACCTGAATGCCTTCTCCAATGAATCAGGTTCCAAAACACGAACTTCATGTTGGATGTTATCCTTTAAAGTACATATGAAGAGATCAATCCTATGTTCCTATAGAATATCAGTTACCCTTATATTCAATTTTTGGAAGTCCTCAATGTGCTCCCCCATTGAACACTTTTGTTTGAGATTTATCAATTGGCTAAAGAAAGTGTTGCTCTTTGTATCCTCATAATGTGCTATCATTTCCTTCATAAAAATTGACCAAGTGACAATTTTTTTACGGGAGCAAAGCCATCGATACCATACAAATGTATTTTGTTCTAAATGTAAAGTTGCAATGCATACCTTTTGTGTGTTTTGCACATTATTGAGATCAAAATATTGCTCCATCCGTAGTATCCATGTTACAGGATCATTTCCATCAAACTTCCTCATATCCATTTTTGGAATATGGTGGTTCTTCCCTCCAACATTAGAGTTTATGAAATCACGATTAACATTTATTTTGTTCTCATCATGAGTTTCCTCTACTATCTTTTCACCATTAGGAAAATTTTCTTGTATCAACTTTGTCAAACCTTCCATGTCTGCTTTTAGATCATTCTTCATGTTTTCCATCTTAGCTTCCATGTCATCCATCTTAGATTCCATGCCAGCTTCCATGCCATCCATCTTAGCTTCCATGCCATTCTTCAAACCATCCATCTTAGATTCCACGCCTTTATTCAAACCATCCATCTTAGTTTCCATGCCTTTCTTCAAAACTTCCATGTCATTTTTTGTTGCTCTTTGCGAGAGCGAAATTTGTTGCACTTGCTCTTGTAATTTTGATATGTCATGTTGCCATTCTTCATCTTCATGAGTCACAGTAGAGCCTTCTAAAGGCTTAATGGGTGTTGAATTCTTTTTAGGGGCCATTTTAGAATCTAATACTGATATATATTCTACAATATGCCCTTGGAATCAATTCAACTTGATTCTTTAAACAAGACTTATGCAATTTGGAAAACAAAATACACACCTTTTACTTGCTTTTGAGGAGCTCGATATTGAAATTGACTTATCACTATACTTGAAAATCCTCAATATTTAAAATTCAGCCCTGTAGTAGTCCTCTAAAGCTTCTTTCAAATGCCATAGATCTAACTTGATTTGGATTCTTCAAGACAAATTTATGTCCACTCTCCCACAGTGACCTAATTATGGACTGGTTGAGTAGAGCGAACTTGAATGACTTTCCACGGGTCACTGTTTTCTCCTTTGGCTCTAAAATTATAGACAAGAAACTAAAGTCTGTTTACTTCCAGTCACTTTTTACAGAATTCCAATCTGATGCTCAGAGAGAGATTTATGAATATTTTCCCACGATCACCTCTTTGAGATGATATTCAAGAGCCTGAAAAAGACCTAACTTCCAGAGATCATATCTTCAAAACTATTGCAAACCAAGCTCTGAAATTTTGCGACCATGGTCCTTAGGATTTCAGCTTCACGGTCTAAAAATTTCATCTTCTGAACCTTCGTAGAAAAATATTTATAATGAAAATTCCGCGATGACCTTTTTAAGTGAAATTCAGGAGCCTGCAAAAAGCCCTAACTTGCACAGATCATATCTCCAAAAATATTACGAACCAAGCTCTAAAATTTTGTGACGATGTTCCTCAAGATTTTAGCTTCTTACTCTAAACATTTCAGCTTTTGAATCTTCGTAGAAAAAAAATTATAACAAAAATTCCGTAATGACCTGTTTGGAGCAGCGAAACCCTTGAATCCAAAGCTCTGATACCAAATGTTGTGAAACCAGCTCCAAAAATAGAAGAAAAGAGATATCAATGCCTTAGAAATAAGCCACTTAGAGGGTGTAACCTCCAATACATTACATGAATGAAACATTCTTGGATGATACAAATTACAAAACCTCCTTTCTATATATAGGAGTCCATGGGGCCACAATTTAATCCTAGCCGACCTAACAATAATAATTTAAGGGCACAATAATAACAATATGGGGGTTATAGGGGTATAATAATAACAATAAGGGGGTTACACTAACAACAATAAGGGACTATACCAGTAATATAGGGGCCTAACACTAAAACTATTTTAATGCCATAGCAAAGGTTGATGGGAGGGGAGTGGAAACTTCCTTCGGTAGGGTTCCCATTAACCCCAAATCATAACGCAACCGAACCCCACAGGCAACCAGAGTTTGAAAATCAACGGGAAAACGGTAAATAAAACTATGCATCCAAATGGTCACGAGAGTGCCACTTGGCACATTTTTTATCAGGACATGGGTCGACCAATTCAAATTAATGAAGCAGTGATTTGCACCTGGTGCAGAAAGAATCACGCTGACGTGGAGTGATTTTTTCGCTCCACATGGCCGCAAAAGGTGGAAATTGTAGAACAGATTTCACAAAAGTACGAATTGTAGGACAGTTGTTGGGCCTCTGTTTTGTCTTATTTTTATCCATTTCTCTCATGTTGCCGATTGATTAAATGACTATTGTGCAAGTATTTGTTACTTCTTTGTTTTAACAAGATTAAAATATCATTATTAAAAGCCTGTCTATTGCAGGTTTAAAACTAGTTCGATCATGCATTTACCTACCTGCAATGTGCAATGGATTCCTGCACCAGAGCAAGTAGAACTGATGTAGATATAGTTAAGAAATTGAAGGACCTTGCAGATGCAGACATTAATCTTGCTACACACAGACTTGACTCTAAGGACTAGATTGTGGTTTGTGAAGCACTAAACCATGTGGTCAATTGTCAATTTTTTATAAGGAAACGATGCTTCAAATGCTAGGTAATGTAACCATGTTGATGGTGAAGTCCTTAAAGAATTTGATAAGTGCTCTCAGCAAAAACATATGAGGGTATTTCTTCCTTGACCATATGGTTGTAGCTGTCGGCCTCGTCTATTGTTCTAGACTAACATCGATGCAATGGGCAGTGCTTCCACCTATGCATAGAGAGTGAACTGGAAATTGCGTGAAAGCATTGGAAATATGCGCCTGAAAACACCGATCTTGGTTTCCCAACTAAGGTTGATATATTCACCTTGGGTATGTCAGTTTACGAAATGATGGTCATAAAGCATCACAGTGGACCTAAAAGTGTAGACATTATGAGGGGCCATGACATCAAACTTGATGTTAATCTTCCTGGTTTTTCATGGGACGTTCTCCGGCTTCTACAGTCCATGGTGGAGAAGGACCCAGGGATCGTGTGTCAGCTGAATATTATGGCTGAGGAGAAGAAAGCAGTCACCTAGGCAGAAGAAACTCATGAGCATTTGATCTCTTTTCCCTTCAATTAGGAACACGATTTCTTGATCATAAGAAATGGGGAGAAGGTGAAATTTTAAGCACTGGGAGGGAAGATTGTGGGTTTGTTATTTGCTGCCCAATATTACTCTGAAATGAGGATTTTCACTCATGTTTTGTTCAATGTATATAAAAAGATATTGGACAAAGGCAACTTCAAGATCGTCTACCTTTCCCAAGATATAGATGATAGCGACTTATCGTTATTGTTGAAGAGAAGGGATATTTCGTAAAAGAAAAAGTGACCCAAGTGGAATTTCATATGTTCAGTGCTATGTGAATTTGACTTTGATTGTTCCAGAGCAAACGAGTTGTAATTCCACCTATAAGCTAAAACAATCTCTACCTTTGTTCTTGGAAATTTGAGGAGGTAGTTGGTTCAGCAATATCATCCTTCGAGGAAAGAGGAACGATTCACCAGAATCGTTCCATATTTTGACATTGTGTTGTAACCTAATTTCATTTCCAGAAAATTGTTAAAATCACTAATTTGCCCTCCTTTCGATGCTATATAAAAGATTTTCGGGAGCAAGGGCAGGAAGAAAATTATACAATTAGACAAACATTGAAATAAGAAAATCAATCAAGGAAATGCGCAAAAGGGAAGAGGAGTTGTCCAAATGTAGCCTCACACAGTTCATAACTAGCGGATCACTCCTCTTGTCTTGTTGAGGCTGAGTGTTGTATGCAGAATGTGAAGCCTGTGTTTTGAAGATTAATTGAAAAAAATTTCTAGCATGCTTTGTTCGATTCTTTATCGCATCTAATGGTTTTAATTATTATGTGAATCAGGTCATGAATAGAGCATGCAGGGTGGCTGGGTTGGCCGCCAAACCAGTTCGACACTGCTCTCCATCTCTTAAGATTAAATAGCATTCAACTTATTAATTACTGTGCGAAGTGATTCAATTAATTTTGGTCTCTTTCCTTCTTTAAATTGTCGCTATTTAATTTTCTGCAATGTTTTCCTTTCAGCTCTAAAATTAATTCGATTTGCTGCATTGAAGAAGTTGTGCTTGCACTTAAAACATTTCTTCATCTCAAATAAGATTGTGTCCCTTCTAAGTTGTAACCTGAGGTTGACTTGAGTGTTTATGGTCTTGAGGTATTAACACATGTATTCAATCCACTCTTGTAGAACCCATGCATCATTCAGGAAGGAGAAATCACATATAAACCATTGTTATCTAAAATCCATGATGGAAATCACATTATGTTAATATTTATTTTCCATTAAGATTATGGGCAGTCTTTACAAGGTTAATATTTGGGGACAAGGAAGGCGAGATATAAAAATTGAATAAATTTCTTTACAAGTTATTTACACAGTAGATTTACTCGTTATATTGTTGATATTTCACATATATATTAGTGCAGGTAGAATTAGTACAGGCATAATGGTTTTGAATTTCTTCCAGCATTTACAGTCTTTTGATATTGTGTTGACATTGCTTGATTTCTAGTTATGATTTCCTTTATGTTTGCTCAGACTTAGAATTTCCTTCTGCATTGATATTACAGGATTGTCTTTTATTTCCCGCATGATTTAACTGTTTGGATTGTTGTTTTCTCGAGTTCTCTTTTAGTGTAGGATTTCATTTATTGTCGAGATTAATGCACAAGATAGACTAGAGTTTCATTTGCAGGTTGTTGGGGGATTTCTCTGGCATTTCCAGTGTTGTGTCTCGAATTTCACAAACTATTCGGATTGAAAAATTAAATGTTGGTACATTTATAGACCCTATACTGCAACCAACAATAGTCAGTAGAAAAACTTCTATGGAGCATAACTCACTAAATTTTTTACCTTTTTTGGATGCAAAAAGAGCCCAACTAAGGGATTTTTATTGCTCTGGAGCCATTGGAGACATATTTTTAGCATTTTTAGCATTGTAACTTAATGTAAACACATATTTTTTAGCATAATTAAAACTGCACAACATTGGAAGCTGGACCAGGAGATGTAGCCCAGGAGAGGTGAAATCCTTCATCATTTGTTGTATTGTGTATGCTACTATGGTACTGATGTCTTATTTATTTTATGCAAAATTGAGTTTCAAAGAACGTTAATGTGTTAATGAATTTGACATAATTGACTAAAAATCCTAATCATTTCACTAGAAATTTGTACCGTAAACTCTCAAGCTTTCATATACACATCAATCCCCTTCATGCAAATTTTTCCTAAACTCCTTCAAACTTCGTGCAACTATGGAACTTGGATCGTGAGGAGATAAATTATTCATATTTTCATTCATTCAATGCCCTTGAAAAACCAACAACTAGTCCATCCCAAGAGGGAAATAAATGTAGGGTATCTATGTGTCTTTGCTATGAGATATTTGTGGATGAATTTTCCAGTGGACATGGATGCTTGGGTAATTGGCAATGATGACAAGAATAGGATGATTTTCTACCCATTCAAGAATAATCAAACTTATATTTTTGCCCCTAAATATAGGTGAAGTGTTTGTCTCAAATGTTAAACACCTCAACTTGAGCACACAATAGTCCAGAAAAAATTCTCAACATCATATTATTAATTGTGAATATCTAGATGCTAAAAAACAATCAAAATTTGCACTTTATTGTAATAGAGGATAAAATGGGAAAAATTTGAGGAGAACATATATATGAAAATGATTTTGATGATGATGTTAGGATGGAAATAATAGTGTTGGGAAAAAAAAAGGATCGCCTCTTAACAATCCAAGTGAAAACACTAACCAATATCCTAATGCCAACAAATGAAAATCTTGAATAGAGAAATGCAGTGTCTTCAATATCAAGTGTAGTAGTTGTAGGCATTGTACTAGGGAAATATTGAAGGAAGTGAGCATAACATGTCATTAGCGAATTTGGCCCAATGTCCTCTAGTTAGATGACTTAACGTCAACTAAGTAACATGAAAATTTGATCCTCTTATATGGTTAGAAGTTATTTTTATAATTTTAGATCCAATTTACCTTATAAATTAAAATAATGATTTCATAACATATTTAAATTTAATTAATAAGCACATAAAATTTTAAGATTCTTTACCATGAATATTTACCTTCATTTTAACATGGATAGTATTAACGTTTAAATAGGCTTTCTTACAATACCATGGGTCAATACCATGGCTTATCAATGTACCACAACCCAAAAACCATAACTCATTTCAAAAAAAATATATATAAATAATTTAATTTAATTATTTGTTTCCATAGAGTTGTATGTAAAGACGTGTAATACATTGTAAACATTTTGACTTGGTCAAATAAAATAAAAATAAAATAAAATTTAAAAATTATCAAATCATATCAAAAATTTAAAAATATTAAAAAAAAAAAAAAATAGATACAATTGCGATATCTTGTACCATTAACAATGAAAGTTGGGGTCCAAAATAAGCTCGAAATTGGTCCCTTTTAGTATTTCCCTCATCTCCTAGTTCTTCATGGTCCTCCAATTCATATCGAAATCCATGGATGGCATTTTGAAATATATATATATATATAGGGTTAAAGATCAATAATTATTTCATCGGACTTAAAAAGCATTATTATCATAATTATAATAAAATAAATAAATAATTATAAGAGTGTTAATAAAATATTATATTAATATATATTAACTGAAAATTTTAATATTAAATTATTATCTATTTATTAAATATTAAATGGGAAAATGAAATGTAAACTATAAATATCCTTATTGAGATGGGATAGAAGCACTTTAGCAATATGTCTATTAGGATGGGGATAGAAGCACTTCAGTTTTATGTGGAAAGCTTATTGTCTGTGCAAAGGTTAGGGGAAAAAGAAAAAGCAAATGACTTATAGGTATTTTTTATGATTTTCTTTTATATATATAAGTTTAGAAATCCTTTTGTTTTTAAATTTTCAATAATAAATAGTTGAGTTGTAAATCTTTTAAATGTGTATCAATTTGTTTTTAGAATTATTTTTCTTAAATTGATATAGTTCTATTCAATTATAATTTATAGGTTTATACAATTGATATAGTTCTATGTAATTAGAATTTATAGGTTTATCCTTCTACGATGCTACTTTCGAGCCCTTCTCCGTACTTTTTCTCGACTGCGAACCCTTCTGCGATGATGCTTCTGTGCCCTTCCCCATGATTTTACCCTATCCTCCAGTTTCTTTGGTGATGACAGGCTAGGTGACCTTCGTGGTGCTCGTCCCTACCAATTCCTTCGTGCCTGATTTGAAGCCTAGCTTCCAGTGCGGAGGCCAAGTCGCAATTAGGCGGTCAATGTCTTCATCATCAACCATGTAGGGGAGCGAAACCCACACTGGATCCTTGCGGCCTCGGATTTTTACATTATGCATAGTTACCTGGAACGCGGTGATGCTTTTATACTTGTCATAAATGGTTGGCAATAAGCGTGGTCGGGAGTTGATAGCTGCTGCGAGCCCACTCCGAAACAGGACCCAGAAGACTTGATTGTCCTCAATGCGTTGTGTGTCCTTTGAGTCCCACAAGTTTGCATATCTTGCCCCTTCGCACATACCTGGGGTGAGCTCAGGGAGGACCGAGTCCTCAAGTGCTTCCCATGTGACCAACATGATGAGAAGTAGTAGCCAAGAGTAGCAAAAGGTGTGCCCTTGATCTTGGGCTTCGTGGACATTCGCCAGGAATTCGTTGCATAGTTACTGGGCCCAATTGAAGCAAACCCCCTTTTCACATTGGCCCACCAGCTGAATTACATATGCAGGGATAGTGGCAGCCTGGAATTTTCACATTAGCTTGCACGCCAGTAGCAAGGTACCCATCTGCGTACCAAGGTCGTTGATGGTGCTGATCATAAACCCTCGAGTGTTCCTTTGCACATGGTAATCCTCGTGTACCTTGTAAGAGATATTTCGCTCATAATTTTTGCTGACGCGCAGCATAGGGACTAATCCTTCCATGGGGAGGCTAGTAATCCAGTGAATAAATGCAAAATCAATAGGAATTCGATCCTAGATCCATAAGCTGCCATCATGTACTAGGGCAAGCAGCTGGTGCACCAGTTGGTTTGTGATATTATAGTGGCCGAAGTGCGGCATTATCAGTAGGTTTAAGAGTCTGGACCCAGCCAAGCCACGCACCCATCGCATGGGGACTATCTTTATCCCGTCGTCTTCCAATACCCTTTCGAGGTACAGCTCAGGCGCTAGCTCAGGGAAGGCCTCCAAATTAGCCAGATCATGGTCATCGAATTTTACCTCATGGAGCTTACTAAAGGGTTCACCAATGACGGGGACCTCGCCCGGAGTCAGCGACATCTTTAGGTAGGTGCACAGGCCATCAAGATTATTTTGCATGTGTGTCGAGGGCTTGCGGTGTTGAAAATGCAGCAAGATGATGGAGCTTAGTGAAATGAAGTCGCCTTCACCAAGTGGGCCCGCATGCAAATTCTGGCGCAAAATCTATTTTTAGACATATGGAGCATGGTTCGGGGATTCCAGTTTGAGATTCTTGAAGTATGTGTCATGTTGGTAAAAATAGATGAGACTCTATTTTTTAGGTCAAAGAGGTCGAAGTCTATTTTTAGACTACCTCTCCTTAAAACAGGGAAGTCAAATATTATTTACCCTTAATAATATTTAGACTATAAACAACAATTTACTCTCTTGGAGCACTTCAGTTCGAGCTACAGAAGTGGCTCATGCATCTGACAGAGGAATCATGTGGTTCCCAAGGGTTTGATGGTATCATGCATGGTTGACTTCAGTTGGACTTCAGTGGCAGAAGTTTGGAGGAGTTAATGAGACAGATAGTGGAGTTGTGTTCTGTTTATTTTAGTTGAACTGATTGAGATTAGTTTAACTAGATAATCAATTAGTTATGAGTGGAGTGAATTAAATATTATTTAATTCATTAATTAGTAACTCATTATTCAACTCAAGAACACATCAGTTCACTACAGTGTATGATCAGTTCAGTGAAGACCAGTGAAAGAGGTAGATGAAAGGGTGGAGTTAGCTATCAGTTGTGACTATACTGTTGCTATTTGCAACACACAGATAGGTGGAGTAAGCCCACGAGGATTGCGCAGTTCAGGCTGGTGGTTTATCTATATAAAGAGGCCATCCCATAGCATTGAAACATGCAATAGAGGCAAGGCAATTGGCGGTGAGTTTTGAACCAGTAACTTGTTCAAAACTGAGCTAGATTGTGGGTAACTTTATGAGAAAGTACTGAGTACTTGTGAGGAGTATTGTACTGAGTTTGTTACTTGATTTCTCCATTATAATATACACAATAGCTGCGGGGTTTTCAGCTATAAGCTTTCCCCATACATACCGTGTTAATGTGTATGATGATTTGATGTGTTATCGCTTGATTTTATTTCCGCATGTTTGATGATCTGAGTGGAAGAGATTATGTGTTGCATATGAATTTGAATTGTATGTGATCAGGATAGTCTCGGTGAATAATTAATCATTATTCAACAAATTTCTACATGGTATCGGAGCTATTTAAGTTCAAATTGATCATCACAGTGATTACAAACTTATTTCGGTAGACAGAGTCTGCATGCGGGCCAGGTAGCCTCCGGATTCATCTTTCTTCGGAAAGTGAAAGGTCTGGTAAATGCCCCTTGCAGTCAATCTCCGTGCTAGAAATAATTTGTTCTCACAGATCTAGAGCGGTTGAGCTTTGAGGTGGAATTTGAAATTTTGCAGCAGTTTTGTTTTCTTGGTGCCAGTGTTGAAAATGTCTTTCAACGGTTTGCGACTCGAATATGCTCTTGAAGGCAGTTCGAATTATGTTGCATGGAAGGATCGCATGGAGGAAGTATTAGAAGATAATGGTCTGAAGGAGTTCATAGATAAGGATGTCCAAAAGCCCACTGATGCAGCTGAAGTCGATGCATGGCAAAAGAAGATGGCGAAGTGTCGAAGGATCCCGTTGGAGGGCGTCAAGGATCATATTGTATCCAGCCTGCATGGAAAGGCTACTCCATATTTAATGTGGAAAGCTTTGACAGATCTATTCCAGAGTAAGAGTGACCAAAGGAAGCTGGCGCTCAAAGATAAGCTCAGGAACATCAAGATGGAGAAGGGCGACAGTATTGCCAAATACCTCAGTATCGCCAAAAGCTCACTGATCGCATGCTTGGTTTCAAGTGTGCTGGGATCGGTATGGTTCTTGGACAGCGGTGCGTCATTTCATATGACGGGAGATTGGGAGTTGTTCTCAGATCTGGAGGACAAAGATTTGGGTGTGCACATCGAGATGGGCGATGATGGTAGATATAGTGCGACTGGTATCGGTACCATATCATTTCAGAGGGAGTCTGGTAAACCCTCTGTCTTGAAGGATGTCATGCATGTACCTGGATTGAAGAAGAACCTGATTTCTGTGGCGATGTTGGAGGATAAGGGGTATGATGTGGTCTTCAGCGAAGGAAAAGCCTTCCTACGCAGTAAGACTACTGGAGAGACCCGGAAGATAGGGGTTCGGACCAAGAACCTTTATTAGTTGCAGGTAGATGGCTGCGCAGCTATGGCATGCAAGGCGGGAGAAGTGGTGAGCCGAGATGATGAGGGTGAACTGTGGCATAGGAGATTGGGCCACCTTCACCATGGAGCTTTGAATATTCTGCATCAGATTTCTATTCGGCTTCCTAAGGGCACCCTTGCGCAGTCAGATCAGTGCAAGGGGTGTACTTTAGGGAAGTATGTGAAAGCCACCTTTCACGAGAAGGATAGTCGCGCCACGATGATCCTTGAGAGAGTTCACACAAACGTGTGTGGTCCTTTCTTAGTTTCTTCGACAGAAAAGCACAGGTATTATGTGATCTTTGTTGATGATTTCTCTCTAAAGTGCTAGATCTTCTTCATGCAGAAGAAGAGCGATACATTCGCGAAGTTCTGTGAGTTTAAAGCACTGGTCGAGAAGGAGTCGAGGAAGAAGGTGATTGCTCTAAGGAGTGATAACGGTGGTGAATTCATCTCGGCTGAATTCAAGGAGTTCTGCAGCGCAGAAGGGATTCGGAGAGAGCTCATCGCACCCCATAACCCACAGCAGAACGGGGTGGCTGAGCGGAAGAACAGAACGATCGTGGGTGCTGCACATGCGATGTTGCATGATCAGGGCCTACCCCTTCACTTGTGGGCTGAGGCATGCAATACAACAGTGTATGTGCAGAACCGTTGTCCTCACAAGGTTCTTGGCATGAGTACACCGGAGGAGGCTTATTCTGGCAGGAGGCCTGATATTTCCCATTTGCGGATTTTTGGTTCTCCTGTCTACATGCATGTGACGAAGGATGCGAGAAGGAAGCTGGATCCAACTGCTGAGGTTGGAATATTTGTGGGGTACACTGATACACCTCACAACTATCGGGTGTATTTGTCAGACAGTCGCAAGACTGTTGTGCGACTGGATATAAAATTTCAGGAGGAGAAAGCCATGCAGTGTTCGCTTGAGAGGGAGCTACACTTGCATGCAGATGAGGAGCTGTTAGTTCCTAAGGAGGAGCTTCCGGATGTGGATCACCCACAAGAGGAAGTTCAGGAGGTGGAAGAAACCACCCATGCAGCGCCAACCATCAGAGGGCGCATGCGCACTACAGAAGCTGAGCGACTGGCTCGAGATGCAGAGAAGGTTGTAGGGACACCTACAACACAGCGCAGACAGAGGCAGTCACCGGATCGGTACACTGGATACATGGCTCTTGTGAGTAAATGTGTTGTGACGGAGCCATCCTCTTTTGAGGAAGCTGTGGAGGAACCCGCATGGGTTGATGCCATGATCGAAGAATATGATTCGATCGTCAGGAATAGTGCATGGGAGATTTTCCCAAGACCGGTGGGGAAATCAGTGGTGGGTTCGCGATGGATCTACAAAGTGAAGCAGGCAGCTGACGGGAGTGTGGAGAAGTACAAGGCGAGATTTGTCACCCGTGGCTTTTCACAGATCGAGGGGATTGACTATGAGGAGACTTTTGCACCTGTCGCAAGGTACTCTTCCATACGGACGATCCTTGCTCTCTCAGCGCAAATGGGGTGGCACATTCATCAGATGGATGTGAAGACTGCGTTCCTTAATGGAGTTATTGAGGAGGAGGTGTACATAGAGCAGCCTGAAGGTTTCGAGATCTTCAGCAGTGAGTCGCATGTGTGCCGACTCAAGAGAGCACTGTACGGGCTGAAGTAAGCACCTCGTGCTTGGTACACTCGGATAGACAGCTACTTCACCGGGCTTGGATTCTCCAAGAGTGAGGCGGATCCTAACCTGTACCAGATTGTGGTGGAGGGGAAGCTGTTGATCATCGTACTGTATGTAGATGATCTGATTTTGACTGGTGATGAGCAGTTGATACTTTCATGCAAGGAGGATCTTGCACGAGAGTTTGAGATGAAGGACTTTGGCATCCTTCATTATTTCCTGGGATTGGAGATTTGACAGCGCAGTTGTGGACTGTTTGTTTCTCAGGGCAAGTATGCCCGAGAGATTCTGGAGAGGTTCAACATACAAGGCTGCAAGCCTGTTGACACTCCTCTTCCTGGTGGTTGGAGGAAGGAGGATGCTACTTCAGCGGAGGTAGTGGATGCCACTGTCTATCGACAGTTGGTGGGGTCGCTTATGTATCCGGTCAATACACGACCCGATATATGCTATGCAGTTAACCAGCTTTCGCAAGCTATGGTTAAGCCTACCAAGCTCTTTTGGAAGGCAGGCAAGCATGTATTGCGCTATATTAGAGGCACATCGAGATATGGTCTATGGTACAGACAGGAGGATGGAGCGTGTTTCTCTGCTTGGCGATGCAGACAAGGTGGAGTCCAACCACCGAAGAGCAATATCCGGAGGAGTTTTCACATTGGGTCGACAACAGCTTCCCCCGGTGGCCACAGTAGCTGCAGATCCGTGGCACTCGCCCGCGTAGGCCGAGTGCACATGGCGCCTAGCTTGGCCGCATGCGAGGCTATTTGGATGAGGAAGATCCCTCACGATTGTTCGTGTTGCATTTGGAGCCTACAAAGTGATTCACTTTGTGATAACCGTAGTTGCATTAAACTCTCGCCAACTAAAGATTTCATGATAGGTCCAACACATCGACATCGTGTACCATCATATCGCATCGTGCAGGTACCATCATATCGCAGATTGTGTTCCACTAGAATCATGATGTTTACATGTTCCCACGAGGATCAGGATGCCGACACCTTGACGAAGGCGCTCACCAGGAGCAAGTTCGAATTCCACAGAGGCAGGATAGGGGTTGCAGATAATCCATATCTTGCTGAGAGGGAGTGTTGAAAATGCAGCAAGATGATGGAGCTTAGTGAAATGAAGTCGCCTTTACTAAGTGGGCCCGCAGGCAAATTCTGGCGCAAAATCTATTTTTAGACTATGTCTATTTTTAGACATATGGAGCATGGTTCGGGGATTCCAGTTTGAGATTCTTGAAGTATGTGTCATGCTGGTAAAAATAGATGAGACTCTATTTTTGAGGTCAAAGAGGTCGAAGTCTATTTTTAGACTGCCTCTCCTTAAAACAGGGAAGTCAAATATTATTTACCCTTAATAATATTTAGACTATAAACTTCAGTTTACTCTCTTGGAGCACTTCAGTTCGAGCTACAGAAGTGGCTCATGCATCTGATAGAGGAATCACGTGGTTCCCAAGGGTTTGATGGCATCATGCATGGTTGACTTCAGTTGGACTTCAGTGACAGAAGTTTGGAGGAGTTAATGAGACAACTAGTGGAGTTGTGTTCTGTTTATTTTAGTTGAACTAATTGAGATTAGTTTAACTAGCTAATAAATTAGTTATGAGTGGAGTGAATTAAATATTATTTAATTCATTAATTAGTAACTCATTATTCAACTCAAGAACACATCAGTTCACTACAGTGCATGATCAGTTCAGTGGAGACCAGTGAAAGAGGTAGATGAAAGGGTGGAGTTAGCTATCAGTTGTGACTATACCGTTGCTATTTGCAACACACAGATAGGTGGAGTAAGCCCATGAGGATTGTGCAGTTCAGGCTGGTGGTTTATCTATATAAAGAGGCCATCCCATAGCATTGAAACATGCAATAGAGGCAAGGCAATTGGCGGTGAGTTTTGAACCAGTAACTTGTTCAAAACTGAGCTAGATTGTGGGTAACTTTATGAGAAAGTACTGAGTACTTGTGAGGAGTATTGTACTGAGTTGTTACTTGATTTCTCCATTATAATATACACAATAGCTACGGGGTTTTCAGCTATAAGCTTTCCCCATACATACTGTGTTAATGTGTATGATGATTTGATGTGTTATTGCTTGATTTTATTTCCGCATGTGTGATGATCTGAGTTGAGTTGAGTGGAAGAGATTATGTGTTGCATATAAATTCGAATTGTATGTGATCAGGATAGTCTTGGTGGATAATTAATCATTATTTAGAAAATTTCTACATGCGGGGTCAAACAAAGGGCTGTAGCCAATTGATTGGTTCAACTATCTGGGCCTTTTCCTGAGCAGACGAAGGCCTCTTGATTGGGTTGGGCGAACTTGCCTAGGCCACTGTCCGTGGGGACTTCACATTTCGAGGAGAGGTGTGGGGCTTCACCCCAACCCATTTCGCAGGGTTCCCTGACCCTTGTGCTTTTTCTTTCCCCTTCTGATTTTCCTTGCTGGGTGTGGACATAACCTCTTCTACTTCAGGAGCAAGTTCCAGTACTTCCTCGGACTCCTGCTCTGTCGAGGTTACAAGCTAAGATGATTTGTCAGGGTTGGTCGCCATCATTCTAGCACAAAAGATAAACTCAGGGTTGCTACTATTAGAGGGTGTAGGACGACGCTCAGACATGAACGAAGTACAATAGGCACAGACTCTCTCAAGGCACAAACTCACAAAGCACAAATTGTACAAGAGATATGAAACCCTCTTCTGATCTATCCTTCTACTTTTATAGCTGCGAGGATCGATCAACAGTTGGGTGAACCTCATTTGAAACCTACCATCAAGTAAACTGTAAAAAAAATTCGGAAATTGTCTCATTAAATTCTAGCCGCCCACATCTTTCAACAGTAAAAAAATTTTTTTACCCAGTTTTACTGTTCCAACGACTAGATTTCATACCTCTTGGGTTTCCAACACACCCCTGTGCTCCCAGCATACCTTCTATGCTCCTAGTGCACCTTATGCACTCTGAACACACTCATGTGCCCCTCGCGCACCCCTCTGGGCTTCCAAATCTGCAGCTGCTCCCTACACGTACAATGGTCCTTTTCACACTTACCTTCCTTGGTGGGCGTACTCTGCCCCATACAATTACTCCGACCATATAGTCATTTGATCCGATATGGTTTGAGCCAGATTCCATTGACATAGCCTGGTAACATATCACCACGCAGGGTAGCTAACCTAACAGCTCCGCCATCCATGACTTATTTTACCGTATAGGGACCTAGCCAGTGCTGACAAAACTTCCCTGGGTGTTTCGCAAACTGGCTATCATACAACAGGACCAATTCCCCCTCTGCAAATGTCTTTTGTCGAATATGTCGATCATGCTATGCCTTATCCCGATCCTTCTGAACCTACTGATGGAAATTAGTAATGAAACGATCTTCCTCCAAAGCCACAAGCTGCGCTAAATGTTCCTCCATGATATTAGGCTCTGCCATGTTCGTAAAGGCTGTGATGCACAAGCTAGGAACAATATACTCCATGGGAATAACAACATCCTTCCCATAGACCATTCGAAATGGTGTCTTCCGAGTCAACTTCTTGCAGGTGGTTCGATAGGCCCAAAGAACATATGGGATGCGCACATCCCAGTCGCTGTGATCGACATTACAAACCTTAGTTAGTTCTCACTCCAAGGTTTTATTAAAAGCTTCTATCGCTCCATTTTCCTGTGGATGATATAGAGTGCTCTTCGCATGGTGGATCCGAAATTCTTCCGTCAAAGCTTGTATTGTTTCGTTAATAAAGTGTGTACCTCTTTCACTTATTAAGATCTTTGGACATCCAAACTTGGTCAGAATCTGCTCAAAAATGTAGTGCACAGTGGTATTTGCAGTGCAATCCTTCACAGCTTGTGCTTCGGCCCATCTGGTTACATAATCAATGGCAGTTATGATGTAGCACGCACCTGTCTTCTTTCCCAATAGGTTTATAGGCCCTAAGAAATCGATGGCCCACTTGTCAAATGCTTGCAGGGAAATTTGCAGTTGCAGGGGAATCTCATCTCGACGTGATGGCCTTCCTATTCGTTGGCATGTATTGCAGGCTTTGTAATAGTCGTGAGAGTCACTATACAAGGTAGTACACCATAGTCCAGCTCTCAAGATCTTTTGCGCCATGGCCTTCCCTACGTAGTGACCTCCTGCTACACCCTCATGAGCTTCTGCTAAGATAGTGTGACTTTCATGCTCCAAAATGTATCTTCGCAGCACTTCGTCAGCTCCCATCTTATAGAGATGACCTGCGATGATGATAAAATCTATTGCGTGGGTTACCAATTATTTCTTCTGTTGTATCTAATGTTCCACAGGTGCCATCCCTGTAGTCAGGAACTGAATGATGTTGGTGAAGTGCACATCAACTACTTTAATGGTGAACAACTACGCATCAGGAAATACCTCTTCCAGGTTGGTCGGTTCTTCCCCGCTTTCAATTCGGGACAAGTGATCTGGCCCAACATTTAACTTCACCATCTTGACAATGATCTCAAAATCATATTCCTGAAACAGTAGTAACCATAAGTAGATTCCCCCCCCCAACACAGGCTTATTCACCAGGTACTTCAAAGCCGAGTGATCTGTAAACATTTTGAAGTGCCCTCCTAACAGATAATTTCGATACTTCTGTAATGCATAGACCATGGTCAATCCCTCCCGCTCCGTAGTGGAGTAATTACACTCCACACCAGAGAGTTTCCTACTAGTGAATGCAACAATATGATCAATGTCTTCATCTCCAGGCTGCGTAAGGACCGCTCCCAGGGCAATCCCCGATGCATCTACATGAACTTGGAATACCTTTTCCCAATCAGAAAAGATGAGAATAGGCATAGAGACCATCTTCTCCTTAAGTAGCTCGAAGCACTTCTGACACTCATCATCCCAAGAAAATGACACATCCTTCTTAAGCAATTTTTCCATAGGTGTTGTGATCAGCACATACCCCTGAATGAACTTCCTGTAGTAGCCTGTGTCCAAGGATCGAGTGCAGTTGTTTCTCAATTGTAGGTACTGCCAAGTTTATGATAAATGCGACTTTGGTAGGATCAACCATCAGTCCTTGTCAAAAAATGATGTGCCCCAGTAATATTTCGAAGGGTACGTAGAATATGCACTTCTTGATATTCAGGGAGATCTGGTGCTTCCTACAGGCATCCAACATCATGCGCAGGTTCGAGACGTGATTTTTTACTAACCCAAAGAGATTCCAGTCATCAAAATAAACCTATAAAAACTTGTGTATGAACTCTTTGAACACTGTGACTACCATGCATGAAAATATGGCCGGGGAATTTTTGAGCCCAAATGGCATGAAAGTATATTGAAAATATCCCCATTCAATAGTGAACATTATTTTGTTGCGATATTCACGTGAAATTTTGATCTGATGGTAGCCCGAGAACCCATCTATAAATGAGTATGCTTCCTGCCCACCCACGCCGGAAATGATTTCATATGAGAACGGCATGGGAAAGGGTTCATGTACGCAGACATCATTTAATATTACACAATTCAACACAGATGCATATCTCTCCCTTCGTCTTTTTCTCCTGAACCACCATCGGACTTACCTAGTCTGATTGTTCAACCGGTTCGATGATACCTGTGATGAGCATATTTTTGAATTCTTCCTTGACATTTTGTTTATACTTAGGGTTCAACCGATAAGGGCGTTGCTTCACAGGGCATGCATCTAGTTTTAAAGTGATGTGCATGACCCCTAGCTCCCCTGTGATCTCCTTGAGTTCTGAGAATTTTGTCGAGAATAAGTCCTGATATTTTGTGAGCAGTTCTGCAACTTTTCCTACTGTATCATCATCCCAGTAGTCCCCAATATTAGCCAAATTAGGTTGCTCTTCTATTCCAATGTTGACTTCTTGCAACTTCAAAGGCTTAGTAACATCGACAGTTTGCAATGGGGTTCCAACAACTGCGCGCTCTCCCTCCAACTCCAAGATAGAGACATTTCGTGGATTTTCATCACACTCTTCTATTGCTAAATTGTGGCAGTTGACAATATCCTGCATCTGTGTTTCCCATGCTGGTGCCCCAAGTGCTGCGTAAGGGCATGATTCATTGAATACTAAGGTATCTATATCCTGCAGAGCTTCGTCAAGCACCTCCGTTCCACCTACTAACCCAAATGTCCCTAAAAACTCCTCCTTCAATGTTTCCTAGTGGTGGGTGTGCTGATGTAGCTCCACATATAAATACCATGTGGTGGGAATTGGTCCCAAGGCATGAATAAATAGATGAACCCATTATTCTATAGTTCGGTCGCAACATTTCTCCATCCAAGCGAACAAATGCTCACACGGGTCCCCTAGACCAAGGAATGTCTTTACGTGCAAGTGAACTAGAGGTTCACATCGCAGGATCATCATATCTCGACATTCTTTCCAATCCTGGAACGCCCCCTTATGTGTGCCCCACTACCTCGCAGGTGTTGCGCACATGGCTAGATTAAAGGCCCATAGCCTCTGCTCCCGTGGGACTTCAGATTCAAATGCTCACAAAAACTCCTTAATACTACCAGAACCATCAAATTAGGGCAGTTCTCTTACCTCTGAGGAGATGCATCGGAATTTCTTTGTGATTCTAAGACATCGTAGCACAGATACATCATGTAATCGATTCTGCCAATTTTCTATCTCACCGTCGGAGTCAAAGAAACATTTGTCCTTTTGCCAGCAAATCACACCATCAGCCGTAGGATTGATCCAATCTTCATCCTGCGTAGTTAATTTATAAATGTGATCCACATCCTCTTCTTCATGCACTGGCTCCGTATATCGTTCTCCTTCCGCGGGGTCTAATGGTACTATCACCCGCATACCTTCATTTTCAAATACCATGCTTCTTTTCTTTAGATTGATGATACCTCCCATATCTATGGCCCAATCCAATCCTAGGAGCGCAATATAGGGGTTCACATCTTCTACGATCTGAATTACCTCAAAGTCGGCCCAGACCTTAACTCTTGCAATATCTACCATGATCTTTCACAGTCTCCCCAATGGTATGATCTTCTGCTAGTTGGCCATGTGCAGCTAGATAGTGGACCATTCCAATGTAGGTTCTCCCATTCGTTGCCAAGTTTTCTTAGGCAATATGTTCGCATATGATCCCAGGTCCAAAATAACCTGACCCATCTCATAGTCACCAATCTGCGCTGTTAGCCACATTTCCCTACCAGTGCATCTCTTATGCTTATACAGCTTGTGCACATCCTTAACTTCCGGAGGCGGGTTAGGTCTGTCTGCACAACTGTCTATTAATTATTGCAGATTCTCTACTACCTTCTCGTTGTGCAAAAACTTCATACATGCCTAGAGAAATGGTTTAACTTCATCATCGGTTCTAAGGTTTGCTAGAACTTTTGGCATAGGTGCCTCATCCTTAGTGAAGTCTTTGCAGGTTGCGACAAAGGTTTCCTTTTCCTTTTGTAGGTCCAATCCTTCTTGTTTGACAACTTCTTTTCAGATAAGAGGGTTAGCTGCATCTTTCTCCTCAGCTCCCCGAGTAGCCATCCCATTGCACGTTATGACATTAATGCTTGGGCCTTCATCACATGGTTCAAATTTAACCCTCTGCACATTTTGCGTAGGTGTCTGCTACTTTTCCTGCATTTTTGCGATAAGAATTGGGCACTCTTCAATCACATGATCCAACTGTCTACAATACTTGCAAGATTGTCTTGCGGGGTTTAGACAGTCCCTCGCAAAGTACCCTACTTCTCTGCAGTTATAAAAAATCATTTGCCCTCTTCCCCGACCTGTGCCTCCACCACTCCCTCCTCCTATGCCCCTTGCTCGAGAGCCTTCTCTGCTCGAGGGAGATAAAGGTGATGAAGGGTCAGCCTGCATCCAATATAGGTTACCCCGGTCAATCATTAGATCATATGTTCGACAATTCTATTCATCATGTCCCACAGATGAGAAAAATCAGCACCATTGTTGCTTCAACTCTAAAACATAAGCGACCAGATGAGGGCAGTGGTTGGTATCATGTAACCTTGCTACACGACAGTCAGCGCACCATAAGGTTAGACCACTTGGTCCTGGAGCTTCTCAAGGACGTAATGAGCTGGGTCCTCTGGCCTGCATATAATTTTTCAATAGAGGACACTGATCCTTGGTGTGCCATGACACCCGGCATCTTATGCACCATACGTCTAGGCTAGCTTCTTTCCCTCGCTCCATGCGCAGGTTCTGGATTTTGAGATGCATGGCCTGTAGCTGCCCTTGGATCTACTATACTCCAAACTGAGCATCATCTCTTGGCACAAATTCTAAATTCATATCAATCTCCAAGAATTTTTCCTGCGAGTCAATGGCTTGTTGACCCATAGGTCTGTGTAGGTGAGGTAGTAACATAGCTATGAACCATTCCTTGTGTTTTCTGTCATCATACAGAAATTCCCCCTCTCTGATCACCTTCTTTAGTGGCTGGTCAACCTCCCATTCAGACTCAAAGGGCCCTTGTTTAAAATCTTTTAGGTCATTCACTATCTGAGAATAAGACTTAGGCTTCTGAAAATACTATTTTAGGGCATCCTTAACCTCTTTAATGGTCGCATTCACATGCTAAGCTATGTATCCCATATACCAGTCTAGGGATCTTCCTTCGAAGGTGAGGGATAGTTGTGCTCTTTTCACAGCATCGCTAGCCACATTTTGCGCAGTCCATATTGACTCTGTGACAAACTAGAACCGGTCCATATCTTCATCCCCTACGCCCTTGAAGGTAGGTAGCTCCATGTGCGAGGCCATATCGTCTTCTGATGGAGGTGGAGGTATGGGTGATTTTTTACCCCTATGCTGGCTTGAAGGTGGTGTAGTTGGAGGGCTATGCACAGCTGAATATCTTATTAGACTGTAGAAAGATCTATCTCCCTCTTGATTAGTTATGTAGTATTTACCACTTCGTGTTGTGCTCTCACCTAGATCGGAGGTCATTCACTCGGTGTGGCTGCACAAAATAACTTTTTCACACAACAAAATTTTGATTAATAATGGCAGTGCTTTCATAAAATTACCCCGGAAACCCTTGAAGAACCTTCGCTCCACCTCAGAATAGGACATGAACTGATCAACTACGAACTCCATCACAAATCCTCCCAGCACACTATCCACCTAGTGATCTACCATACGAGTGATGGTATTATCAGTTCTTTCTAACTGTTGGATCAACTCTGGAGTCCACTGCGTGACCCGCTCATCCTTCCAACACGTCTGGAAATCTATGAGCCTTTCCAACCACTCCTAAAGCTCGTTCGCAAATGTTACGAAGAAAATTTTGTAGAATTCAGTGAAAATGTACTTATTCTTCCACTTCTCAGCCGTCAACTTCGTGTTGCGATTCTCCTTTATAGAAAATTCCTGGACCTATTTTTTGAACCACTCTTCAATTTCCACTCTCTCATGTATCCAATGTTCCCTTGGCATTACCCGATCTCTCTCTCTCAAAACTCTCCTAGTCCCGGCAACAGAACCATTTGTTGGCTCGAGGGGTCCTGACCCAAGTTTGAAGGTTAAGGTTTGCCAACAAACCCCTATACTAATGGCCCTTTCGGTAGTGACCTACTTGTGCAGGCCAAGGTCTCACCCGAAGCAGTATGGGGGGGTGTTGGAACTAGGTTTCCGCACCCAGAGAGAGAGCAGGTTAGTCAAGCAGATCCGAGTTCACAACCTACTAGGTTCACACAGGTCTATTCGCAGGCTTTCACAGTATATGCGGTTATTAACCACAACAGAGCTATTCAGATCTATTCGATATCTTCGCATCCACGTGTGTAACAACAATTATCAGTACATGATATCATAAACGTAGCTTATAGCATAAATAGATGTATTTGTAGCTAAACAGAAACCATCATAGAACCCTTATACTTGCAGCTGATACAGATCATAGATATACATATGCATAACACATATGCATTCAGTAACCATTACCAATATAGATACACATAGATACTTCAGTAATACTTCACTTTCATTAATATCATATCAACTTACAACAAAATAGAGCCCACGCACACACCCTAGTGGGGTCTGCACATAGTAGGATTGAGGATCTCCATGCACACAACCAGCAACAATTCACAATTCACACTTAGCATCAGACTTAATTATCTTCTACTGCTAGACTCAAAATGTTCATCTATTTATAACGACTTAGCCTACGCTTTCTTGTGGTCCAAAAACTATGGTTTGCAGACTCTAGGTCTACCCTTGACCAATTACAATGCGTTTGGGGCTTTGACCCACCCCAAAACCCCTGCGTTAGGCTAATTAATACCAAAAATATACAAAATTATACAAAATTCGTAGCTTTAGGGGACCCTGTTCCAACAAGGATGTTTTAGTAGAGACCGACGGGGATTGAAGGGCGACCATCATATGCTCTAAGTGTGATTTCTAATGGCTTTAGTTCGTGAGACCCTAACTTCTACCGAACGTTCTTCGACATGATGCATGTGGATGCACCTTCGTCAATGATACATCGGTGAATGGTAATGTTTTGGACCGACATTGGTATCTGAAAGGTGACCATTGAAGGAAGCCTAGGGGTGGCTTTGTCTAAATCAAAAGCCATTAGGTGCGAATCGGCAAGGTCGATGGTGCCTAAGGCGAAAAGTAAGGCTTTCCGCTGCTTTGGGCATGATTGTAACACCTCCAAAGTTGACATAGCGGCGAGAGATTGAGCTAGATCATCCACAATGCTATAGTTATGGGCTGCTTTGGAATAGTTTCCTGCCCACCTAATTGGTCCCTTGGCCATTTTTGGCAAAGGTTCAATAGGCATCTTTGATATGGTCAAGGGTGATGTTGGTGCACTTGTACTAGTCACTGACACATTGTTTTCTGGTGGGGCATCGTAATTTTGATTCCGTGTCTGAAAAAACATTTATTTGCCAGTCATGTAGATTTTGTGGCTGCTTTTTCGGGAATTTTTGGGAGTTTATTGTTGTGTGCTACATGTCTGTTGATGGAGGAAAGGCTATTGCCTGATTGTTGTCTATTGGGAGGAGCTTCTTCAGCTTCTTCTGTTCAGCGAGGCTGGGACATTGGTGAGTGTAATGGCCATACTCACCACAGATCGAACAAGAGTGGTTTATCCAAAGAATTGGCCTTTTGTTCTACCTCTAGGAGTTGCTTGGCTCCTCGTTTTGATTTCGATTGGTGTTTCCTCCAACCTGAGATCGCGGAGGGAATTGTTGATTGTTGCCCCCCTGTCCAGGATTTACTTTAGGCTTTTTTTTTCCTTTTTTCTTAACCACGTCAGAAGGATAATTTGGATTCTCCTGGTTCTATGATTGGCGCGGTTGGTTTTGGGAGGGTTGCACAAAGTTCACATGTGCATTATTCTGCATGGGCGGTTATTGTGTTGGGGAATAGGCATATTGTGGTCCCTGGTTTGTAAATGGTTGTTGGGGGGGGAGCTCTTCCATCAGCATGTCTATCTGCGTACTGGGTCCCCTGAGCCGGAGGATAGGGTCCTCCAAGCTGATGGTGATACGATGACACCCTACTGGTCAAATTTTGCGAAGGAGTGTGATGACTTTCGTATCCGAGTTGTGGTATTTTCTGAGTAGAATCATACGTGTAATCGAGGTACTGAACATTGTTGCTTAGGTGATTTTGGGTCAATGACCCAATTAAACCATATGCAGAGTTTTACATGAATGGAAATTATTTGTAATTTTGCAGGCGTGGGGCATTTGACATGATATTGTAAATATACCCTGACTGCATATAGATCAGCTTGAGTTGTTGGGCCTTATTGATGGCGTCCTCTTCAGATATGGGCTTTTGTTACGCCACATCTTTCAAAATCTCTGAGGTGAGAGTTTTCAGGAATAGTTCTAATAGAACTTGATCATCGAGTTTTTCTTTGCACAAACTACGACACCACTGCCATTCGTGGAGATTGTCCGAGATATGGATGGCTATTGGAACAGGGTCTCCTAAAGCTGCGAATTTTGTCCGTTTTTGGATATTTTTTTGTAATAATTAGTCTAACGCTGGGGTTTTGGGGTGGGTCAAAGCCCCTAATGCATTTTAATGGGTCAAGGGTATACCAAGAGTTTGAAGACCATGGTTTGCGAACCATTGTATGCGTAGGCTAAATCAGTATAAATAGAAGACCCTTTTTTAAGTCATAGGTAGAAAAGAATCGAGATTGATGTTAAGCATGAATTGTTAGATTTGGTGTTGGGTTTTTGGGGAAGGAATCCCATTGGCTGTGTGCGCGGAGCTCCTCAGTCCTGCTATGTGCGTGAAGCTCCTCAATCCTGCTGTGTGTAGACCCTGCTCGCTGTGCGCGCAGGTGGTATTTTGGGAGTGTAAGAAGATTCTAGTATGAATATATATGTGAAGTATTGTTGATATCTGATGTGATCTGGATTTTTTCTGTTATAATTTATGAAAAATTGGGATGTATGATTAAGCTGCGAAAGTATTTGTTTGATAGCTATGAAATTATCTTTGTTTCTGTTATATGAATCTGTGATCTGTTAACTGTTGTGATTATAGTTTCTATGCTGATATATTGGTAGTATGCACATGGATGTGAAGGTAATTATTAGATCTGAGCTTTGTGATATAAGCCTATAACCAGATCTGTTAAATGAGAAGCTGATAAGCTAGGAATGTAGCCCTGCTTGACTTACCTACTCTCTTTTAGGGTGCGGAAACCTAGTTCCAGCACCCTCCCATACTGCTTCGGGTGACACTTTGACCTGCACAAGAAGTTCATTGCTGAAAGGGCTAGTAGTATAGGGGTTTTTTGGAAAACCTTAAACTTTCGAACCTGGGTCAGGACCCCTTGAGCCAAAAAATGGTTTCGTTGTTGGGACCAGGAGCATTTTGAGAGAGAGATTGGGTAATGCCAAGAACACATTGGATACCTAAGAAGAAAGAGATCTACGAGTGGTTTGAAAAGGAAATTTAGGAATTCATAGTAAGAGAGAATCGCAGTGCAAAGCTAAACACAGAGAAGTGGAAAAATAAGTACATTTTCACAGAAATCTACGAAAGTTTCTTTGTGACATTTGTGATCGAGCTTCAGGAGTCGCTTGCGAGGCTCGTAGATTTCCAGAAGTGTTGGAAGGACAAACGAGTCATGCAGTTGACCCCAAAGCTTATTCAGCAGATAGAGAAGACTGATAACACCATCACTCGCATGGTAGATCATTGGGTGGAAAGTGTGATAGGATGGTTTGTGACAAAATTTTCAATTGATCAATTTGTGTCCTACTCTGAGGCGGAACGAAGATTATTCAAGGGGTTTCGGGGTAAGTTTCTAAAACCTTTGCCATTACTGATTAAGATCTTGTTGTGCAAAAAAAACATTTTGTGTAGTCGTGAATGAGCTCCGATCAAAGTGAGGGCACAATGCACAATGTTAAATACTATAGAACTAATCAAGAAGGAGATCGATCTATCTATAGTCTAGTAAGGACTTCTGCTATGCATAGCTCTCCATTTACGCCACCATAGAACCCTCATAAGGGTAAGAACTCATGTCCACCACCACCAGAAGACAATATGGCCTTGCACATGAAGCTACCCACCTTCAAGGGCATAGGGGATGAAGATATGGATAGGTTCTGGTTCGTCGCAGGATCGGAATGGACTGCATAGAACATAGCCAGTGATATTGTAAAAAGGGTGCAGATATCCTTGTCCTTTGAAGGAAGGGCCTTGGATTGGTATATGGGATAAATTAACCAGCATGCAAATGTGACCATCGAAGAGATTAAGAAATCCTTGAAGCATCAGTTCAAGAAGCCTAAGTCCTACTCTTAGATAGTGAACGATCTGAAATATTTCAAGCAAGGACCAACCAACTCTATATGGGAGGCTCACCAATGATTAAATAGGGTAATTAGAGAAGGATGATTTCTGTATGATGACATGAAGCATACATAATGGTTCATTTCTATGTTGTTGCCCCACCTATGTGTACCAATTGGTCATCAAGCCATTGGGTCACAAGAGAATGCCTAGGAAATTTCCATGAAGCTGGAGGCTGCGCCAAGGGATGATACCCAATTAGGAGTACAAAAAATACAAGGCCAACTAGAGGCAATGCACATGGAGATCTAGAATCTGTGAAAGGAGTGAGGAACAGAGGCTAGCCCTGAAAGATGGTTCATACAATGCAGGGTGAATGGCCACACCAAAGATAAATATCCTCTGTTAGCAAACTACGTGCAGGTAGGGGGACCTGGCCTGTTTCATCCTAGGGAAGCTGAAGGGCCAAGTGGGCCGGTACTATGGTGCGATGATTGTCGTGTTGCTAGGTTGCACGATACCAACCACTGCCCCCGCCTTACCGCATATGTCCCAGAAATAAAGAAACAATGGTGCAGGTTCTGCAGATCCGTAGGCCATGATGAATAGAATTTCTGGACATATGATCTGATGATAGATCGAGAAAATCTATATAGGGTACAATCAGATAATTCCTCGCCAAGATCCCCCTCGGGCATAGGTGGCTCCCCATCTAGGGGCATAGGAGGAGGCCAAGGTGGGAGCGTAGGTAGGGGGAGAGGACAACTAATTTTCTATAACTGTGTAGAAATAGGGCACTTTGCAAGGGATTGCATGAACCCTACGAGACAATCCTACAGATACTGTAGACAACTAGATCATGTGATTGAAGATTGCCTAATTCTGATAGCCAAGATGCATGAGAAGTAGCAGACACCTACGCAGAATGTACAAAGGGTCAAGGCATAGCCTCGAGATGAAGGACCAAGTGTCAATGTGATAACACGCAGTGGCATGGCCACTAGAGGAGCTGCGGAGAAAGTTGAAGTAGAGCCTCTTATCCGAAAAGTAACCATTAAACAATAAGGTTTGGACTTACAGAAGGGAAAATAAACCTTTGTCGATGCTCGCCAAGACTTCGCTAAGGCTATGAAATCTACTCGTCAAACCCCTGAAAACCTCAAAACAAATGATGAGGTCAAACCATTCCTGCAGGCATGTATGAAGATGTTGCACAACCAAAAGGCCGTAGAAAACCTCCAAGCTTTAATAGACAACTGTGCAGAAAGAACAACCCCAACTATGGAAATTAAGGACGTACAGAAACTGTATAAGCATAAGAGATGCACTGGTAGGGAGATGCAGTTAAATGCACAGATTGGTGACTATGAGATGGATCAAGTTATTCTTGACCTGGGCTCAGATGCGAACGTACTACCTAAGAAAAACTGGCAATGAATAGGAGAACCTAAGTTAGAATGGTCCACTATCCAGCTGCACATGGCTAATCAGCAGAAGATCATACTGTTAAGAAGATTATCAAAGATCGTGGTAGAGATCGCAGGGGTCAAGATTCAGGCTAATTTTGAGGTCATTCAAATTGTAGAAGATGTGGACCCCTATCCTGCGCTCCTAGGATTGGACTGGGCCATAGATATGGGTGGTATTATCAATTTAAAAAAGAGGAGCATGGTGTTTGAAAGTGAAGGAACACGAGTGATAGCACCGCTAGATCCCGTAGAAGGAGAAAGGTATACAGAGCCAGTGAGTGAGGAAGAAGAGGTGGATCACATCTATAAGTTAACTATGAGGGATGAAGACTGGATCAATCCCACGGCTGATGGTGTTCTTTGCTGGGAAAGAGATAGTGAATGCTTCTTCGACTCTGATGAGGAAATGGAAAATTGGAAAATCGGTTGCATGATGTCTCTGCGTTGTGCTTCCTGTGAATCACCTAGGAATTTTGTTGCATATCCTCCGAGGTAAGAGAACTACCCTACTTTGATGGTTCCGGTAGTATAAAATATTTTTTGCGAACATTTGAAGCTGACGTTCCAAGAGACCGAAGGCTATGGTCCCCTAACCTAGCTCTGCGCGCAATGCCTACAAGATGGTGGGACACACATAAGGGGGCATTCCAGGAGTGGGAGGAATGTAGGGATATGATGGTCCTACGATTTGAGCCTCCGACTGACGTGCGCATCAAGATATTTCTTAGCTCGAGGGATCCACATGAACATTTGTTCACCTGGATGGAGAAATGGTGTGATCATACTACATAAGAATGGGTTCACTTGTTTATTCATGCCTTGGGACCAATTCCCACCGCATAGTACCTAGATGCGGAGCTACATCAATGCACCCACCAGTGGGAAACCTTAAAGGATGAATTTTTGGGGACATTCGAGTTAAAAGGAGGATCAGAGGCACTTGATGAAGCTCTATAGGATATCAATACCTTTGTATCCAACCCCTACACAGCATGCGAAATACCCACATGGGAATTGCAGATGTAGGATATTTTCAACTACCGCAATATCACCATAGAAGAGTGCAATGAAGATCCGCACAATGTCTCAATCCTAGAATCAGAGGGGGAACGCACAGTTGCAAGACCTCTGTTACACATTGTGGATGTTACAAAACCTTTGAAGCTACGAGAAGTTAACATTGGCACAGAAGAGCAACCCAAGTTGGCTAAAATTGGGGACTACTGGGATGATGAGACAGTAGGCAAGATTGCAGAACTGCTCATGGAATATCAAGACTTATTTCTGACAAATTTTTCGGAGCTTAAGGGGATCACGGGGGACTTAGGGGTTATGTGCATCACTTTGAAACCATATGTGTGCCCGGTAAAGTAGTGCCCTTATCGACTAAATCCTAACTATAAGAAGAAGGTTAGGGAGGAAATCAATAAAATGCTTGCTGCAGGTATCATCGAACTGGTCAAACAATCAGACTAGGTGAGTCCTATGGTGGTTCAGGAAAAGAAGACGAAGGGGGAAATCTACATCTGCGTACATTTGCACAAGTTGAATTATGCATGCATACATGATCCATTTCCTACACCATTCTCCGATGAGATCCTGGATAGTGTAGGAGGCCAGGAGGCATATTCCTTCACCGAAGGGTTCTCCGGGTACCATCAGATTAGAAAAGCACCCAAATATCACAGCAAAGCCACATTTTCCACTGAATGGGGATCCTTTTAGTATATGGTCATGATGTTTGGGCTTAAAAATTCTCCTATATTCAAAGAGTTCATTCATAAATTTCTGGAGGTATACTTTGATGATTGGACTGTCTTTGGCTTAGTAAAGATACACATTTTGAACCTGCGCATGATGTTGGATGCCTGTCAGAAGCACCAAATTTCTCTAAATATCAAGAAATGTATCTTTTGCGTGCCTTCCAGAATCTTGCTCGGGCATATAGTTTCCGACAAGGGCTAATGGTGGACCCTGCAAAAGTTGACATGGTCATCAATATGGTAGTCCCCACGATTGAGAAGTAGCTACATTCGATCCTCGGACATACGGGCTACTATAGAAATTTCATTCAGGGATACGCACTGATACAACTCCTCTGGGAAAACTACTTAAGAAGGATGTTTCATTATTTTGGGATGACAAGTGTCAAATGAGCTTTGAGCTCCTCAAGGAAAAGATGATCTTTGCACCTATCCTTATTTTCCTTGATTGGGCGAAAGTATTTCATGTCCACGTTGATGCTTCCAGAATTTCCCTAGGAGCAGTACACAGCCTGGTGAGGGAGACATTGATCGCCCAATTGCATTCTCTAGTCGAAAACTCTCGGGTGCGGAGCACAACTATGCCACCACGAAGCGAGAGGGATTGGCCATGGTCTATGCATTACAGAAGTATCGACATTATCTGTTAGGGGGACACTTCAAAATTTTTATAGATCATTTGGCTTTGAATTACCTGGTGAATAAGCCTGTGTTGGGGGGGAAAATCTGTCGATGGCTTCTGTTGTTCCAGGAGTATGACTTTGAATTCATTTTCAAATCAGGCAGGTTGAATGTTGGGCCCGATCACTTGTTCCAAATTGAGACTGGTGAAGAACCAACTAACCTGGAGGAAGGATTGCCTGATGCACAATTGTTTGCTATTAAGGTATTCAATGCACACTTCACCGACATTATTCAGTTCCTGACCACTGACATGGCACTTGCGAGTTATTTTGTGTAGCAGAAGAAAGAATTGGTAAACTGTGCTGCGGATTTTACCATCATCGAAAGTCACCTATATAAGATGGGAGCAGATGAAGTGTTGCGATGGTACGTTTTGGAACATGAGCGGCATGCTACCTTGGCAGAAGCCCACAATGGGGTGGCAGGAGGCCACTACGCAGGAAACGCCACAGTGTGGAAGGTCTTACGAGTGGGATTATGGTGGCCTACCTTGCATAGTGACTCTCATGACTATTATAAGGCCTACGATACGTGCCAACACACCGAAAGGCTGTCCTGCAGAGATGAAATGCCCCTCCAACTGCAAATGGCCCTGTAAGCATTTGACAAGTGGGCCACCGATTTCGTAGGACCTATCAAACCCCCTGGAAATAAGACAGGTGCACATTACATTATAACTGCTACTGATTATGTGACTAGGTGGGCCGAGGCACAAGCACTAAAGGATTACACTACAGATACCACTATGCACTTCATATTTGAGTAGATTTTGACCAGATTTGGATGTCCAAAAATCCTGATGAGCGATAGATGTACGCACTTTATCAATGAAACCATATAGGCCTTAAAGGAAGAATTTTAGATCCATCATGCGAAAATCACTCCATATCATCCTCAGGTAAACAATGAAGTCGAGGCTTTTAATACGATCTTGGAGCATGCATTGACTAAGGTTTGTAACGCCGATCGCAGCGACTAGGATGTGCGCATTCCATCTATTCTATGGGCTTACTGAACCACCTGTAAAATGTTGACAGGGAAGACATCATTTAGGATGATTTATGGTAAGGAGGCTGTTATGCCCATGTAATATATTGTTCCTAGTCTATGCATCGCAGCCCTCACAAACATGGCAGAGTATGATATTATGGGGAAACGGTTAGCACAGCTTGTGGCTTTAGAGGAAGACAGTTTCATTGCCAATTACCATCAGCAGGTGCAGAAGGCATGTGATAAGGCCTGGTACGATTGACATATTCGTCAAAAAACCTTTGCGGAGGATGACTTAGTACTGCTCTATGATAGTCATTTTTTGAAACACCCAAGGAATTTCCAACAGCACTGGCTTGGGCCCTATACAATTAAGGAAATCATGGATGGCAAAGCTGTGTGATTAGCCACCCTGCACGGCAATATGCTACACAGCTACATCAATGGTAGTCGGCTCAATCCATATTGGATCAAATGACTATATGGTCGGAGTAGCTGTATGAAGTGGGCTAGCCCCACCAAGGAAGGTAAGCATAGTAGGTACCATGCTCTGCGCAGAAGGAAGCCGCAGGATCGGAAACCCAGGGAAGTGCGCTGGAGACATGGAAATAAAGTTATAATGAATAGAATCAACCCACAGCAGGTGTGCTGGGGGTGCAGGAAGTATGCTCAAAGCATAGGGGCACACTAGGAATGCAGGGGTACACTGAGTGCACCAAGGGTGCGAAAAATAGCTGTTGGAATAGTCAAGTCGAGTAAAAAGGAAAAATTATTGTTGGATGGAGTGGGTGGCCAGCATTTAATGAGGCAATCTCTAGAGATTTTTTACCGTTTTCTTGATGGTAAGTTCCAAGTAGCATTTAAACTACTGTTGGGCGCTCGCCAAAGCTATAAAAAGGGTAGCATAGGTCGAAAAAGGGTTCCATATCACTTGAATATCTCGTATTTGGCATATTTGTCCTGGACGAATTTGTGTTGTAAGAGTTTCTGTGCCTATAGCATCTCTTTCATGTCTGAGCAACCTGCTCCCTCTGAGAGTAGCAATCTCAAGTTTTTCTTTCGCGCCAAGATGATAGCTACGAATCTTGATGAACTTTCGGAACCAGTAATCTTGGCAGAACAAGGCATTGAGGAAGTGGTGGAGATTGAGTCTGAGGCTTAAGAAGTTTTCTCCACCCCAGTCATGAAGAAGGGGAAGGAAAAAGCACAGGGCTCATGAAAGCCCTTGAAACCCACAAAATGGGCAGGAGGGAAGCCTCGTACTTCCCCGTGAAATGTAAAATCCCGATGCCCCAGGCATGGGTTATGCGGGAAGAGGTTCAGGCTGCAGAGCCCATCAATTGGTTACTTCCTTTCGTTCGGCCATGCAGGCCCTCTACGCGCATGCCAAAGAACCTTAACAGTCTTATCACCTAATTGCAGATCCCGCTGACCCCAGGCGAGGTCCCTGTTATTGGTGAACCTTTTGGAAAGCTCCATGAAATCAAATTTGATGATCATGACTTAGCCAATGTGGAGGCCTTCCCTAAATTGGTGCTCGAGTTATATCTAGAACGAGTTCAAGAGGATGATGGGATCAAAATTTTCTCCATAAGCTGGGTACATGGCATGGCAGGGTCCGAGCTCCTCAACCTGCTCAGGATGCTACATTTCAGCCATTACAATGTCACAGACCATCTAGTGCGCCAGTTACTTGCAGTGGTCCATGATGGGTGTTTGTGGATCAAGGATCGAATCCCTATTGAAGCTCCGCTCATCCATCGAATCACTGGTCTTCCTATGGAGGGGTTGAACCCTCTCGAGTGCATTGGTAAGAAGTATGAAGGGGAAACTGTTGAGTATGTGCAACGAAAATACCATGTGGAGCAGAATACTCACGGCTTCATGATAAAAACCATCAATGATCTTGCTACATAGCTAGGTACCATGTTATTGGCATGTAAAATGATGTGGAAATGTTAGGTCACCTCCATCCCCGCATACGTAATTATGCTTGCATGCCAGTGCGAGAAAGGGGTTTGTTTCAACTAGTCACAATATTTGTGTAATGAATTTTTGGCCAATGTCTACGAATCCTAGGAGCAGGGACGGTCATTTTGTTATTCATGGTTACTACTTCTCATCGCATTGATAGCCTAGGAGGCCCTGGAGGAATCGGTTCTGCCAGAACTCACCCCTGACATGTGTGAAGGGGCCGAATATACAAAATTATGGGATTTGAAGGATGTGCAGCATCTTGAGGACAACCAAGCCTTCTGGGTCCTATTTCAGATCAGTTTGGTAGTAGCCATTAATTCCCGAACACGGTTGTCTCCAGCAGTATATGACAGATACAAAGGCATTGTGGCATTCCAGGTCACCATGCGCAACGTCTATATTCGAGCACACAAGGACAAAGCATGGACCTCAGTCCCTTATATGGTGGTGGATGAAGAAATTGATAATTTCATTGCGCTTTAGCCTCGTAACTGGAAGATCGGTTTCAAAACCGGCGCAAAGAGCTCTACAAGAACCAGCACACCAAAAGTAATCCCGCCAGTTGTCCTCAAGGATATCGGAGGACCAAGAAAGAGTACCAGGAAAGACATGGGTGCAGCCACAAAAAAGGATGTGTAGCAGAAGAAGACCCTTCAGAAAGATGCTGAGGCAAAGGCTCAAGTAGATTCGTAGCCAGACCTGGGTACAAAAGGACTAGATGCAAGAGGACTTGCCTCCCCCTGCGGTACGAAGTGAACAAGTAAGCCTATCAAAGGGCCCCGAAAGAAGAAGTGCTCTCAGTGGATGGAACGAGATGAGATAGTCACGTTGACTGACGGAGACCTTGAACAAATCGCTGATGCGGTCACTCTGGCCGTGGAGAACAGATGGGTAGCCATAGAGGAACAACATAAAGTTGTGGTCGACAAAATCCAAGCTAAGCTCCATGCGCTACAGCTGAAGATAGACACATTGTAGACCAGTGCAACAAAGGTACATACACCCTTAGCCACCAGTAGCACATCATTAGTTACAGATGAAATTCGCCTCTGCTCTCTACCTGGCACAACCCTTGTGATCAGTCCACCTGACCTGGGAATCCAAGTCCAGGCTAGTACAGAAGCCCAACTGAATTTAGCTAGGCTACCTCATGAGGCCTTGCAGGGTCTCCACACCTCTGTATTTCAGGAAATTCACCATCGAAACCAAAAATTGCACCAATATCTCGGAGTGGCTGAATAGACAATTGATGCAAAGAACGTTGAAGTATGCCTTGCCACCACAAAGAAAAAAAATCTTGAAAACGTGATTCACCAACTTTGCGCAGAGGTTACCACTGAAATCCAGGCCATAGACACCCCTTAGGCTAAGGCTGAAAGGTTGGTCACAACATTGAAGGCCTCCAGGGAGGAAGTTTAGGTGGTCAAGACACGGATGGAGTAGCAGATCGTCGATCTACTGGCTAAGTTGCAACTCAAAACACCCCCAGAGGTACGAGCCCAACGAACTTTGTTGCTCACCGCGGCTACGAATGTCATTACAGGGAAAATCGCGCAGGGTACCCAATTACTAGAAACAACCATGCAGCTATGGACCAAGGTCCAACATGACCTGATCCTGCGAGGCATCAACCAGGACCTGCGACAAAAATAAGAAGATTTTGAGATGTTAGAAGCCACCTTTCCCACTTATTTCCTGCTCAGCGTTTCACATGGCTGTGCACCATTCACGCCCTCCAAGTTGATATTGATGAACTTTGGCAGAAAAAGAAGGTCCTCAGTGACCACCTCAAGCCTTGGGCTACTAAGGCCCTCAAGCTTTCACAAGATGTTGATTTCATAGTTAAGCAGCTAAACCAGACTCAAGAGAGTGTCACCACCATGACGGAAGGTTCGATTTCGAAAAATTTGGTCGACATTGCATAGAATGCTACTGCTCAGAGTGAAGGCATGTTTCCTCCATTAGCCGAGGCGATCAGATTGTTTCAGGCATAGGTGGAGACCCCACCATCACAGTGACTCGGGATGAGTCACGAAATTGTGTTGGGGGACTGTTGGAACAGGGTCTCCTAAAGCTGCGAATTTTGTCCATTTTTGTATACTTTTTGTAATAATTAGCCTTACTGATGGCGTCCTCTTTGGATATGGGCTTTTGTTGCGCCACATATTTCGAAATCTCTGCTGTGAGAATTTTTAGGAATAGGTCTAATAGAACTCGATCGTCGAGTTTCGCTTTTCACAAACTATGACGCCGCCGCCATTCGTGGAGATTCTCCGAGATATGGACGGTTGTTGGAACAGGGTCTCCTAAAGCTGTGAATTTTGTGTATTTTTGTATATTTTTTGTAATAATTAGTCTAACGTAGGGGTTTTGGGGTGGGTCAAAGCCCCTAATGCATTATAATGGGTCAAGGGTAGACCAAGAGTTCGTAAACCATGGTTTGTGGACCATTGTATGCATAGGCTAAATCAGTATAACTAGATGAACCTTTTTTAAGTCATAGGTAGAAAAGAATCGAGATTGATGTTAAGCACGAATTGATAGATCTGTTGTTGGGTTTTTTGGAAGGACTCCTGCTAGCTGTGTGTGCGGAGCTCCTCAGTCCTGCTGTGGGTGGACCCTGCTGGCTATGTGTGCAAGTGGTATTTTGGGAGTGTAAGAAGATTCTAGTATTAATATATATGCGAAGTACTATTGATATCTGATGTGATCTGGATCTATTCTATTATAATTTATGCAAAATTAGGATGTATGATTAAGCTGCGAAAGTATCTTTTTGATAGCTATGCTATTTCTGTTATATGAATCTATGATTTGTTAAATGCTACGATTATAGTTGTTGTGTTGATATATTGATAGTATGCATGTGGATGCAAAGGTAATTATTATATTTGAGCTCTGTGATATAAGCCTGTAATTAGATCTGTTAAATGAGAAGATGATAAGCTAGGAAGGCAGCCCCTCTTGACTTACCTACTCTCTTTCAGGGTGCAGCAACGTGGTTCCAGCACCCTCCCATACTGCTTCAGGTGAGACTTTGACTTGCGCAAGCAGGTCACTGCTGAAAGGGCCAATAGTATAGGGGTTTTTTTGGAAAACCTTAAACTTACGAACCTGGGTCAGGACCCCTTGAGCTAACAATGGTGGGGGTTTGCCTAAAGTGGGTCAGTAACTCCATTCCAGAATCATGGTGGAAGAGTAACTAAAAATAATTCAGGAACATCGTAGCAAGGGCGCTAAAGGTTCCATGTGTAGAAGAGCGTTGCAACACATACAATTTTGCTGCTACTCCGATTAGAGTGCGTTGAATAGTCTTAGTCAAATAGTATCATCAATTATGTTGTTCAACGAACACCATAGGTGGAAAGTCATAATATGATTTCCTGGGTCTTCCGCTTGCTTTCCTTCGAACTTTGGAATGTCCAAAGGGAGCTTTGTGGGCATGGGAGGCCATATTGGGTTGTGAGAAATGGGGTAGTTTTTAAACTTGGTTAAATATGGTAGATTTAATGAAGCTAGAAAAGGTGACTACGAGGTTGTAGCCATTATGACTTGTGAAAACACATTTTTCTAGTTAGTAATAGGGTTTTTCTATGACGTACCTTGTTGTGCGTTCACCTAGCTTCCCGAATGGGTAGCACCCCTCTGCCCACTAGGGGTTGTGGGAGGAGTGGTGTGTGGTGACCTTGTGGGGGTGTTCACTGGTGTGGCGTTGGGAGACTGACTATGTTCCCAACTAAATATGCCTCGATAAAGGATGAACCAATAAGGGTGGCAGCTTTATCTCTTTGACACCTAAATGGAGAAATACCTGGAACCCCTCCCGGTAATGGGGGGAGTTCCAAAAAACTTCTAGATCGAAGAGGTCTCATTGGGTTCATTCTGGCATCAACTAGGTATGGTTTTGGAAATATCTGAGAGGATAGAGACTATCAGGAAAGAAAAAATCCGATAGCATACATAAAACAAAGCGAAAATAAAATAAATTTTCCCTTTAGATTAATGTTATGTGATCAATCAATCAAAAAATATGGTTTTTTTTGTTTGTTTGTATGATACTCAAATCCTAGAATACCTAATCGTCCTCACATGCTCAAATGTAACTGGGCCTTGAGAAGATATCTTGTGAATGTTGGCACAATGTCTCGAAATATTTGGCGATGCCCCCAGTCAACCGAAGAAAATCCACCAAGGTAAGGGTAGAGGATCTAGTGCTGCCTGCACCATCACCTATAGGGAAAGGATGCCCTAATTTTGGCCACTAAGCACCATCATCCCACATGAGTGTTTGAGTATTGGTCTTATTGGTAGTTCAGCTACTAGTACCGAGTATCATCCAGGTCAGGTAGCCCCAATTGATATCGCACGCACTGGGCCTAAGCCTAACCCCCTCTGAATCGGGTCTCTGCCATGCTCGGGTTTTCTTTTCTGTGGACTGATAGGCAGATTTGAAAGTTCCCTAAATAGTCAAATTCTATGTTTCAATATGAATAATGAACAAGGTGTCTTATTGGATGGCTACCTCCTTTGGTCCTAACTTAGACTATAAATTCTTTTGTGGCCCCTATGGGGAGAATTTAGTGAGTGTTGTTAAGTTAGTTTTAGGTTTCTTTTCTTTGCTTAGAGTGTGGGTGTGTGTGAAAAAAAAGGTGAACAAGCACATAGTTTGAACATGTGGATATGCAATGATCATTTTCAAAATACCCTAGTTAAACTATGTTCTATTGTTCCTTTCTCAAAAGAAAAACATGTGTGGATATGGGCCACTTTCAATTTTTCCTAGTTAATCTATATGATCAACTATAGGGAGATGGTGAGTTTTCAATAGAGAGTGTTCATATGCTTGCCTAGGATCACCCGAGGGTGCAAAGAAAGTAGAGATTACTTTCTCTTCTACTAACAATTTGATCCTGGTCCCGAAATCCTAGTGCAAAAATTGAACTAAACTAATGACTTTTACACTAGAGAAATGAAAGAGAACTAGCTAAGCATGCGTGGAATTGGGCCACTTTCTAGATAGTTAAATAGGTGTTTTGGTACCTAAATTTGCAAAACATAAATTATTTCAGAATGCAAGTTAATTTTCCTCTTACTTAAACTATGTGTTAACTTTGCTAAAATCAACTTGAAATAAAACCAACACCTAAACTACTAACAACAACTAAAAGTGAGTTTTAACAAGTTGCGGGGCACCTCAACCAGTGCTGGAAGATGTATTATGGGCTGCCAGTAACTTTTACAAGCAATAAAATATGGAAATAGTGGAAAAATCCCACTTCTGGTTTCTGCGCGCAAAAAGCAGAAACAAGCACGAAGGTCGTGCATAGGTCACCTCTAAATGTGCGCACTAGGGTGCGTTTGTCTGTAAGAAATCATTTCAATTTACTGCAAAGTAATTTTTGGGAGCTCTTCAGCTTCAGCCTGTCACTAGAGATGAACCAGGCAGTGAAGGAGATAAAGGGGGTTGTTCCAGCCCAACTCCATAGAAAATATGGAGGTCTCTGCAAAAAGGTACAACCACATAAACTTGGAAATAAAAGCCAGTGGAGTCGCAAATCCTGTGTTGGTGTGTTTGGCGCACGAATGTACCAAATAACACTTGCTTAAGAGGGGTGGTTTTTCCCTCTTAAGTTATTGGTCACAGACAAAAAATAGATGGATTCAAGCAAGTTAGTAGAACATGCTAAAACATAAATATACTAGATAGAGAAATAGCATGCATATTCAAACATAAAAACTAAACTAAAACTAAAATAAAAGATCTAAATAGAGTCAAACAACTTCAATAATCAAAACGGTGGTGCTTATGTCCCGTATTATTGAGAATTGGTAGGAAATGAGGATGAAACTTTAACCAAATTTCCAAGGTAGGAGTTCTTTAATGAACCTATCTCGTTGACGGTTCCCATTCTCACTGCTTAATTTCCCACATTTCATACAATCCTTTTCGATTCCTCTCAGGGGGTTTGAATTCTTGTACAAGTTCCCTTTTCAAATCATCCATTGTAGGATTCTGATGTAGATCCAACCATTTAATGAACCACCTCAAGGCTTTGTCCCTAAGAGTGGTTTGAAACTCAATCAATCTGGCAGCATCTGGCATTTGGTGGGCCCTCCATATGGCTTCTCAAAAGTACCAATGTTACTCCACATCCTCATTCCCTTTCCCTGATAACTCTGGATACCACGTGAATGACCCCACCATATCTAACTGTGATTGAGGAAGAAGTGAAAATCCTCATTATCTAGGTTGTGATGATCCTTACGAGATCTTTCCAGTACTAACATTACTACTAGTACTAGCTTGAAATGTAGTTTGAACACTATGAACTCCAATGACTTCAATTAGCTTTGCTAAAAATTGATCAGGGTTTTTGTAAAGTACTAGGGGAAGGTTGGGAAAAGTGTTACCTGGGCATGGGGAGATCACATTGCCTTGTTTCGTGGACACTTCTCTTTCTGGAAAAAATCTTTCCATCACAACTTGCATGTCACCATTTGAGTCATATTTTGAGCTTGCACCTTCTATTATGTTTGACATCTCTTATTTTGCACATCAGGATGGGCTTCTGTTAGCTTCCTGGTTCTTAACTCTCCCAGTAGACCCTTCTTTCATTGTTAGTCCCTTTGCCACTTCTTCTTCTATCGAAATTCACAAAACCTCTTCTGCTTGTTGCACATCCTTCTTTTTCATATTGATCTCCTACATTTCCCATTCTTGCCAACTCTCCTCTATTTGTGCTCTTCGATGCACCCTTAGATTCCTAGATTTCTTGAAGCTATCTGCTTCCATCTTATCAATCTCCTCATATATACCCATCCCATAGCATCCCTCCCTTTAAGTCCTTCCCCCAGTAGTGGTTGCTTAGACTTCCATTGATCCAAGTGGATTAAATAGGTACAAGTACAACTGGCTTAGCATAGAGGGCTCAAAAATAAAAGTGTTCGAAAATATCTCGAACTAGCTTCATGTTGTAGATCTCATATTTATGATTCCAACGACGTAAATGGCACTCAGTTCCGAGTCCGTATGAAGGAGTTAGGAGCGGTCAAAGTTTTGGGTTGACTTGGTGATTGGGCAGCCTTAAGGAGCACACAAATTGGACCAAACCTGGCCACCGGATTCTGACACACTTAGGGAAAATTCTGGGTAAATTTGTGGCCTATTTAATTTTCCTCCTACGCTCAAAAATCCGTTATTTTTAAAATCGCTAATTATTTTTAACAAAACAAAAAATATTTAAAAAAGGGGTGGTGGGCCACCACCCCCACCACCCCACCCGACCACATGTTACAACCCTACGTAAACAAATTACAACCGAGATGAGTGGTAGTTGAACCCACAACCAGTGGGTTGCTGGCCCCACCTACGCAATCACCCCATATAAACCATAAAACTGTTTTAAAACCCAACCATCGCACCATGATACGGTGCGCCGATGGAGATCACGGGCGAGCTGCCCAATGTGGGTTGGCCCCCCCATAAACTGACATCTCAAATTAATGCAGCAGGTTTCAAAATATATTTCGTGGGGTTAAAAATATAACAGTGTATTTTTCAAAACTAAAAAAATGCCTTTTTATGGAAGGGTCGGGGTTTGACCACCCAATCTTCTCCCTCCTAACATGGATCCAAACCAACTCATCCAAACGGGTTTTTTTGAAAACTCTGCCCACGAAATATTCTTAAACGCAGCATTTTCATAGTGCACCCAGGCCATGGAGGAGCGGAGAGCACGCACATAGATCAAGGTTTAATATTTTTTTATTTGTAGGTCATGTGGAACCATGAGCCAGAAAAGAGGCAGGCGGAACCTTGATTGAGGCTCAACTTTCAGGAGGGCGAAATTTTGACTTCATCCAAATGGGACAAATTTTATGTCGTTTCCGCACTCCAAGACACCACGAGTCTAATGGCATGCTTAGTTTCTTTAGCTGAGTTTTTGATTTTTCAGCCACTTTTGGAAGTGGGTTATGCAGGTGTCAGATTTATGCATGTGAGCAATCGTTTTCACCTTTTTCGACGTCACAATATTGATGGTTTTTTCAGATTCAGCCGCAGAGCTACTCAACCTTCAACAAATGGCAGCATGAGGTATATGATGTGGATTCCATGCACTTCTTCATTTCTTTCTCTTTGAGATGCATTATTTCTTGCAGATCTCGGTTGATACATGAGTTGTAGGATCTTGCCTTGTGTTGTTATTGATGTACTTTCAGTTATGGATTTGTGTCATATATGAGATCCCTTTTATGCCACATTGGTGGGATGCTCTTTCTTGATATGTGTTATTTTGAGATCCCTTGTTTTCCAGGATTGGTGGGATACTCTTATTTATGACATGTTAGCTATGGTCATACTAATAAGAGTCTTTCTTTATGTATAAGAGTTCCGCAGTGGAACATGTCTTAAATAAGTCAAGACACTCCTGCATGAGGGAATTTTTCCTTGTATTTCATAGGAAAGCACATCCATGTACATATTCTTCTTACAACACATAATGCAGTGGCCTACACCATCTTGACAACTAGGCTCGGAGATGTAGTCCCTCCTAGATGAACTCCGTCATCAAAAAACATGTTCTTATGATTGTTGATCTTGTTCATTTATGTTCCTCTTATTTACAGCTACAATTATTCATTTATGTTATTTATCATCTTAATTAAATGCAATTCTAAATTATCAGCCAAAGTAAAAGGTCTTGGTTAAGGGTATCAAGATTTTACCTTGGATCAAGTGGTATCAAAGCAGGTCTTCTTACTGATTGGATTGTAGGCCTGAACATTGAACATTTGCTAAGTTGAGCCATGGAGAGTGTCAAGGACATGTATGAAACCATGCTCAAGGTGTCTGAGAAAGTGAACATGATTTACGAGGCTTATGAAAAACAAGCAGCAGAGAACAAAGAATTGAAGACCCTCCTACACAAAGAGAAGGGGGACAAACAACAGTTACAGCTTTAGTTGCAAGCCACAACATAAGCGTGGGAAGATTGGAAGCGCAACAATGAAATTCTACAAGCAGATCATGATGCCTTGAAGGAATTCCTACATAAAGAGAAGGAGGAGAAGCAGCAATTGCAACTTCAGTTGCAAGCCACGACAGAGGCGTGAGAAGATTTGAAATGAAACAACGAAACTCTTCAGAGAGATCATGATTCCTTAAAAGTATTCCTACAGACAAAGGAGGAGAAGCAGCAGTTGCAGCTTCAGCTACAAGTTGTTTCAGAGGCATTGACGGAAGTGAAGCACAATGAGGGCTTACAATAGCTTTCTTCGTCTGTTTCGCAATCAACACCTAAGGTAAACAATGTTGATTTTGCTTCAATTTCTTCACATGATATAATTTCAGTAGATACCCATCACAGGTACCGGCATGAGACTCCTCACCAAAATGGGGTACAGAGGAGGAGGACTTGGCATTCGTGGCCAAGGCATAACCGAACCGTTGGAGGTTGTGCAACGACCTCATACAGGTTTGGGATTCACTAACGAAGGATGTTCAAAGGACATCAAAGGCAAACAGATAATGATGAACTCTCCAAGGAAGAGGAATAATGGGGACACTTCACCATCGTTCCATAGCAGTGCACATTGCAGTGAAGGAACTGAGGCGAGCTCCCATCATCATGATCGCACCAGAGACCACCACAGAAGGTATACTAAGTCTCATTATTCTAGAGTGGATTTTAATTATAAGAATGTTGATAACCACGATTGTAAAATATGGCATCATAAAACTTGCTATTTTTGTGGTTTAAATAACCATGTGATTTCTGAGAGTTGGAAGAGGCTGGTAGCAAAAGGAGGAAGAGGCATGAAAAGCCTTCTCCCCAACTGGAAAAGAAATCAGTTAAACAAGTTTGGAGGAAAAATAAAATTTTCACCCATTGCGACCGAAGTGGCCACCAAAGAGCCACATGCTGGAAACTTCATCCAGAGCAGCGCCGTAAAGCCAAAGCACCCGTGCATACACCTGTCGAAAGAGCTGATCGAAAAGCAAGTTCACCACAGGGAAATGATTCACTCATTTTAATAAATGAGAAGTGGTTCTTCTAGATTTTTTTTTCTCGAGATGTTAAGCTTGTCATGGCCATGCTTGTAAATCATTTGTCGCATTTTTTATTATGAAAGTGATGATGTGTTTCCATCATTAGTTTAAGCGACCATGATACTTTTTTGGCCTTGTGTTATAAGTCGTGTGTTGGATCTCTTTCATGTAAAAGTGATGATGTTTTTCCATCACTTCGAGATGCGACATTTATGTTTTGGTCATGTTCTATGAGTCGTCTAATGCATTTCTTTCATGTAAAAGTGATGAGGTGTTTTTCCATCACTTCGAAATGCGACGATGAGGTCTGGTCTTGTAATTTGGTTGAGGTATGATTTCCATTTTGTTGTAAGATTGACCACCGAGTAAATGTTATAAACTCGTGGAAAGTATGGAAATATTTGGGTCATTATTGGTCACATTGAGAATGTAATGTTCATTGCAGCTTTAGGCAGGTGTTGACATCCTGATTCTGAAGTACGTGAGGTGAAGGAGTCTTCAACGGATGTGCCTTTTCAGACATTTACATTTCCGCATTTGCAGGTGTTGGCTTTGCATCTTGATTCCGAAGTACTAGAGATGAAGGATTCTTGAAGGGATGTGCCTTTTTAGACATCGCATTGCAACAGTTGTAGATGATGGCTTTGCATCTTGATTTCGAAGTACGCCAGGTGAAGGAGTCATGTAGGGATGTGCCTTTCAACCAAATTTGTAGAAAGTTGATGATAGGTAAAGCTTGATGCTTTTGGAGGACCAAAAGCTCCTCATTATGGAGGAATGATCCAGGTGGATTAAACAAGTACAAGTACAACTGGCTCAGCACAGAGGGCTTAAAAATCAAAGTGTTAGAAAATATCTCGCACTAGGTTCATGTATTAGATCTCGTCTTTATGATTTCAACGGCACAGACAACACTCAATTGTGAGACCGTATGAAGGAGTTAAGAGCGGTCAAAGTTTTGGATTGACTTGGTGACTGGGCAGCCTTAAGGAGGATGCAAATTGGACCAAACCCGACCACCGGATTTTTCACACTTAGGGAAGATTTCGGGAAAATTTGTGGCCTATTTAATTTTCCTCCTACGGTCAAAAATCTGGTATTTGTAAAATGGCTAATTTTTTTTAACAAAACAAAAATTATTTAAAAAAAGGGGTGGCGAGCCACCACCCCTGCCACCCCACCCGACCGCATGTTACAACCCTACGTAAACAAATTACAACCGAGATGAGTGGCAGTTGAACCCACAGCCAACAAGTTGCCCGCCCTGCCTGTTGGGTATACGACCAAAGTCCCACATTGACTAGAAGTGGGGAGGATCATGGGTATATAAGGATGGAAAAATATCTCCATTGGTATGAGGCCTTTTGGGGTAAATCCCATAAGCAAAGCCATGAGGGCTTAGGCCCAAAGTGGACAATATCATACCATTGTGGAGATATGTGGTGTCCAGAATCCTTACAAGTGGTATCAGAGCCATGCCCCGAAGTTAGGGAAGAAATGTAGGTTTTAACCCTGAACAAAAATATCTACACACGATTCTTATAACAGAAAATAAACAATAGCAAGAGCATAAAACATAAAACAGATAAACACAGAGATTTTCCCCTGGATCCCAAATCGGGACGACCAGCTTGATTTTTCATTATATTCCTTTTAGTGTTACAACACATATATATACATGCCGAAGCATACATAAACCCCAATCCATTAACCCTGGATTAGAACATAACCGTAGTTCCCTTGACCGGATCTACAAAATACCAGGGGCCGAAAACCATCGAACCCCAAAACCATGTGCAAAACCATGCACAAAACCATGGGCGGATCCGCCTATGAGTGGGTCCCCGGACCCCAACGGTGGGGACTGCTTCGCCCCTCGTGACCCCCCAGCTACGCCACATACGGGGGCCATGGTGGGGCTAATCGTGGAAAGAATATAACACATACCCATCATTCTCCCACTTGTTGTTTTCTTTCCACAAGGGGCCACAAGAGAGCTTAGTCATTGGCCCAATTCTTCAACACCCATTGTTTCTCTACACCAAGAGAACTTCTGAGTGCTCACAGACTTCGTCAATGCATCTGCAACATTCTTCAAAGTGTCCACTTTTACCAGCAACACCCTTTTAGCCTCAACCATATCTCTAACAAAGTGATATTGAACATCAATGTGCTTTGTCTTTGAATGATAAGCAGGGTTCTTAGACAAGAAAATTGCACTTTGGCTATCACAGTCTATCCTTATAGCTTGCTGTACCAACCCCATACTTGAACACAATCTTTGCAACCAAACTACTTCCTTGCTTGCATGAGTGGCTGCTATGTATTCTGCCTCTGTAGTTGAAAGCGCCACTACAGACTGTCTTTTACTCATCCAACTGACTGCACCTCCAAATAGGCTAAACACATACCCACTTATAGATCTTCTTTGGTCCAGATCTCCAGCCCAGTCTGCATCAACAAAACCACGAATGTCCAACATTCTTTCCAATCCTGGTCTTCCCTGGTAGCACAAGCCATAATCACTAGTGCCACGTAAACATCTGAAAACCTGCTTCACTGCTGTCCAATGCTCCTTCCCTGGGTTTGACATAAACCTGCTCAATACTCCCACTGCATGTGCAATGTCTGGTCTAGTACAGACCATTACATACATCAGGCTACCCACTGCACTTGCATATGGAACACGGGACATATCCTCTTCTTCTTCTTGTGTCTTGGGACACTGTTCAGCAGACAACTTTGCACCTACAGGAATAGGAACACTCACTGGTTTACTATCCTTCATATTGAACCTCTGCAATATAGTCTCGACATAATTCCTCTGGTTTAACCAGAGCATCCTCTTTGCCCGATCTCTCTTAATTTCCATGCCCAAAATATAGTTTGCAGCACCAAGATCCTTCATGTCGAATTTGGAGAACAGTTGGGTCTTCAAATCTTGGATAATTTCTTTGTCATTTCCAATCAACAACATATCATCCACATATAAGGCCAAATAAATAACACAGTCACCAATTAATTTAAAATAAACACAGTGATCCTCCTTGCTTCTGGTGAAGCCAAGTCCTCGCATATAGGTATCAAATTTCTGATACCACATCCTTGGTGACTGTTTTAACCCATACAAAGACTTCTTCAACCTGCATACTAGTTCTTTCTTACCCTTCACCATAAAGCCTTCAGGTTGCTTCATGTAGATCTCCTCTTCTAGATCCCCGTGAAGAAATGTCGTCTTCACATCCATCTGTTCTATCTCAAAATCAAATGCAGCAGCAACAGATAAAAGTAATCTAATAGAAGTAACTTTGGCAACAGGAGAAAAAATATCACCAAAATCAATTCCCGGCACTTGGGAATAACCTTTCGCTACCAACTGAGCTTTGTATTTCTCCACCTTGCCTTCTACATTCATCTTCTTCTTAAACACCCATTTGCTCCCAATGGACTTCCTTCCAACCGGCAACTCCACCAGATCCCATGCATCGTTTTTGTGCAAGGATGCCATTTCATCAACCATGGCCTCCTTCCAGAGTTTTCCATCCTCTGAATCTACTGCCTCCCTGACAGTTCTGGGTTCATCATCAGTAATAGTTAAGGCAAAACCTGAACAGAAAGCAGATGGACTATACCTTTCTGGTTGCCTTCTTTCCCGAACTGATCTTCTCAAAGCTGGAGTTTGTGGCTCTTCATCTTCGGAGTCTTCTTCTGTTGTAGAGTCTGATTCATCCTCCTTTAGCTCAAACTCTATCTTCTCAGGTTCCTTTGGTAGGACTTCATGTTTAACAACATCTTTCACTTCTCTAAACACCACATCTCTACTGTACACAACCTTCCTTGTTTCTGGGTTCCAAAGCTTGTAACCCTTTAAACCATCCTTATACCCAATAAAGATGCACCTTTCAGATTTATTATCCAACTTGGTCCTTTTCTCCTTTTGAACATGTACATATGCATCACATCCAAATACCCTTAGATGTGAAAGAGAGGGTTTCTTACCAGTCCATACCTCATGTGGAGTCTTATCCTCCAACGCTGATGAAGGTGATCTGTTAACTAAGTAACATGCAGTCTCCACTGCCTCTGCCCAGAATTCTTGTCCTAACCTGGTACCACTGAGCATGCTTCTTGCCTTTTCCATCAGTGTTCTGTTCATTCTTTCTGCAACTCCATTTTGCTGAGGTGTGTATGGAGTAGTCTTCTGCCGTCCTATACCACACTTCTTACAGAAATCTTCAAATTCCTTCTTGCAGAACTCCCCACCATTATCCGTCCTCAATGCCTTTATCTTCTTCTCTGTCTGGTTTTCCACCAGAGCCTTAAATTCTTTAAATTTGTCAAAGACTTCAGATTTCTTCCTCAAGAAATATATCCATGTATTCCTTGAGAAGTCATCTATGAATGAAACATAGTACACGGACTTTCCCAGTGATGGAACTGACACAGGCCCAAACACATCACTGTGCACAAGTTCTAATATCTTGTTTGCCCTCTTAGCACCAGAAGGAAAACTCACCCGATTCTGCTTCCCATATACACAATGTTCACAGAAATCGAAATCCAAAGAACAATTAGACATACCTTCTACCATACCATCTCTATGGAGTATCCGAAGGCCCTTCTCTCCAATATGTCCAAGCCTTTGATGCCATAGCATGGTCTTTTCTCCAGAGACAACTAGACTTTCCGTCCCACTTTCAGGAACCACAGAACTGTTACACCCATCAATAACAGTGCTACCTTGTAGCTTGTACAAAGTTCCAGTCCGAACTCCCCGCATTAATACCAGTGCTCCCCGAACCATCTTGTAGGCATCTTTCTCGAACACTATTTTTACACCTGCATCATCCATCTTGCTTACAGAAATCAGATTTCTGGCCAATGCAGGAATATGCAGAACACCAGGAAGTGTTCTAATCCTTCCACCTTGTAGCTTCAGCTTGACCTTTCCACGTCCAATGATTCTGGCCTTCCTATCATCCCCTAGGAAGACATCACCACCATCATATTTCCCATACTCGCAGAACCACTCCCTATGGGGAGTGAAGTGAAAGGATGCACCTGAGTCAATCAACCATGACTCATGATCTACATGTGTATTTGAAGAAGAAGCCAAATACACATCCCCACCTTCATCCGAGGTGTTTTTTTCCTCTGCAGAAGGACCTTCATCAGATCCCTTTCCTTTCTCAGGAGCTTTAGATCTGCATTCCTTTTTGTAGTGCCCTTCCTTTCCGCATTTCCAGCACACCTTTACAAACTTTCCAGGAGATTTAGATCTCCCTCTAGATTTAGATCTCCCACTCTAAACCTTATTCTTGTTTCTGTTCTGGGACCTTCCTCGTACAGATAAGGCATCTCCATTCTGACCCTCCATATTTCTCCGTCTCATTTCCTCCGACAGCAAGGCTGAGACAATCTCATCAAAATTCAAGGTAGTTGTGTTGCTACCTATTGCAATAACCAGACTGTCCCACGAGTCTGGTAGAGAACACAACAAACTGATGCACTTATCTTCATCTGAGATTTTAATATCAACAGATGAAAGTTGACTTACCATAGTATAAGGCGTTCAGATGCTCTGTCACTGAGTCTCCATCCTTCATCCTCAGGTTATACAGCTTTTTCCACAGGAACAACTTATTCACCAGAGACTTAGATTGGTACAAAGTCCCAAGTTTTCCCACAAATTCTTCGTCGTAGCTTCCCCAGATACATTCAACAATACTGAATCTGACACACACAACCGTATTGTGCTCTTAGCCTTCCGATCCAGTTTCTTCCAGTCTTCATCTGACATTGCCGTTGGTTTAGTACCTGGATCTACCGCGATCCACTGATCTTTATCCACCAGCGGATCCTCCATCTTGAGCTTCCACAACTCAAAACTCTGACCATTAAATTTCTCGATCTCTATCTTTCCGCCGCTCGCCATATTCTTTCACCGCAAGAATCGATCATGACGAGATCTCCCCGCGGAAACGGGGTCTACCACGAGCTGAGCAAAAAACCTCAACAACAAAGGCGTCCCCGTGAAGTCGAAACAACTCGATACCAAATGTAGGTTTTAACCACACAGACAAAAATATCTACACACGATTCTTATAACGAGAAAATGCATGATCTTAATGATAGCAAGAGCATAAAACATAAAACGAGATAAACACGAGGAAATTTTCTTTTTTCTGGATCCCAAATCGGGACGACCGGCTTGATTTTTCATTATATTCCTTTTAGTGTTTACAACACATATATATACATGCCGAAGCATACATAAACCCCAATCCATTAACCCTGGATTAGAACATAACCATAGTTCCCTTGACCGAATCTACAAAATACCAGGGGCCGAAAACCATCGAACCCCAAAACCATGTGCAAAACCATGCACAAAACCATGGGCGGATCCGCCTATGAGGGGTCCGCGCAAAACCATGGGCGGATCCGCCTATGAGTGGGTCCGCCCGGACCCCAACGGTGGGGACTGCTTCGCCCCTCGTGACCCCCTAGCTACGCCCGACGCAACATACAGTGTGTGGGGCTAATCATGGAAAGAATATAACACATACCCATCACTGCCCATGCGGTCACCCCATATAAACCATAAAACCGTTTTAAAACCCAACCATCACACCATGATACGGTGCGCCGGCGGAGATCACGGGCGGGCCGCCCAATGTGGGCTGGCCACCCCATAAAATGACATATCAAATTAATGCAGTGGGTTTCAAAATATATTTGGTGGGGTTAAAAATGTGACAGTGTAGTTTTCAAAACTAACAAACGCCTTTTTATGGAGGGGTCGGGGTTTGACCACCTGACCTTCTCCCTCCTAACATGGATCCAAACCAACTCGTCCAAACGAGTTTTTTTAAAAACTCCGCCCACGAAATATACTTAAATGCAACAATTGCACAGTGTACCCAGGCCATGGAGGAGTGAAGAGCATGCACGTAGATCGAGGTTTAATATTTTTTTATTTGCAGGTCATGTGGAACCATGAGCCAGAAAAGAGGCAGGCGGAACCTTGATTGAGGCTCAACTTTCAGGAGGGCGAAATTTTGACTTTGTCCAAATGGGAAAAAAATTATGTCATTTCTGCACTACTCGATGCCACGAGTCTGATGGCGTGCTCAATTTCTTCAGCTGATTTTTTTCCTTTTCAGCCACTTTTGGAAGTGGATTATGCAGGTGTCAAATTTCCACATGTGAGCAGTCGTTTTCACCTTTTCCGACGCCACAAGATGGATGGTGTTTTCAGATTCAACTGCAGAGCTACTCAGCCTTTAGCAAATGGCAGCATGAGTTATATGATGTGGATTCCATGTACTTATTCATTTCTTTCTCTTTGAGATGCACTATGTCTTGCAGATCCCGGTTGATACATGAGTTGTGGGATCTTGCCTTGTGTTGTTATTGATGTACTTTAAATTATGGATTTGTGTCATATATGAGATCCCTTTTATGCCACATTGGTGGGATGCTCTTTTTTCATATGTGTATTGTTGAGATCCCTTGTTTTCCAGGATTGGAGGGATACTCTTATTTATGACATGTCAACTATGGTCATACTAATATGAGTCTTTCTTTATGTATAAGAGTTCCGTAGTGGAACATCTCTTAAAGATGTCAAGCCACTCCTGCGTGAGGGAAATTTTCCTTGTATGTCATAGGAAATCACATCCATGTACATCTTCTTACAACACATAATGCAGCGGCCTACACCATCTTGACACCGAGGCCCAGAGATGTAGTCCCTCCTGGATGAACTCCATCATCAAACGACGTGTTCTTATGATTGCTGATCTTGTTCATTTATGTTCCTCTTATTTACAACTACAATTATTCATTTATGCTCTTTAAAATCTTAATTAAATGAAATTTTAAATTATCAACCGAAGTAAAAGGTCTTGGTTAAGGGTATCAAGATTTTACCTGGACCATCCATGCTTGGAAATTGGTAGACCAACAAACCTTCTTCCACCATCGAAACTTTAATCCACAACAGGTTCTCCTTTAACAACTTCCCCTACAACCATGATCTGAATATATCTTTGACTTTAGAAAAGGAATGGTGGATTTCTATAGAAAATTCAACAATGTACCCTTCTAGCATAGATTGTACCGAGAATTTTACCGCTCGGGTTAGATCCATGTCCAACCAATGTAATGCTAGTAGATCTAATTACGTCTAGGTGTGATGAGATCAGTTTTTCTCACATGATTTTCCCTTGATCTATAGCCTCCACAACCAATTATAAATCTCTTCATGGAATTTACCCCAAAATATCTTGTACTGATCACTTTTTGAATCTGAATACAAGATATTTTCCTTCAACTTCCTTTCCTTTTTTTGCCAGCGCTGGGCTTATTGTGAGATGAATCCATATACATGGTTATCCCACTAGCTTTGTAGTTCTCTCTTATATATCCTTGATACCATATTCCAAATCTCCTTTAAATTTTAGGTCCTAACAATGGAACCATTCTTTGCCTGAAAATAATAATTGGGTAAAGACCCAGTTTTAGGAAAAGGGGCCAACAAGGCTCCGTTGTAGTCTAAGATCTTACCTAATATTGAGTAAGGAGTCTCACCCAAGGCGTGTCGTGACCTTAATAATATGAGAGAGTTGAGAATGGGATATCATAAAACACCATCAATCGTTACTTCCTTAGTATATAAGCATCACAACTAAGGTATCATTCTGCAAGATCTAAACATACCATCAAGTTAAAAGGATTGGGAGATACATAATAATAAAAAAAAATCAAACTATTTAGATAATAATAGTAATCCAGAAAATAACACAAGATATAGGCCAACAAGCATCTATTTATATTATATTTATCATAATACATTACATCAACCATAGATATGTCTCTCCTAGAGAACAGTCGGGACTAAAAATATAAAGTTGTAGAGAAACCACATCCCAAAGTAGTCTTCTTCTCTTTCGCGACTGTCCTCCCCCCTATTCCTTCTAATTTTTCCTTCCTTATCCCCCTTACCTTCCAAAAACACTTCTATTCTATCATATCCTTTCACTTGGATGTCTCCGCAACTTAGTTGTTCTTTGTAATATTCCTATTTAGGAATAGCTCATGAATCATGCACTTAAAAATGAATTTTCAGAAAAATATGATTTAGAACAGGAAAATAACTTTTGGATCCTTTATATCATACAATATAAAAACTAAATCCAATATTTGGGCTGAAACAAATAAGTCTACGTGGGTTAAACAGATCTCCCGCACTTAGTTATCTTCAAGAGAAGGCCTAATGAGTGGCTGCAGCAAAGTAAAACGCTCTAATGAAATCACAGAGAGCTATAAATGCATAAAATGTGCTCATAGAGACTCAGAAACTGATTTCAAGTACAGAAGCAACTTAGATCTGAATTTAGGATCCAAAAAGTGAGGAAAAGCAGTGATTTCGACCCTAAAATAGGTGTATTCATAAATCTGCGTAAAATTAAGGGAAATGGCGGGAGGTTATTTTATATTAGGTCATGAGGGACCTATTTTCTGAATTTCAGCTCAAAAAAATCATTCTAGCTATGTTAAACAGTTCCTCCATTCTCGGATAAGCTTAAAAATGTTGATTTCCCATGACTTGGAGTATGCAGAAAATGGCTGAAGCATAAATTGCATGATTTCTGAATAAATTAGACAAAATATGTCTGAAACATCAGATCTGAAGTTTATTATAACATAGCATGAAGAAAAATAGAGATTCATCTCCTTTTATATATCAAATAGATCACCCGGCAAGGGGATTTCATGAAAGAACAAATACAAGTATCAGATCTGCAGAATATGGATCTGGAAAATGTAGAATCGCTGAAAATATGAGTAGATGAGCTGAAATTTACAAAATTATAGAAGAGGGCTGCAATACAAACTTTCCGGAAGAAGGGATGGCCCTTCCTCAAGGAAATACGCACCAAACTAGGGTAGAAACCCTGCTACAACAACGCACTGGAAAAATGACGCAGTTTCTGAAGTATATTGAACAGATGATGTTGGAAGTTCCTTTGGCCTAATTCCAAGATATGAATATGAATCTCATGGCTTCCTCACTGATCTTCTAGAGAAAGGAATGCTTCCTTTTTTGCAAAACTAGATCTGGAAGTGGTGTTGAAAACCCCTCACTGCAACACCCTGCAACACAACAATTCCTGCCCAAAAAAAAAGGATATAGCTAGAGGAGGAAGCTTGGCCTCAAGCCTGGATGTGAGGCATTTCAGAACATACCCCTTCAAGAGCTCCTCAATGAAGGAGGGGGAATTCCTAAATAGGAAATTCCTCTCTCTCTAGCTAAACAACCAAGAGAGTTTGAGTTGCTTAAGCAATCTCAAAATCAAATTATCTTCAACTCCTTTTCCTTGTGGCCTTCCTCTTTCTTTTATAACATTAGGGTTTGGAAAAACCTAAACCACCTCCAATGAGTTAAACCTTTTCACATGAAGGGTCTCCATCTAAACTGCGTTGATCAATAAGGAGGTTCAATGCATCTAGACACTGCTGTGATTTGGTCCTGTTGACCTAGTCAATCTTCTCCATTCCTTTTCACACCTAAGTGTACTTTATTGAAATGGCCAAGATTTTTCCAAGTTCACATTGGGCATTGATTTATTCTGTTGATTAGGAGTTTTAGAGTCCCTCCTTTACACTTTTATTCATGAGTTAAGCAAATTGAAAATAAAATGCAATATTCCCATTAGCTGCAAAAATTGGGAATATTACAATATCCCCCAGAAAAATGTTGCTTTCCCTCAAGCAACTCTTATTGTAGATGAAAACCACCTATTCCTCTCCAAATGGCATCCACATAAGGAAGGCTTCCTCCATTTGCTGCAATAGGTTATGTATGTTTGGTTCCAAAGTTTTCTTCCAAAAATGCATGAGATGACTTCCAACTGTAAGGTTAGATGTCCTCTTCTTATCATGAAGTACAAAATGAAAATTACATGATGTCCAACACCATCATAAACACATGAGAGACATAAAATAAAGTAGCTCCTTCCATAAAGGAAAAGCTTCATCATGCAAGAAAATTCCTCCATCCATGTTTTATGAACTTGATTAAGCATTGTTATGCTTTCATTCTTAGCCCTGTTGGCCTTGTTGGATCCAAACTCCATCATTCCAGCGTTATGAAAAATAAGAAGTGAAGGAGCAACATGGATGGACAAAGATTTCAAACCATATTCCCCTAATAATAACCACCGGAGCAAGGCCCTTTGCTGCCATCCTACATCTCCTCCATGTAAGATGGGCAAGCCAAGATTTCCAAAAGATGATGTACATGCCCTCCCTTGCTGAAATTTTTCTTTAATACATAGGGCATGAATCAGAAAATTATGAGCTATGGGGTGGTCTACATACTCATTTAAAAGCAACCAAAGCAACAAGAGGTCTTGCTGCCTTATTTCCTCCTCATGTGCATCATGAAACCAAACCATACTAATGGGCATATGATATGTCACATCAGCCCAATACAAAGTATTATAATCAATGCACATCATGAGATCAATATGCCAAATTTTACACAATGCAAAACACATAGACATAGGAGATGTCATGCGGTGGCCATACTTTCTCAAGCGAAACAAAATTATACATGCCTTCTCTTGCTGCAACATATCATTGAAATCCAAGGCATGATTCAAAAAATGATGAGCTATTGGGTAGTAACCATACTCACCCAAGAGCAACCATAGCAACAAGGAATTTTGCAGCCCTCTTGCCTTATCAACATGTGGATCATGGAGAAATAACACAATGATGGACATGCGAAATGTCTCATCAACATAGTACAAGCAAGCTCCCTCATACCACATCATGTGGGACTCATTCCTCCTCCCAAGCCAAAGTTCATGCATGAAATATACCTTCAACAGAAATACATGTGGATAAATGAGACATATTTCAAACATGGGTGAATACATGGACATGAGATTTAACATGTGATGTCCAAACTCTCCTTTTAACAACCACATCAACCATGCTTCCTTTTCATGTACTCTATTAATGATGCATAAAGCATGAGATGAGAGAATGAGAATCTTTGGGTAGTGATCATGCTTACCCCAAAGCAACCAACGTTGCCATGCCTCCTTATTCATTTCATGACCATTCTTCAAGGCATAGATAAGAGAAATAGGTGCCTTTGGAGAGTGATAGGAGTCTCCCAAGGGCAACCAACGTAACCAAGCTTGTTGGCCCATATATGTCTACAAGTGATCATGTGATCTCTTACTCATCATCCTCATCCACTCACTCCAATATGGAAGATGAGTGATGTGCTGCATAATCATGGCATCCTCCCTTTGTAGAATACCATCTCCTTTGAACCAATGAAGAGCCTTGCATCTCATGAAATATTGAAATGCATCTTTGTTGAGATCTCTTAGTGAGACCTTTCTTCCATCTATGGCCTTCCAAAACCAGTGAGGCTTTGAATCTGTAATAACTAGAAGTCTCTCTTTGAGCTGTAGCATGCTCATTGAGAGAGTGTCATCTAGAGGGGAGAAAATTCTTCTCATCTCAAGATGTCTACTCTTCATCTTCTTCTTCTTCTTCACTGCTTCAAGGTTGAAGCTTCTTCTATAATGCTCCAAGAGAGCTAAAGCCTCTTTTTCATAGTCACTAAGTGACAGTGTTGTAGATCTGCAAAGTGATGCATGCATTGTCTTAAATAAAGTCACATTTCTGATCTCACAGTCAGCCATTGAACATAGGATAGTACTAATCCTCCTTTTTGAAACTTTTCATCTCAACTCAAGAGATTGAATGCAGTTCAAAAATGATGCATAGGGATAGTTTCCAATCTCCTTGATTATATCAAGGGTCCTCTGTGCTGTGACATGTCTTTGCTTCAAATCAGCATTTTGATTTAATCCTTGGCTATGCATTAATCTTGAAACAATATGTGCTGAAATTTTATGCATACCTTGGATCAACTGATATGTGGGAACCTCTTGACAGAACACAAGAGTTCCTCCACCCAGATCAATGATGCCTCCAACTGCTGGCAAGAATGATGGTCTCCTTTCTTCAAGCATACCAACGCTGGTATATTTCTTCTCCTCCTCATGCATCTCCTGATTCATGCATGGGAATCCATATGTTAAGAGCTCAAGACTACCTTGCAAAGAAGCAAGTGCCTCTTCTCTAGATGCAAGCACCTTAGCACCAGATGGTGAAAATGGAGATCTCTTGCCCAAAGTGACAAGATTGACATTCTCCTTTGTTTCCTTGTGATATGTCTCTTTGTAGCTCATCTTTTTCCTCTCCTCATCAAACTCCTTGAGATTTTCTTCAATACTCTTCAATGTTTGAAAAAGAAGGAATGAGATCTCTTCTTTAGTCATTTTCCCTACTTTGTGATGACAAGAAGTGTATAGTTCTTCCTCTTCAACTTGAAACCCTTTAAGAGCTTCTTTGCATCTCTCTTCTTCATTGTTATACCTCTCACCTTCTTCAAAGAAAGTGGGCATAATGGATCTATGAGGAGATCTAGGACTCTCTTGTCTTATACTTTTTTGATAGGAAGTGCTAGGGCTTCCTTATTCTTCTTGAAACCTCATGCAGATTTTACTGTAGCTTGCTTCTTCTCGAAACCCTCTAGGAGTCTCAGTGCATCTTCTTTCTCTCTTCTGATTAACCTCTTTGGAGATGCCCTTCTTAGATCTGAACACTGATGAGAGTAATCCCATCCTCTCCATAATTTTGATCTCTATTTCTCCTCTTAACTTCTTTGATATCTTGATCTCACAAGCTGGGCCAAAGAACCTGACTCTAATACCACTGTAATATTCCTATTTAGGAACAGCTCATGAATCATGCACTTCAAAACGAATTTTCAGAAAAATATTCTTTAGAATAGGAAAATAACCCTTGGATCCTTTAGATAACACAATATAAAAACTAAATGCAATATTTGAGCTGAAACAAATAAGACTAGTGGGTTAAACAGATCTCCCACACCTAGTTATCTTCAATAGAAGGCCCAATGAGGGGTTGCAGCAAAGTAAAACGCTCTACTAAAAGTGAAGAGAGATATAAATGTATAAAATGTGCTGATAGACACTTAGAAACTGATTTCAATTACAGCAACAACTTAGATCTAAATTTAGGATCCAAAAAGTGAGGAAAAGAAGTGATTTCGACCCTAAAATAGGTGTATTCAGAAATATATGTAAAATTAAGGGAAATTACGGGAGTTTATTTTATATTAGGTCATGAGGGACCTATGCTCCAAATTTCAGCTCAAAAAAAGCATTCTATCTATGTTAAAAATTTCCTCCATTCCCGAATAAGCTTAAAAACGTTGATTTCCCATGACTTGGAGTATGCAGAAAATGGCTGATGCATACATTGTGTGATTTCTGAAGACATTAGACAAAATATGTCTGAAACATCATATCTGAAGTTTATTATAATAGAGCATGAAGAAAAATGGAGATTCAACTCCTTTTATATATCAAATAGATCACCCAGCAAGGGGATTTCATGAAAGAACAAATACAAGTATTAGATCTGCAGAATATGGTTCTGGAAAATGCAGAATCACTAAAACTATGAGTAGATGAGCTGAAATGTACAAAATTAAAGAATAGGGCTGCAATAAAAACTTTCCGGAAGAAGGGATGGCCCTTCCTCAAGGAAATAAGCACCAAACTAGGGTAGAAACCCTGCGACAGCAATGCATTGGAAAAATGACGCAGTTTCTGAAGTATACTGTGCAGATGATGTTGGAAGGTCCTTTGACCTGATGCCAAGATCTGAATATGAAGCTTAAGGCTTCCTCACTAATCTTCCAGAGAAAGGAATGCTCCCTTTTCTGAAAAACTAGATCTGGAAGTGGTGTTGAAAACCCCTCATTGCAACACCCTGCAACACAGCAATTCTTGCCCAACAGAAAAGGTTGTAGCTGGAGGAGGAAGCTTGGCCTCAAGCTTGGATGTGAGGCATTTTAGAACATACTCCTTCAAGAGCTCCTCAATGAAGGAGGAGGAATTCCTAAACAGGAAATTCCTCTCTCTTTAGCTAAACAACCAAGAGAGTTTGAGTTGCTTAAGCAATCTCAAAATCGAATTATCTTCAACTCCTTTTCCTTGTGGCCTTCCTCTTTCTTTTATAACATAATGGTTTGGAAAACCCTAAACCACCTCCAATGAGTTAACCCTTTTCACATGAAGGGTCTCCATCTAAACTGCGTTAATCAATAAGGAGGTTCAATGCATCTAGACACTGCTATGATTTGGTCCTGTTGACCTAGTCAACCTTCTCTATTCCTTTTCACACCTAAGTGTATTTTATTGAAATGGCCCAAATTTTTCCATGTTCACATTGGATATTGATTTATTTTGATGATTAGGAGTTTTAGAGTCCCTCCTTTACACTTGTATTCATGAGTTAAGCAAATTGAAAATAAAATGCAATATTCCCATTAGCTGCAAAAATTGGGAATATTACATTCTTTCTCTTTTCCTTTTACCTATCGCAACTCAGAGTCTACTCTAGTTTACTCCCTGTTGCATCTGCAACTCCACAACAGGGTTCTCGCCACCTGCTATTGCTCCAGCTATCTGAAAAATGAAATTTAATTCCAAAAACGAAGGCACCAATATGGTATGCAACTGTTTTAATGCCATATTCAAGGTCGACGGGAGGGGAATGGAGCCTTCCTTGGGCAGGGTTCCTCCTAACCCCAAACCATAGTGGAATCTAATCCCACAGGCAACTAGATTTTGAAAACTAGCAGGAAAACAGTAAAAAAAATTCTACATCTAAACAGTCAAGAGAGTGCCACTTGGCACATTTTGATCAGGCCATGGGTCGAATGAGTCAAATTAATGAAGCGACTATTTTCACCCAATGTGGAAGGAATATTGCCAGTGCGGGGTGAATTTGTCACTCCACGTGGCTGCAAAAGGTAGAAACTGTAGAAATGATTGCAGAAAAGTGTGAATTGTAGGACAATTAGCAAAAAAACTTCTATGGACCATAACTCACTCAGTTTTTTACCGTTTTTCGATACAGAAAGAGCCCAGCTAGGGGTTTTCAATTGTTTTGGAGCTATTGGATACATTTTTTTAGCATTATGAGAATTTTAAATTGATGTAAACACATATTTTTGAACATAATGAAAGAGGCCCAACATTGGAAGCTGGACTAAGAGATGTAGCCCAGGAGGTGTGAACTCCATCATTTGTTGTCTTGTGTATACAACTATGGTACTGATGTATTATTTATTTTCTGCAAAATTAAGTTTCAAAGCAAGTTAATGTATTAACGAATTTGAAATAATTGACTAAAAACCCTAATCATTTCACTGGCAATTTGTAATGTAAACTCTCAAGCTTTCATATACACATCAATCCCCTTCATGCAATTTTTTTCCTGAAAATACTTGAAACTTAGTCGAACCATGGAACTTGGATCATGGGTAGATCACTTATTCATATTTCCATTCATTCAATGTCCTAGAAAAACCAACAACTAGTGTTTCCGAAGAGGTAAATAAATTTAGGGTATCTATGTGTCTTTGCTATGAGATATTTGTGGATGAATTTTCTAGTGGACATTGATGCTTGGGTAATTGGCAACGCTGACAAGAATAGGTTGATATTCTACCCATTCAAGAATAATAAAACTTAGATTTTTGTCCCTAAATATAGGTGAAGTGTTTGTCTCAAATGTCGAACACCTCAACGTGAGCACACAATAGTCCAGAAAAAATTCTCAACAACATATTGTTAATTGTGAAAATCTACATGCTAAAAAACAATCAAACTTTGCACTTTATTGTAATAGAGGATAAAATGGGAAAAAGGTGAGGAGAACATCTATATGAAAATGATTTTGATGATGATGTTAGGATGAAAATTTTGAACATAGAAATGCAGTGCCTTCAATATCAAGTGTAGTAGTTGTAGGCATTGTACCAAGGAAATATCCAAGGAAGTGAGGATAAGATATATTTAGCGAATTTGGCCCAATGTCCTCTAGTTAGATGACTTAACTTCAACTAAGTAACATGAAAATTTTATCCTCTTACATGGTTAGAAGTTATTTTTAGAAGTTTAGATCCAATTTACCATATAAATTAAAATAATGATTCCATAACCATATTTAAATTTAATTAGTAAGCACATAAAATTTTAAGATTTTTTTACCATGAATATTCACCCTCATTTTACCATGGATAGTATTAACTTCTAAATAGGCTTTCTTACAATACCATGGGTCAATACCATGGCTTATCAATGTACCACATACCCAAAAACCATAACTCATTTAAAAAAAAATTATAAATAATTTAATTTGATTAACCCTTATTTTACCATGGATATTATTAACTTATGAATAAGTTTTGTTACAATACCATGGGCCAATACCATGGCTTATCAATACCACCTTCCCAAAAACCATAACTCATTTCAAAATCAAATTATCTATAAATATTTTAGTCTAATTTTATTTTAAAATTAAATTTAAAAGAAAAAAAAAGCTATGGAGAGATGTTGTAGTGGTGTAAATGTTTGTAAGCTTTTACATTTGGGTTCAATTAAAAAATAATAAAAAGTTAAAAGTAAAAGGGCTCTATGTAGAGATATTGTAATGCATTGTAAACATTTTGACTTAGTTAAATAAAATAAAAATAAAATAAGATAAAAATGTCTTTCGGATTAATCACATTATTAGGATTTGGTCCAGGTTTCGAACCAGCTAATGTGGTTCATCCTCAGGACAAGGTGGAGAAAATCTTGATGAATAAATAGTGGAGATGCATCATTGCCTGAAAATTATTAGGATTTAGTCCAAGTTTTGAACCAGCTAATGTGGTCAAGGTGGAGAAACAAATCGATCTTGATGAAGAAATAGTGGAGATGCATCATTGCCCGAAAATAGCCATTGAAAGTTAGTTAGGAATTAAAAATTTTATTAATTAATTAATTAAACAATTTTATTAAAGAGGGTTTAAAAATTTTATTTTAATAAAATGAATAAAAGAACTAGCCGTTAGTTAGTTAAGAATTAAAATTTTAATGATAAATTAATTAAATAAATAAAACATGGTTAAGAAATTTTAATTTATAATAAGGAGAAGGGAGGGGTAAAATTTTATAAAAGAATTAGTTAGTTAGGAATTAAAATTTTTGATGATAAATTAATTAATTAAATAAATTAAAAAGGTTAAGTGAATTATATAAATAAATAGGGAGGGGTAAAAAATAATTTTAATTAATAAATAAAGATAAATGATGATGGTTAACGTCCACTGAGACCAAACTTTGGTCTATCGGACCTATAATTTTTTTAATTCTTAATTGTCTAGCTTCTCATATTTCTTGGTGAGATTGGTGTTGTAGCTTTTTTTTTCTTCTCTACGGTCTTCCAACTTCCTTTATCTTGCAACTCCTTCATCTCTTCTAATCCTTGGGACACTGGTGTCTTATCTTTGGGATCTGAGAGATCTGCTTTGCTGCTAGATGAAGATTTCTTTTGCACGGTATTTGAATCCTCATAATGTTTAAGCTACCATGATACTTTTTTGGCCTTGTGTTATAAGTCGTGTGTTGGATCTCTTTCATGTAAAAGTGATGATGTGTTGCCATCACTTAAAGATGCGATGTTTATGTTTTGGTCATGTTCTATGAGTCGTTTGATGCATTTCTTTCATGTAAAAGTGATGAGGTGTTCTTCCATCACTTCGAAATGCGACGATGAGGTCTGGTCTTGTAATTTGGTTGAGGTATGATTTCCATTTTGTTGTAAGCTTGACCACCGAGTACATGTTATAAACTCGTGGAAAGTATGGAAATATTTGGGTCATTGTTGGTCACATTGAGAATGTAATGTTCATTGCCGCTTTAGGCAGGTGTTGACATCCTGATTCCGAAGTACGTGAGGTGAAGGAGTCTTCAAGGGATGTGCCTTTTCAGAAATTTGCATTTCCACATTTGCAGGTGTTGGCTTTGCATCTTGATTCCGAAGTATGAGAGGTGAAGGATTCTTGAAGGGATGTGCATTTTCAGACATCGCATTGCAGTAGTTGTAGATGATGGCTTTGCATCTTGATTCTGAAGTATGCCAGGTGAAGGAGTCATGTGGGGATGTGCCTTTCAACAACATTTGCAAAAATTTGATGATAAGTAAAGCTTGATGCTTTTGGAGGACCAAAATCTCCTCAGTGGGGAGGAATGATCCAAGTGGATTAAACAAGTATAAGTACAACTGGCTCAGCACAGAGGGCTCAAAAATCAAGTGTTCGAAAATATCTCGAACTAGGTTCATGTTGTAGATCTTGTCTTTCTAATTCGAATGGCGTAGACGACACTCAAATCCGAGTCCGTATGAAGGAGTTAGGATTGGTCAAAGTTTTGGGTTGACTTGGTGATTGGGCAGCCTTAAGGAGGATGCAAATTGGACCAAACCCAGCCACTGGATTTTTTCACACTTAGGGCAGATTCCGGGAAAATTTGTGGCCTATTTAATTTTCCTCCTACAATAAAAAATCCAGTATTTTTAAAATGGCTAATTATTTTTAACAAAACAAAAATTATTTAAAAAAAGGGGTGGCGGGCCGCCACCCCTGCCACCCCACTCGACCACATGTTACAACCCTACGTAAACAAATTAAAACCGAGATGAGTGGGAGTTGAACCCATGGCTAGCCGGTTTCCCACTCTGCCCATGCGGTCACCCCATATAAACCATAAAACTGTTTTAAAACCCAACCCTCACACCATGATACAGTGTGCTGATAGAGATCATGGGCGAGCCGCCCAATGTGGGTTGGCCCCCCCATAAATTGACATATCAAATTAATGCAGTGGGTTTCAAAATATATTTTGGTGGGGTTAAAAATGTGACAGCATAGTTTTCAAAACTAAAAAACACCTTTTTATGGAGGGGTTGGGGTTTGACCACCCGACCTTCTCCCTCCTAACATGGATCCAAACCAACTCGTCCAAATGGGTTTTTTTGAAAACTCCGCCCACGAAATATACCTAAATGCAGCAATTGCACACTACGTCCAGGCCATGGAGGAGCAAAGAGTGCACACGCAGATCGAGGTTTAATATTTTTTTATTTGCAGGTCATGTGGAACCATGAGCTAGAAAAGAGGTAGGCGGAACCTTGATTGAGGCTCAAATTTCAGGAGGGAAAATTTTTGACTTTGTCCAAATGCGACAAATTTTATGTCATTTCTGCATTACTCGACACCACGAGTCTAATGGTGTGCTCAGTTTATTCAGCCACTTTTGGAAGTGGGTTATGTAGGTTTCAAATTTCCCGTACTCCCGGACTTGAAATCCTTTAGGCTTCAGCATTGACCTCCATCGCATCCGCTTCAAAATTGCACTTCACACTTTGACAAGTCCTGTTATCCATTGCGCTTTTGTCTCACTGATTTCTCAATACGTGATATGCGAATGAATCCCACTCAGGTTTATCGCAATTCTCCCATTGCAATTTCTTATTGCAGATTTCCATCGCAGTTTCCATTTCACAGATTTCTTATTGCACAATGTTCTGATCTCTAGTTATCACCTCTTAGGACTTGCGATTTGCGATAAAGGGCTTGGGTCCCACCGGGGGTGCCACGTCACAACTACGTCACCATGCCATGTCACCTTGCCACGTCATCAAAATTTTATTTCAATATGTGGGGTCAAGGCCATGTCACCTACCACGTTAGCTTGCCACATCACTACCTACGTCACTGCCACGTCATTATATCGCACTTCACAGTTTCTGTGATTCCTGTGTTTTTGTGATCATCCTTCTGCTTGCGATTACGATATTCAATTAAGTCCTCCACATGCATTCTGCATGCGTTTCTTCTATAAATTACCTGACTTGACCCGCTGAACTGCATGTGCCCTCGTGCACTATAAACAACCCGAATCTACCTGACTCGTTCACGACTCGCTGCATTATTATAAACATAAAAATACATGAATCAATCGTGAACTGCACGCGCACTGTTCTGAACACATTTCAACCTGACTTTCTCCTTTGGCTTCTTTGATCATTGTGATGTTTCTCCTTGTCTCTTTGATGCTCCTTTCTGCTCCTTTGCCTTAGAAAATGATTCTAATGTTGTTCCCTTCCTCTTTGATGCACATTGCTGCTCCTTGCCTCTTAACTTTTACCTTCTTTGCCTTATTGCTCCTTTGTACTCCAGCTGATCCTGATCTGCGACTTTGTTCTCAATGATAATTCTACTACTTCTCCTTTCTATTCCTTTTCCATCAATGACAATATTTCCAACACACCCCTATGATTTTTCTTTCAAAACATTTGCTATTTTTACACAAAAAAAACTATTATTGAATTTAATGGCTAGGGAATCCATGAGGAGTATGTGACGATGTTATTATTTTATTTTAATTGACCTATAGTAGTACAGGGCCAGGGCCAAAAAATGCAATTTATACCCTTATAGGGTTTGCGTGTATAACTAAAAAGAAACCTTGATCATGTCATTTAAAAAAAACAAGAAGTCAAGGCTTAATTTTTTGAATAAGATAAATCACCTTTTGTGAAATAGTCATACTTCCACCACTCTGTAAATAGCATTACATACTTGTGACACAAATAGCACTCATAAGGATCATAACCTAAATTGTGATTATGAAAAATAAAAAAAACTTTGGGTAACGAGAGAAAAAAAAGTACATAATATACTTGGGAGTTTAACAAGGTTGTGTGTGATTCCACTTGTGTAAACGTTAAAAAAAAAAAAAAACAAACCGAAATATTGAACATAGAAATTTCAATTAATTTCATGATTTCAGGATTTTAAAATAGAAAACCTAATGGTAAATTTAAAGTTAAATTTGGGGAAATCTTACTATTTTTATACGAAGTCATCAACAGAAATTGTAAAGTCCCAATGTATGCATCTAACCCTCACTCCCAATATATGCATCGAACCCTCGCTAGTGAGGTGAATATTAGTGTTGAGAAAATAAAATGGAAACCATCCAGTACAAGGAAAAGACCCTCTAGCGGAGTATATAAATGAGGTTTTTAGTGTTATAAAATTAGCCAAAATTGTCAAAAAAACATTTTCTACAACATCTGTTTTTGATAACGAAGGTTTTGATGAAGCTTCTAACGAAACTTCAAGAGAACTAAAAAACATTGGGTGACTGGAGGTTTTTACGGATGTATTTCTTATCGATGTGAGATTCATGTGTGAATGCACTGGTGAGTTTTAAACATTACACATTGGTATTGTAAACATACGAAGCATCGCCATGGAAAAAAAAATTCAGAAGCCCTGGGACATTTAGCAACGTCCCAGTGCGTGTCACCAACAAATACGCACTAGGCTAATAGAAGGTGCATGCACTGGTATATTTGGATTATAGTTTTAAAGCACTAAAGCATTTAATGCAAACAATACTAGTCGTTACAAATACGAATACATTCGTGCATTCACCTTCTATCCACTCGGTGCGTATGGGTTATGTACACACCCTGGGATGTTAAGGTGTAAAAACGCACTAACGCGTTAAAGACAAACCATATTGGTGCATGCAATGCCTACCTGCCCGTGTCATAGTTCTCGATAAAGTGCATTGGGAATTCTAATTGTTATTGGTGTTTGGTGCAGTGCTTATAGGTTGTAGAAGCGCACCGGTGTGCAATATCATACACATGCACTGATGTTTATTTTCTATTTTTTAGAAACATCGACTTGTGGCAATGCAATTATTGTGATATTTTTAAATTCATTATTCATCAAAAGTAGACACATATCTTATAACAATATTCATATCAATTAAATTTTTATTAGTGCATTTGAATGTGATTTTTGGATGAATTTGTTGTATCATCAGATTTCGCTTCTCTTCTTTATAATATTTAATCATCCATATATTTAATCAATGGTGTAACATTTCACAACGACAATGGAGAACACAATAGAATAAATTAAAGCATATTTTATTATATATATATATATATATATATGAATAAGAAACTCTTTGTCATACAAAGTGGGACAGTTATTGGTACCCCTTTGTCTTTCAATTGAGACACTATGTCCATTACATTAAACAAAATGTATGATTTCACACACAAATATTTCAAAAAATACAACACCTTGCTTTGATATCCAAACATATTGATCATCATTCTTCGCTAGAACTATTGTCACTGCTCGAGCTACTTCCATGACTTTGGTTATTTGGACAAATTTTTTGTTCACTATGTTGATTTTTTTCTTCTTCCTGAATTCCACCTACAAACATAAAAATAAAGTGAAATGAGTGTATCTACATTGGTGAGAATAATGAAAATTGCAATATTAAATAATATACATCAATGTAAATCGAAAAGAAATGTACCATAGCAAGGATTGACTCATGAAATATACACATTCTTTCAAAACCAAATTTCATGCCTTCTTTCAACAATTCATTTGTTGGCGCAGTTCGATACTTTGTTTTCTGTAAGTTTTATACCCCATAACAAATCATAGATATAATAAAAAAAAAAAACTTGTTCTATTAATTATAGAGAGAACTAAGTAAAACAAGATAGATACTTACAAATTCCACAATTAATTTTTGATATGCCAACATATACTGATAACCCATATTTAGCCCAAGGTCAATCAATTCTTCTCATGGTTCTTCTTTGTATGTTAACACTTGTTTGAAGACATTCAATGATGATTGTTGTAAAACAACTTAAAATATACAAATAAATGATTGCTTGGGTAATTGGAAATGCTCACAAGAATAGGGTGATTTTCTACCCGTTCAAGAATAATCAAACTTAGATTTTTGTCCCTAAATATAGGTGAAGTGTTTGTCTCAAATGTTGAACACCTCAACATGAGCACACAATAGTCCAGAAAAAATTCTCAACAACATATTGTTAATTGTGAAAATCTACATGCTAAAAACAATCACACTTTGCACTTTATTGTAATAGAGGATAAAATGGAAAAAATTTGAGGAGAAAATATATATGAAAATGATTTTGATGATGATGTTAGGATGGAAATAACAGTGTTGGGACAAAAAAAGGATAGCCTCTTAACAATCCAGGTGAAAACACTAACCAATATCCTCTTTTCAGAATGCCAAAAAATGAAAAATTTGAACAAAGAAAGGCAGTGCCTTCAATATCAAGTGTAGTAGTTGTAGGCATTGTACTAGGGAAATATCCAAGAAAGTGAGCATAAAATATCTTTAGCGAATTTGGCCCAATATCCTCTACTTAGATGACTTAACCTCAACTAAGTAACATGGAAATTTGATCCTCTTGCATGGTTAGAAGCTATTTTTATAATTTTAGATCCAATTTACCGTATAAATTAAAATAATGATTCCATAACCATAATTAAATTTAATTAATAAGCACATAAAATTTCAAGGTTCTTTACCATGAATATTCACTCTCATTTTACCATGGATAGCATTAACGTCTAAATAGGCTTTCTTACAATACCATGGCTTATCAATGTACCACATACCCAAAAACCATAACTCATTTCAAAAAAAAAAATTATAAATAATTTAATTTAATTAATCCTTATTTTACCATGGATATTATTAACTTGTGAATAAGTTTTGTTACAATACCATGGGTCAATACCATGGCTTATCAATACCACTTTCCCAAAAACCATAACTCATTTATCAATAATAGTTTATTCTAATTTTATTTTAAAATTAAATTTAAAAGAAAAAAAAGTTATGGAGAGATGTTATAGCGGTGTAAATGTGTGTAAACATTTACCTTTGGCTCAATTAAAAAATAATAAAAAGTAAAAAATAATTGTCTCGAGAAAGTTCTATGTAGAGATATTGTAATGCATGGTAAACATTTTGATTTGGTCAAATAAAATAAAATTTAAAAATGATCAAATCATACAAAAAAAAATTAAAAAATATTTCCAAAAAAAAAAAAGTTAAATACAATTGCTATATCTTGTACCATTAGCGATGAAAGTTGGAGTCCGGAATAAGCTCGAAATTGGTCCTTTTTCATATTTGCCTCATTTCCTAGTTCTTCATGGTCCTCCAATTCATATCGAAATCCATGGATGACATTTGGAAATATATATATATATATATATATATATATATATATATATATATATATAAATGAATAAATGAGGTAAAAGTAAAAAAATTGTTTCATTACCATTATTATCATGATTATAATAAAATATATAAATAATTATAAAAGTGTTAATGTAATAATATATTAATATATATTAATTGAAAATTTCAATATTAAATTATTATTTATTTATTAAATATTGAGCTGGAAAAAGGAAATGTAAACTATAAATATCTCTATTGAGATGGGATAGAAGCACTTTAGCAATATCTCTATTTGGATGGGGATAGAAGCACTTCAACTTTATGTGGAAAGCTTCTGTAGTGATTGTTTGTGCAAAGGTTATTCGGATGGGGATAGAAGCACTTCAGTTTTATGTGGAAAGCTTCAGTAGTGATTATCTGTGCAAAGGTTAGGGTAACAAGAAAAATGAAAGGATTTACAGGTATTTTTTATGACTTTCATATATATATATAAGTTTAGAAATCCTTTTGTTTTTAAATTTTTAATAATAAATAGTTGAGTTGTAAATCTTTTAAATGTGTATCAATTTGTTTTTAGAATTAATTTTGTTAAATTGATACAGTTCTTTGCAATTAGAATTTATAGGTTTCTGCAATTATATATATATATATTTTTTTTGATCCATAGGTTTATAGGTTTATAAAGAGAATTTTGAAGAAAATCACATTAGAATTCTTGGGGTCTATGACCACTTAGTGTGGTTCGTCATAAGACTTAAATTGATTTTTTTGAAGATTTTCTTTATAAATTTATCCATTTCTTATATAAAAATCAACATTTAACAATTTATTAATGATATTTTAATTTAAAAAAAAAATTGTTCTCCCAAAAGTTTAATCTCATTGTCCATGTCTCTAGGGTCTTTTTAAAGGAGTTGTCTTTACTGCGACTTTTTGGAATTTCAGGTGCCAGAATCCGGTGAAAAAATTGAGGTAAAATTTTGATTTATGTTGTTTAAATTGGTTTTTCCACTGTATATATGGATTCAGCACCCTAAAAACCCTCTAAGGCACTTCAATTGTGCAAGATTACCCATCAAACTTCTATTTTCAACAAATTCCTACAGGAATTTAGAGAAATTAAACCAGAAAAAACTACAGTAAAAGCCTTCAAAAAGCTGCATTATAAACTACTCGCTTTTTAAATCATAAGCTATTGTTTATTTGGCTTGTGTGTTGTTGAATATACCATTAATGTTGTATTTATAACTAGAATGTTTAATGGTCGGCTTCCCTAAATTACTTCAACAAATTATGGATTCACCATTAATGTTGTATTTATAACCAGAATGTTTAATGGTCAACTTCCCTAAATTACTTAACAAATTATGAATTCACCGTAATAAAAATAACTATCATGAATATAGTGAAAAAGAACATAACCATCATAGATTTTGATATTTCAGACGGAAAACAGCAAGTCAAATTTCAATAGAGAGCGTAGAAGGATGACAAAAGGGAAAGAAGTTGTGGTTGAGTGGAGCACTGAGAGTGATGACGACACCCATTATGTGGAACGTTTCCGAGTAGCGCCTTCGGCTAAGGTCATAGAGAGTTCCAGTTCCGACGACCAAGTGCCAACTGGCAAAGCCGAAGTGGAGGTGAAAAAAAGAGGAAAACAAAAGGCCGCATGGCCCCCCTCCATCGCAAAGAGCAGCAAAGATAAAGATCCCCCTGTCTCCACCCCAAAGAGCAGCAAAGATAAAGATCCCCCTGTCTCCACCACAAAGAGCAGCACAGAGGGGAAACGCCTTCGCCTCCGGGGTACCAACGAGTGGATCACCGTCGACAGCTTCGTGCGCCTCCGATGTGGGGCGTCCACGTCCACGTCAGTCGTCAGAGTCACGAAGATTGAGCGTGACCCTTCTGCTCAATTAAAACACAAAATCCACGTCAGATGGTACCTGAAGCCTGAAGAGACCAAAGCAGGGAGGCAGCCATTCCACGGCTCCAATGAGTTGGTGGTTTCAGATCGGGAAACGGTGGAGGAATGGACAAATGTAGTGGGAACCTGTAATGTACTGAGCCTGGAAGATGACATCGGAAGAAGAGGTGGTGCAGGGGATGGAGGTAAGCCCACCTACTTCTGGAGGTTTGAATACGAAATGGCGACTGGCAACTGCTACAGGATTGGTTTTTATTGCACCAAATGCCACGCCAGGCATAATCTCGGCCCTCTTACTCTTCAACAACAGCTGACGGGAGAGGCTCCATATTTTAAATGCCCTGCATGTGCTGCTACTCGTGATCAGCAGCCTCAATAAACCTGGTCTCCTCACTTTCTCATAACAGTTTTGTTTATTACATTTCTACGATCTGCCCACTTTCTCATAACAGTTTTGTTTATTACATTTCTACGATCTGCCCACTTTCTCATAACAGTTTTGTTTATTACACTTCTGCAACTTTCAGAATGAGTGGCTTGCTGCCGGACCTGATGTTTTAGCACACTATTTTGTTATGTTATTTCAAGAACTGCTTATGAAATCACAGAGTTTTTTTATTGTTTATCACACTCTAAACTTTTATACTGTATTCATAATGAGAAATTATATGGATTTGTGTTGGGCCTTATTCAGATTACTTTGTTAAACATTTGTATAGTTGAGATAGCAATTATAGGTTGCAATGCTTTTTTAGTCATTAGAAATCAACTTATAGATTAGCAATAATGGTCTCAGTAAGCTTACATGTCTTTCTCTTGCAACTTGCAATATGCTGACACTTATAAATATCTCAATAGAACTAACTGTTTTTTCTTGATCAAAATGCTGACAGGAATAGTATTTCTTAACATATAATTTCCAAGAATTCATAATTTTTTCCAAATTTGCATAAGTTTTTATACTACATAACTTTTCAGAATTCATAATTTTTATTAATTTGCATATATTTTATTCTATTTTGATTAGAGAATGTCAATAGTTTTCGAGCGGCTCCTTAAAAGTGTTTATTTGATACAGAAATTTGGTATTGTGCTTCCCCTTAAACACTTTTTTGGTGATTCTCTGTATACCTTTTGTTTCTCCATTCTTTCAAATATATATTGTTCTTGTCATTAAATAGTTTCTTTTAAATATATATTATTCTTGCAATTAAATAGTTTCCTTTGCTTCTCCATTCTTTCAAATATATATTATTCATGTCATTGAATAGTTTTTCATATCATTCTTTGCAGTACCATAAGTTATTTGTGTTAAAAGAATTTCCACTTCCACCTGTGTTCAAAAACTTATATATCAAATATTTTAGCTGTGTTCAAAAATTTGTATTTTCAATATTTTAGGCTTATATTTTTAATATTTTAGGTTTTGTTTACAATGTTTAATGTTTAAGTGTTTGTTGAAAATTGTTGATCTTGGATTTATACAAATTTTTATAAGAATTCCTCTATTTCTCAATATTTTGCTTATTAACATGAGTGGTTCATGACATGTTGAACGCAAAAATAATAGCTTGTGGAGGTGAAGTCAAATTAGTACAAATATTGTCCTTTAGAATTAATACTTTAGTTCTCTCTTTGGATTAACAGTGAATTGATGTGAATTTAGAAGTATCTAATCTTTTTTCTCCCTTTTTTTTTAATGCTTGGCTCTATTACTCTAGTGACAAGGAGGTGCATGCCACTATAACCTCCATGTGCATTCCATCCCCTAATGTTGCCACTATAACCTCCACGTGCAAATGCAAGGCCCCCAAGCACAAAGCACAACCCAATGGTAAGCCTAGGATAATGAGGTAGAAATCAATTGTATGCTTAAATAAATTATTTGGGAAATTATGTACACTAAAATTACTGGATAAAGGACCTTTTAGAGTACATTGTCATCTACATGTGAGTCCCTACTATACAATTTTCTTTCCAATCTTATTTATCCATGACTCTTTTTTTCTTTACAAGGATGGTGGTGCTGAAATAATTTGCAATTATAAATGGTTTCTCAATATATTAAGGTCAAGCAATCTAACTTATGAGAGGGAAATGTTATGCATATCAATTGGATATTTTACCTATCATTTGGTTATTCTACCTTAGGATAAAGAAATGTTGTGAGTATCAGTATCTATTGGTATTTTGGCTTTATGTGGAGAGTCATAATTTATTGGTGATTTCATTTATTGGGAATTCCAATATAGGGTTTTTATCCCTATAACCCATTCAACATGGCTTCATAGTCATTTTCTTCTTAAATGAGAAAAAATTGTAATATTTTAGATATTATATTTGGTTTCTTGCATGTGCTGAATCCAAATTTTTAAATGCTATTTTTTTTTTTTAAATCATTTTTTTTTCCTTGAAAAATTTGGCCTCCATGAAATAATAATCATTTAGATTTTTTTCTTTCTCAGAGAGAGTTGAAAAATGTAAACATTGTACTTCATTCTGTAAGGATTTTCATCTTGTTCTTCAACACTCATCATTCTACCTTTGGAATATAAAATTTATAAAAATTTATTTGCTTAACAATGCAAAGCTTAGATATTAAGAGGAATGGAAACCTTCCGAGGGATAAACAACACCATTTTGATTATTTCTACATCCATGTGTTGTTCATCTCAGTTTATAAGAATAAGATTATGTTCTAGTTTTGATTAGCATCTAGATACTGCAAGACAAAATGTTGGTTCTAAATATCCAAGTTGATTCCATCCCAATTTGGATAAGTGCCTCTATAAGTAAGCCAGAAATTTGGGTTGAAACTTCAATCCATTCTAAAGCATTTGAATTGTCGAGTTAGCAATTATATGTTGTAAAAGTACTTTTAGGAATTTGGATATAGAGTTAATAAAAAATCTCTCAATATTAAATATCTTTCTTCATTTCTTTCAAAGTGCTAAAACTAATACGTTGAAACTTCAACCCATTCTAAGGCATTTGAATTGTCGAGTTAGCAATTATATGTTGTAAAAGTATCTTTAGGAATTTGGTTATAGAGTTAATAAAAAATATCTCAATATTAAATATCTTTCTTCATTTCTTTCAAAGTGCTAAAACTAATACTAATAGTTTTTGAGAACATACTGCTTCATATCAACATTCTATCCACAAAAGATCCATAAAACAACCTTAAAGTGGAGGATAGTTTTCCCTCAATATTATGGATGAGTTTAAAATTTTAATATTCTCTATTGTTGTTTAATAAATAAACAAATTTAGTATTATATTTTAGCTTAAACATATTAATTGTGATTAAAAAAAAACATTTCTTCCTATCCCTTTTTCTTCTTCATTTTACAATTATATATTATTCATGCTATTAAATAGCTTCTATTATCATTACATCAATGAGAATATGTTATTTGAATTAAAAAAAAAAAAAATCTCTTTAAGGTCTATATGTGTCTTAAAAACTTGTTCAAAACTTATATTTCTTTTAGGTTTTGTTTGTGATTTTTACTTTATTTGGAGCATTTAAGTATTTGTTGGACATGACACATTTTGGATTTTAGTACATTTCTAGTGTTTCTCCATTTTTTAATATAATTTTATATTTTTGAAAATTTTTCTTAATAGGATGAGCTAGTGATGACATGTTGAATGCAAAATGATTAGTTTTCACCGAACTTTGTTCCATGTAAATAAACAAATTGACAAATTATATAAGATTGCTGGACAATGCACAACAAATTAAATAACACAACAACAAAGAAATCAATCATGCACATAAAGACACAGTGATTAACGTGGTTCACCCAACCAATCTGGGCTACGTCCACACAACATAGGCATCGGCAATTCTTTATTAATCAAACAGGAGATTACAAACTCTCACACCTCTCACACAATCCGTATGGATACCTGTTATATAGCAAGGAGAATCTAACTGCCTCATAAATCCTCTCAACTCAAATTTAGGATGCATTAACTCCCTCCCAACAAACTGGAGCTAATCTAGGAACTAATTCCTAATTTTTGTCACCTAATGAGATTTTGCCTATTTTATCCAAAACAGAAAATCTCAACAATCTCCACCTTGACAACAATTAGCCTGATGCCCTGTTATTATTATTTTATCTCTTCTGCAAGCCAAGAGAAGCCAAACACCAACGCAGCTTCTCCAACAAAAATGGTTTCGTGAACATGTCTGCACAGTTTTCCTTTGTATGCACCTTTTCAAGAGAGACTCCCCTTTCAGTAATAACCTGTCTTACAAAATGGTACTTAATTGGAATATTCTTTGATTTACTATGATAGGCCGGATTCTTAGCCAAATGTATTGCACTTTGACTATCACAAAGTAACCTGATGTTGTCCTGCAACCTACCAAATTCACCAAGCAAACCTTTCAACCAAACCGCCTCTTTGCAAGCATGAGGAGCAGCAATGTATTCTGCTTCAGTAGTGGATAAAGCAACAATGTTCTGTAGCTTTGACATCCAGCTGATAGCTCCACCTGCAAGAGTAAAGACGTACCCTGAAGTTGACCTTCTGTTATCCAAATCACCTGCAAAATCGGAATCAACATATCCGCAAACAAATTCACTACTCTTATTGTAAGTGATACAATAACTACTTGTGCCTCTCAAGTACCGAAGCACCCATTTCACTGCTGACCAGTGTTCTTTACCCGGATTTGCTATGTACCTGCTGACAACCCCAACTGCATGTGAAATATCTGGTCGAGTACAAACCATCGCATACATCAAACATCCTACTACATTGGCATATGAAATTCGAGACATATAATCCTTTTCTTCATCTGTATTAGGACATAAACTCGAAGAAAGCTTGAAATGGGAAGCGAAAGGGACTGACACAGGCTTCACATTATTCATACCAAACCTCAAAAGTATTTTCTCAATATACTTTTGTTGTGATAGCCATAGCTTACCATTGCTCCTGTCTCTGAAAATCTCCATGGTCAAAATCTGTCTTGCTGCTCCTAGATCTTTCATATCGAATGTCCTTGCCATCTGAGTCTTCAACCTGTTGATTTCATCAATGCTTTTGCTTGCTAAAAGCATATCGTCAACATACAACACTAAGATAATGAACATGCCATTTTTCAATTGCTTGAAATATACACAATGATCATATTCACTTCTAACATATTTCTGACTCAACATGAAAGAATCAAACTTCTTATACCACTGCCGAGGCGACTGCTTCAGGCCATATAATGACTTCTTGAGCTTGCAGACAAATTTCTTATTGCGATGCTGAACAAACCCTTCCGGTTGTTCCATATAAATTTCCTCATCTAAATCTCCATGTAGAAATGCAGTCTTAACATCTAGTTGCTGTAACTCTAAATCAAACAAAGCAACTAAAGCTAACACAATTCGAATTGAAACTATTTTAACAACTGGTGAAAAAATCTCATGAAAGTCAATGCCTGCTTTCTGAGAAAACCCTTTTGCAACCAGTCGTGCTTTGTACCTATCCTCCGTATCATTCACACCCCGTTTCACCTTGAAAACCCATTTACACCCCACAATTTTCCTGTCTTTCGGAAGCTCAACCAGATCCCATGTGCCGTTCTTACTCAAGGCCATCATTTCGTCCTTCATGGCTGCTTTCCACTTGTCACTATTCGAACCTTCTATTGCTTCCTGATAGCACAGAGGTTCATTGTCATTAGCAGTAAATGCAACTGAAGTAACATAATCATCATACCTTCTAGGAGCACGTTTTATCCTTGTAGACCTCCTTAAAGCTGTTTCTGGTGCTTCCGCAATTGGCTGACTACCATCTGTAGGAACTTCTTGTCGATCACCATCTGAGACCTGTTCATGACCTACATCTGAACCCTGTTCATAATCTGATTCTGAAACCTGTTCATGACTAGTATCTGAACTATGGTCATCATGACTATCATTAGAAGTGTTGTCAAACTGAATGTGCTGAAAATCAAATACATCCTCCTGTTTCAATCTTCTATCTACATCTAATCGTACAAGAGAGGATTCATCGAACTTTACATCTCTGTTGATGATGATTTTGCGGGTAGTAGGATCCCACAATCTATATCCCTTTGTTCCAACACCATACCCAACAAAGATATACCTTTTAGACTTTGGATCTAACTTAGTTCGCTGATGTTTAGGCACTAGAGCATATGCATCACAACCAAACACTCTGAGTTTAAAATAGTCACAAGGGTGTCCTTTCCATACCTCTTGCGGAATCTTCGTTAAGCCTATCGGGCTGCCGATGGAGATCTGGCGATCACATAAATGCTGCTGCTTCTGCCACCGCTTCGTCCACAACTCCTTTTGCAACCCGACGTTACTCAGCATACTCCTTGCTCTCTCTAGAAGAGTTCTGTTCATGCGTTCAGCAACTCCATTTTGCCGAGGAGTATAAACCGTGGTCTTATGTCTCTCGATCCCTGCATCCTTGCAATAGCTGTCAAACTCCTTGGAAGTAAACTCACCACCATTGTCAGTTCTTAAACATTTTATTGTTCTACCAGTGCTGTTTTCTACTAATGCTCTAAACTGCTTGAAAACTGAAAAAACATCAGACTTTCTTTTCAACATGTAGACCCACACCTTCCTAGAAAAGTCATCAATGAACGACACAAAATATGACGAGCCACCATATGACGCTGTAGGGGCTGGACCCCAAACATCTGAATGAATATAATCAAGTATGCCTTTACTAGTATGTTTGCCTGTTTTAAATTTTTGTTTACTTTGTTTTCCAAACAAGCAATGCTTATAGAAATCTAACTTTTCAGACTTTAGATTAGGAAGTAATTTGCGATCAGCCAAAATCTTTAACCCTCTTTCGCTCATATGGCCCAACCTTTGATGCCATAGGCGAATGGAACTACTGTCATGTTCAGACACCGTAGACACATGAACTGACCCTGTTCGTCCTTCTAACTGAAACAGATTTCCTACTTTCTTAGCTTTCATTACTAGTAAAATACCTTTATAGATTTTCATAACTCCACCTTGAATTACAGTTTTATATCCATTTGTGTCAAGTGCTCCCAGTGAAATTAGATTTTTTCTTAAGTCTGGAACATGTCTTACATCTGTTAATATTCTAGTTGTGCCATCAAACATTTGCAGTTGTATGCTTCCTATCCCAACAATATTAGATGTGACATCATTACCCATGTACACGACTCCATCATTAACTGATCTATACGTCTTAAACTATTCTCTATGAATACACATGTGGTTTGATGCACCGGAATCTAACAACCAATGTTGATCATGATTTGACATATTAACAGACAACACTTCGTCGCTCATACCTGAACCAGATGCCGAACCTGTATCTGTCGCATTTGCCTCCTTCTTCTATATCGAAGAGTCTCCTTTCTTCTCTGTTTGCTGTCTCTTCCAGCAGTCTTTCTTCAAGTGCCCCGATTTGCCACAAAACCAGCACTTCACTTTGCTCTTCTTCCCTTTCGACTTTGAACGTGAATCACTGCGCTTACTAGAGCGTCTTTCTCTAGAACGACCTCTAGCCATCATTGCCTCTGATGTAGAGGTGTCAGCATTCGACTTCTTCCTCGTCTCCTCAGACAACATGGCTCCAACCACATCGTCAAACTCAAGGACAGCTGCATTACTGAAGCTTATGGAAGTACCAAAGTGATCCCACGATTCAGGCAATGTACACAATAGAGTTATTGCCTTATCCTCTGAATCAAATTTTACATCTAGACTTTGTAATTGTACCAATAGAGTATTGAAAACATTCATATGGTCAGTAACCGAGGTACCTTCCTTCATCCGCAAACCATAAAGCTGCCGCTTCAGGAGAATTCGATTTGTCAAGGATTTCGTCATGTAGAGCTTTTCAAGCTTTATCCACAAGCCTGCGGCGGTCTTCTCTGACACAATGTTGAACAGAACGTCATCTGCCAGACATAACCGAATTGCGCTCAGAGCTCTGTCATCCAACTCATCCCATTCATCCTTCGTCATGGAAGAAGGCCTTTTGCTCCTCCCCAACAGCGCTTTCGCCACGCCTTGTTGTACCAGGAGATCATGCATTTTTACCTTCCAGATCTCGAAGTTGTTTTTGCCATTGAACTTCTCAATTTCAAACCGGGCATTTTGAGTTTTCGCCATCTTGTTTCAGCAAAAAACACAGTAATCTCCAGAACCAATTTTCAAATAAAGAATGCCCTTTTAATTAAAAAATGCCTTTAAAAAAAAAAAAATTTGCCCTTGCCTTCCTTTAAGTGCCTCTCACTGCCTAAAAAATGCCTTTCACTTCATACAAAGCCCTCAAATCGATTTATATAAATCGATGTTTTTAAAAAAAAACTTCACCTTAAAAAAAAAACTTTCCTTTCATACCATATGCAATGGTAATTCAAATTACAAATCGATTTTTCAAACTTCAAAAAAGAATCGATTTATTGGACCCTAGGGGGTGGCTTTTTCGAACTTGGTGTCAAATTATGAATCGATTTTTCAAACTTCAAACAAAAACGTTTTAATTAAACCACTTTTAAAAAACAACGATTCTTCACAAATCGTTTTCTGATTAATACATCTCAAGCTGTAATACTTACAGCAATGCCATATGATAACTCTCGGTCAAGTCAACTTCCCACGCGGATTTATCACCAACTCACGGCTCTGGTCATCAACGTCATTCAACGCTCCCACGTAGACTTTCGCAGCGCTGTTTAATCTTTCAAAGTCGACAGTCACCAAGGTCACACGCAGCCGCACCTCAGAAGTTCAACACAGCGTCATTCAACGCATCAGCACTCCATTTGTTGGAGATTAACACAGCAATCAGATGCACAGCTAACTGAACCAAAAGACAAAAAAGACCACGTTGTTGCTTGTAAAGCCTGCAAGTGCTGAAACATAAGCGATACGAAAGCTGACATTGTTCAAGATCTGTTGTCTCTCAGAAGTGGCGGCCATGACTCATTGTTCTCAACCTCAATCACCAACCGGCAGACAAAATATTTATCTCCACGACCGATTTGCATGGTGAAGACAAAATATATTAAGTACTGCACAGTGCTCTGGGCTTCTATGCTCCCTCCAGCACGCAGTTCCAACGCACTAGCAGCAGCGGATATGCCACCACGCAGCGGTGCACCAGCAACGCACCAAACACCTACGCTCCACGCAGCTTCTCCAAACCTCTACACAGGCTCACAAATCATTCAACTTCCACGCAGGTTTACTCAGCTTCAACGCAGCACCAAGCAATTTCACCGCTGCGCCACGCCTCCAACGAGCTCCGATACCATTTTTTGGACAGTGCACAGCAAATTAAATAACACAACAACAACAAATCAATCATGCACATAAAGACACAGTTATTTTACCGTGGTTCACCCAAACCTCCTGGGCTACGTCCACACAACATAGGCATCGGCAGTCTTTATTAATCAATTCAGGAGATTACAAACTCTCACACCCACATCAAAACAAACGTATGGATACCTGTTATATAGCAGGAGAAACTAACTGCCTCATAAATCCTCTCACATCAAATTTAGGATGCATTAACTCTCTCCCCAACAACCTGGAGCTAATCTAGGAACTAATTCCTAATTTTTGTCACCTACTGAGATTTTGCCTATTTTATCCAAAACAGAAAATCTCAACATAGATAAGCTCTTAATTTTTTCCATCTCGCATGTAAATCCTTAATATGTCATTTGCTTCCCTCTCCATCACTAGAAACATTGAAATTACTCTCAATTATCCATTTCTTTTCACTCATGATCATTGTTACACCATTTTTTTGGTCATCTAACCCATTATCATTAGATGAACCCAAGTACACCATGTAAGACCAATTTTACCCTAAGTAAAATTGCTTTCACCATGTAAAATAACATTTGTCTATATTTCCTAGTCATATTTAACCCAAAACAAGGAAATTGATTAAATAAATCATTATTTATTTAATTATTCCTAGGAATAAGTTATTCAAATCATTATTTAATAATATTCCTAGTTAAATTTGACTAAATCATTTGTAAATAATTAAATAAATCCTTATTTATTTAATTATATTCCCACCATCTCCCTGAAATAATAAATAAATCATTTATTTATTTATTGTTTACAAATAAAGGAATTGACCCAAGTTAAAAGAACTTTTCCCTCCAAAAAATATAATAAAATATTCCTAAAGGGTGATTCTAGAATTTGATTAATAATATTTTATTCATGCACCGAGTTCTAGAACACCCCAATATTTTGTTATAAATAGAAGGGTTTTCCGGGAGTGTAAAAACTCTGGTAAACTTGATAATTATATATTATTATTGATGAAGATCAAAGATGATTACAATGGGGAATCACCGAGGCTTTAAATATAGCCTCAAGGTGTCCCTTGGTGAAGAGGCATGATCTTTGATCATGCCCTTTCACTTAATAAAACCTAATATAACTATATCTAACTAACAATAAATAAAATTTACATAACATTGCCCCTCTCTTAAAGATGCTTTGTCCTCAAAGCATATGTAACGATGGACAATGTTGACGAATGCCTGGGTTTCTTGAGCGGCGGGCTCTTGCTTCCCACATTTTAAAAAGATCGTGGAGCATATTCTCGAGTTCAATCTTTTGTTGATCTGGATAGTGAAAATATCTGATATCAACAGGGTCAGATCCTGTCTTGACTTCTGGTGACTCTTCGTGGCTCCTTTTTGAAGATAACATTTCTAACTGATGACATTGTACTGTAGATGTTGGTGCTCCTATTTGAATCATCTTCATCATCAGAGAGGAAGATACGACTTGATCTTCTGGGGCTTGGAATCCATACAACTTGTGTTTCTGCCCTTTCCACTTAAAACTTATAAACTGCTTCTGATGGTTGGCAGAATAAGTACCTAGAGTTTGTAGCCATTGAATTCCTAAGACCACATCTACTCCTCGTAATGGAACTGTGTAGAATGGGGATTCTAAATGAAAGTCTTTAATCTGCAATTTGACTTTATGGCATTTTCCTACTTGTTCAATCTTCTTACCATCGGCCACCATTACCTTCATATTAGGCATGGGAAAAGTAAAGAGGTTGAGTCTTTTGGCCATGGTTGAATCTAGAAAATTGTGCGTGTTGCCTGTGTCTATGAGAACCATTACATTGTTTTTCTTAATATGTCCTCTTAACCTTAGGGTTTGAGGTTGTGATATGCCTGTCATAGCTGATAATGACACTTGGGGAATAGTTTCGCCATCCACTTCTGGAGAGAACTCTAAGTTGTCTTCTAATCCTTCTATATATGAATCAATACTGTTAGCGTCGTTAGTTGCTTCACAACTGTATAGATTTTTCGCTTTTCCATTAGCACATCTGTGCTTAGGGTCCCAGTTTTCACCGCAACGTTTGCACTTGCCCTCTCGCATTCTTTGTTTTTCCATACTAGATTTTTCTTCTTCACGAAGATGGACAGGGACATATTTTGTGTCATCTATATTTTCAGATTGAGGAAATCGTCGTCTCGAATATACTTTTTCTGGTTTTGATAATCTTTCAAATTTCTTTTCAGCAGCTTTTGCTTTTTGCCTTGCTACTTCTACGGACGTAATTTCATGCAGTTCTAGCTCTTCCTGTATGTGGATTTTAAGTCCTGAGATGTAAGACTGGATTAGACGAGATTCCGACAATCCGGGTACTCGTGTTGCCAAGGTTTCCCATTCTCGAGTGTACTCATCCACATCTCCTTTTTGGCGTAATTTGATAAAGGTTGAAAAAAACTTTTCTTCTTTTATGCCTTGAAACCTTTTGAAGAATGCATCCTTAAATTTCCTCCAACTGATAGCGAGCGTTGTTTTTTTCAACCACATATACCAATTATATGCTTCTCCTTCCATTTTCATGGAAGCATGCTTAATTTTTTCATCATCACTAGTAATGTCATAAATCTCAAAATATTCTTCTGCTTTATTAAGCCATGCAACGCTATTTTTTTCATTACCATCAAATTTGGGTAGGTCGATCTTGGCTTTGCGCTGAGATGCTAATGGTGGAACAAGAAGGGGATATTGATTAGCGAATGCATTCCAGAGCTGCTTATTTTGAAAATCTGCATTACTATCTTCTTGATGATGTGGGGAATCGGTCTTTTCCTAATGCTCTTCTGAGTTCCCTGAATCTGCGGTATTGTTTTGTTGATTTTGTTCCATGTTAGGAGATATTGGGGATTGTGTCTGACTCAACTTATTTATCTTATCATTTAGCTTGTTGAAGAGTTCTGTCATATTGTTCATTGCTTTGTTCTGCTTTTCTGTGGCCTCGTGATGATTTATCCACATTTGTCTTTCTATTCGATTTGTCGTATCATGAATTTTTTTGATGTCGTTGGAGTGCCCTGAAACTGTACCTTCCAGATCGACTAATCTTTTTCCGAATTCTTCGGAATTGTTATTGATTTGTTTCTCAAGATCTCCCAATTTCTTCTGGAATTCAGCCATCGACATCGATGAAGACATTGAACGTGTATGAGGTGGGGAATATTTTTCTGCCAGTTTTTCCCCCCTTCTTTTTTTTTTAAATTAATTAATTAATTAATATTTAATTAATTAATAGTAATTTTTTTTTTTAAACTATATAATTATTATATATATATAATTTTTAATTAAAAATTATATAATATATATAATTTAATTATATAATTATTATATATATATAATTATTAAATGGGAATTATATAATATATAAATGAATTATATAATTATAATATATATATATAATTATCAATTAAACTATATAGTATATATTTTATATAATTAAAAAAAAAAATCGTTTTTTTTTTTTTAAATGTGCCGGTTCCGTTTTGAAAAGACACGCTGTTTCTTTAAAACAAATCGATTTTTTTTTAAACTCTTACCAACCGACACACTGGTTCAATGTATTTTATTTATCGGAATAATGTTTTATCTGCGGCTGGAATAATAGAATACTGAACACGTAAGTACAGCAGGGACTGAACATGTAGGCGGAAAATGACGAGTACAGCAGGGACGCGAGGTTAAGGGCCCGGAAGACGGCGGGGGTGGAAGGCAGCGCATGATGGCTGCGGTGGAGGGAAGCCGCGAGGTGGCACCACGAGGAGAGACTGGACGACGAGATATGGAAAGTGCCGAACGGAATCCTGCCGGAATCGCGTGGAAGAAGAACGCCCTGGCCCGCCCGAGAGGCGAGAGAAGAGGGACGTCTGGGGCACATCTTGTCTTTGATGATGAGGCTCGGGTTCCTTGATGTTTCAATGAGAAACTATAGTCAACAGTGCAGAAGAACCTCAGTAACCCTCAGCAATCAAAATGCTACAGCACGGAACTGGCCGAAATAATGTCTATGCAGAGCTCGGCCGATTCACATAAAAGCAAAAGTATAAACGCCACCGCCAACCACAATCTCTGGCACTCGATATGGCGAGATTTTCAAGGGAAAGTTTGTTGAAGTCTTTAAAAGGTCAAAATAATAATTTCGCTGTAGAGGTTTGACACCTAATCTTCGATCAAAACTGCAAAAACGCCTGCAACACTGAAGCCAATTGCAAAAAACGAAAACAAAGAATGAAGTTTTTCTTGTTTTTTTTTTCCTGAACTGCTTCAAAGATTTACCGATTGGGTTCACAAAATGACTCCCGAGAGGCCCTCTGTGAGTATTAGCCAAAGAAATTTGACTGTTTTCGGACAGTTTGCCAGTTCAGACCCAGGTGAGTGTTTGGGATTGAAAGTGGATTCGGATGGAAAGGAATGTGAGGGGGTTAAGTGGGTTGTAAAAAAAATTATTTATTATTTTTTTACGTGTGGGAATCAGTTTGGTGAGCGTAGGGGAAATTGTGTGCAATTCTGCACTTGTTTTAAAAAAAAAAAAATTCTGAAATTTCCTTCGAAATTCAATTCCTTAATTCTGGGTGATCACACAGATCCTGAAAAGCGATGGCTCCGATACCAATGGAGTGTAAAAACTCTGGTAAAGTTGAATAAGTATATATTATTATTGATAAAAGATGAGATATGAGATATGATTACAATGGGGAATCACCGAGGCTTTAAATATAGCCTCATGGTGTCCCTTGGGGAAGAGGCATGATCTTTGATCATGCCCTTTCACTTAATAAAACCTAATATAACACCTCCAATCAACAATTAATAAAAATTTACATAATATTTCTCATTCATTAGTCACGTTCATTGTATTAGATCACACCAGATCTATTCTTGGTCACCATTTTCCATTTTTGCTTTGTGAGCTCCCATTGAGTTCTATGTTTGTCAGGGTTTTCTACCACAATAAGAGAGAGGAATTTTAGATCTGAAACGCTGAGGACTTTCAAGAACCCATCCCATTGAGGAGAACCAGAAAACACCTTTCTTGTTTTCCTCTCAGGTGCCCCATTCTTTAATATAATATAAATCATTCTTTTAAACACTTTGTTCTTGTCTTGTCTATTGGATGCATGGAGCCATATTATATTTTATCTGCTTAATGTCTTTTGTGCTTAGATCTGGATTTTTGCAGCAGACTTAAAGATATTTTGCAGCCATAATCGATGTTAGGGCTATTTTTTATGCGTAGCTAAAGTGATCTTTTACGATGAAAGATTCATACTAACAATTCGCGACTCCACATGGGTTTTATTTTACGACCGCTGTCGTTTATCTATTCCTGCATATCCAGCTATTTCGGACCCTAGGGTTTCTCTTCCATTTTCTGTTTTCCCTATTTTTATGGTTTTTTTCACCCCTAAAACCCTCAAACAGTCAAATTTTTAACTTCCGTGTGTTTCTGGCCTTATTGCGCAGGTGATAGACATCAGCCGCAGCTGAGACGACAATTTTTTCTGAAATATGCCGCCGAGACAGTCGGATCTGCAGGTCACACTTATCGGCCCAAAAAGTGTGATCTGAGCTTGAGGACGCACTTTTCTACCCCAAACCTGCGACCTGGACTGAAAACAGGTCAGAACCTGCGACCTGCACTTTTTCTGCAAATTTTTCAGCACTTTTTCTGGGTTTGTCTGAAGCTTCTGTCAGGGTTTTCCAGCCTCCGTCTCTGCCTGTTTAGACCTGTTTCTGATCTGATTCACTCAACTAAGAGGGAATATTTCCCCTTAGGGCTCTAGTACCCTCCACTTTTTGTGGGAGAGTCTTTGTTGTTTCAGCAGTCTGAATTTTCAGAGTTTCAGCTTTATTTTTCTCAAATCTGATACCTCCTTTTCAGATCCCTTTAGATCAGCTCTTCTCCCTCTCAAATCACCTCATATCATTTTGTTTGGGTTCCTTTCCACGACCACCGCCTTGTCTCTTCTATTTTTAGCCGATCTCCTCCTTTTTAGCAGCAACCTTGCCTCTGCCTATTTTTTGTTCTCTGCACCACTTTTCAGCAGATTTCTCCTTTAAATCCCAATCCCTCCTAACATTAGATCTATTGGCCTCCTTTTTGCATGCTTGGCTTAGTTTTTTCCCTCTTATAGACTAGTTTTGAGAGACCCGCCTTCTTGGGTTACATTAATGCATTAGTAGTTGTTAATTTTCTTTTCTTTTCTTTTTATTTACTGCAGATTTATTTTCAGTTACACATCACACTTTTTCTTTTACTCTCAAAAACGTTTGGGTTTAAACAATTAAAATTAACGCACGCCACACACTGACCCTAAGTGAAGAAGCGCCTGGTTAACACCGTCTGGAAAAGAATTTAAAATCAATTGTCACTGCACCTCTCTGCCCTTGACCTCAATTGATTTTTCCCCTCCCTGCCCTTGTCGGTTTTTCTTCTTCCCGTCATCATTGTGCCCCCAAGGCACCTCTCCCGGAGACTTCTTGGCCTTCACCCTCATTTTCCGATCGATCAACTTCCTCCTTCCCGTCGTTCTCGAGTAATTCCTCCCCTGAGTCCGCACTCCGACTCTTCTTCTGATTGTTCGGGTTCTCCCCCTACTTCTGGTTCTCCCTCTTTTACCTTCACCATGTCTAGTTCAGGACCTAGCCCTAACCCCAGTTCTACTGTTGGGTCCATTTCCAGTGGAACCACTACGGGACCTACCTCGACTGCCCCATTACTCCCTTATATGGCCGGCCTCAGTCTCCCCGATTTCAATCAGCTGATTAATGATCCTATTCGCCACGATGTTAGTTGGCCTGCTATGCCAACCAAGCTCCCCTCCGACATTCCCAAGTTCGAAGGCCTTGCTAGTGAAGATCCCTCTAACCATATCCGATCTTTCCACATGTGGTGTTCCTCCAATTCCATCACTGATGACTCCATCCGTCTTCATTTGTTCCAGCGCACGCTTACCGGCAAAGCTTCCAAATGGTATGTTGATCAAGCAACCTCTTCCCATACCAACTTTGTGACCATTGCCCAAGCCTTTTTATCCTATTTCTAGCTCCCTCTCCGATACGACACTGGCACTAAACTTTTAAATTCTTTCCATCAATCCTATTCGACTCGCCTTTCTGCTCATGTCTAGGAATGGCGGCGAAGACGGAGCTTGTGTCGCGCTCCCCCCTTTGAAGATCAGGTTTACATGGACTGGTTCCTTCGCTCTCTCTTACCTCCCATTAGCAAAGATGTCGCATCCCATTTTCCCCAAACCGAAGAAGCCGCCCTCCAAATAGCCTTGACATATGACCTTATCTATGCCCAATCTGGTTATGTTTATACCGTCCTTCCTGACCTTCCCAAGCCCGGTGGCCCTAATGCCTCGGGGGCATCTCACTCTGCCGACGGTATCATTGGAGCCCTGTCACATACCTCTGCCCAACCTCTTCAGGGCCATGGTTTCCCTCCGGGGACCAGCCCCTCCGACACTTTTTCCCCTCCAGGTAGCATGTATTATGGATACGGCATGCCTCCTCCTTTTTTCCACCCTCCTACTTACCTCACTGCTACCCACCCTACCCCTTATCCGTATCCACAACCTGATATCCCAGCTCCTCCAGCATTTGGACCTCCCACTCCCTTGCCTTTTCCACCCATGCAACCGCACTTATTACCCCCTCCAGGGCAAGTCTTTGCACAACAGGGGGTACCTAATTTTCTTCCTTCTCAAAGAAAGAGGAAAGGCAATCAATATGCCCCTGGTACTCATGGACCCAATCCTTTAAGTATTGATCCTCACACTGCTACCTAGCCACTGGGTTCTCAGCCCAAGCTGAACAGGCCACTTCGCACCAACAAACCCTATTCGTGTTGCGGTGTTTATGGGCATTACACTCACGATTGTCCCTTATTACCACAAATGCGGCAGATGTGGGATTCTCAAGCCACCGTGCGGGGACAAAATTCCTCCCCTACTATCCCTCCTACCCCAGCTACTTCTCAACCCGCTTTGTTTACCGATCCTTTCCCTCAACAAGGATTTGTGGCCACTCAACCCCCTCATGCCCCGGTAACCACTCAACCTTCCCCTTCTGGTTCCTCTGATTACCAGATTCTCATGATGGCCTTTGATCCACCTCTCACCGTCGACCTCAACCTTCAAACTCGATCACGTTAGTATTCCACACCTCCTGTTCCATTTGTCTCCGATTCTCCATCATCCGGTCCTACAAAGCCTCTATCAACACCCAATAGTCCCTTGCAACTCCATCCGCCCAAAGCCAAGTTTCATCCCAAACCTCCTAAGGGACCATTACACTAAAATGCTGCCTCTGGTCGGGCTGCCCATTCATACAAAATAGTAGATGATCTGGCCCAATCTCCTGCCACCATTTCAACACTGGAACTCCTCCAGTTGTGTCCTTCTCAAAAGAGGGCTCTACTATCTGCCGTGGGCATTGTAGATCCTGCTGATGACCAATTGATTGTTTTCGACGCTCGTCAGTCAGAACATCCCCCTCTTCCTCCTTCGGTTGCTTTCCAAATCCCAGTCAAAATCTGAAATGCCAATGTTTCTCAGTGTATTATTGATGAGGGGGCATCTACCTGCGTCATGTCCGCTTTGGTTTGGAAACAACTTGGATCCCCTGAACTGGCCCCTTCCACCATCACCCTTCACGCGTGGGATGGCTATGCCTCCCAGCCCATTGGCCTATTTCGTAACTGTACTATCACCCTTACCGGCAAGACTGTTTGTGTCGACGTTGAAGTTATCGATGCCCCTCTTGACTACAACATCCTTTTGGGGCGTAGTTACACCTCTGCCATGTCAGCCATCCCATCCGCAGTCCACCGCAAGATTTTTTTCCCTCATAATGGCAAGATTGTCACCATTGACCAATTGACCTACCATGAACCAAAATCTCAGACCTCCCCTGAGTCCACCATCTCTACTGTCACCAATAAACCAACTGTTGATTCTTTGACCAGTGTTTCCCTTGGCGTCTATAAAGACTCCTCCTTGCTTGGAACCTTTTTAGACCTTCCTCCCATACCCGATCCTAGCATGGCGAATGTTTGCATGATGCAATCTTCTTGGGCTGACCTTGCACAACCCATCTTGGCTAGTAAGCAAACACACCCTCACCCAACTCCACCAGCTCCTAGCCCTTCGCCCCCGCTAGCCCACCTTCTTCCTTCGGAATCTCCTTCCCCGAACACTCCTCCTGGCCATTTCCCTGCTGGTCAGATTCCTTTCCTTGCTCCCCCTCCTGGCGCTCATTCTGTCCCTATCTTGGCTACCCTATCCCTCCCCAACTTGACCTTGGGCATACCCGTCTGGTACCTAGACCCCCCAGCCCCTACCCTGCGTGGCCAACCCAAACCTTATCTTGCTTTGACCCCGGTTCAACCGATACCCATGGCTTCTCCCGCTGCACCTGTACCTCAGTCCCCTCATCAGGAACCACCCCCTATGGCAACCATGTCAGGTGCCACTAGCCAAGCTCTCAGGGGGGCATCCAAGGACAATGCCACCCTGACAACTTCTGCCCATCCTCGACCTCCAAAGCATCCCATCCAGTGTGCTTTGTGCGATATTGTCGAACATGCTACCCATACTTGCCCTGAATTACCACATCTCAAAACCATGGTCAATGAGACATTCCTGAATCTGCTCTCCCTGAAGTCTCTGTCACTATACCTGATTCTCTTCCTAAACTTAAACACTTGCGCACCAGTCACCCTTGTTCTTTGTGCGATTTCCATGGACATTACACCCATCTTTGCCCCCGCCTTGACGAGTATCGCGCTTCTTTAGCCGCATACCGCCAATTCGAAGCCGTGCTTGCCCACCATCCTTCTTCCCTACCACCAGACCCCATGTCTCCCTCGATTACCATTCCTCATCCTAATACTGAAATGACCGAAACTTCAGCCACTATTCTCTACCTTTCCTCATCCCCGCGTCTCTCGAAATCCGACCCCCTAGTGCCTTCCGCCGTCGGTTTGCTCAACCACTCATATGTTCACTCCACTGTCACCCCTCATGCCGACACACACGTAGGCCTTCCCCCTCCAAATCAGGTGTCTCATATTTCTACCTCCTCCGATCCTCCTCTTCCTCCCACCCTTCCCATCTTCCAGACCGATGAAGACATCATGGAAGCCATGACCGCACCTGATTTTCCATGGGACGATATGCACCATCGTGCATACTTCCTACCACACCAGTCCCATGACCAATATGCCCTCGAATCTAAAGACTTCATTCCCGATAAAGTTGATTAGTTCAAAAACCCCATCCCTGCACCTAACGCTTTCGAAGAAGGCAATATGGCTAATATCTCTCCTACCATTAAAATAGACATTTATGTCAAACCAGGTATTGAAGAACATATCACCATGGGCGCCCAATGCACTCCAGAAGAAATTGAAGCCTACACCAAACTCTTCAAAGAATTCCGTGATATTTTCGTTTGGTCCTACTCAGGAATGCCCGGACTCGATCCTGTCATTTTCGAACATCACATCGACACATGGCCTGATGCCATTCCGGTCCGTCAAAAGTTGAGACCCATTCATCCTTCTAGACGCGAAGCCATCAAAGCTGAAATCGATAAGCTTCGGCAGGCTGGTTTCATTTACCCCATCGAACATACCACTTGGGTGTCTAACCCAGTTCCTGTCCTCAAAAAACAAGGCACCATTTGTGTTTGCACCGAATTTCGCGATTTGAACAAAGCTTGTCCCAAAGACAACTTCCCCACACCATTTATTAACCAAATCATAGATGAGTGTGCGGGGCACGAGATTCTCTCCTTTATGGATGGCTTCTCTGGATACAACCAAATTGTTATCCGTCGTGCTGATCAACTTAAAACCGCATTCATTAGTCTGTGGGGCACTTTCGCATACCGAGTCATGCCATTTGGCCTTAAAAACGCCGGCGCTACCTTTCAACGAGCCATGTCTTATTGTTTCCATGACTTAGCCCATATTATCCTTGCCTATTTAGACGACCTTACTGCACGTTCTAAACATCGGGCGCAACACCTTCATGACCTGCGTACCATTTTTTTCGATGCCGCAAGTATAACATTCACCTTAACCCATTGAAATGTGTCTTCTATGATCCCGCTGGCCGTCTCCTCGGCTTCATCATGTCACAAGACAGGATAACTCTCGACCCTTTGAAGGTTCAAGCCATTCTTGAACTTCCTATGCCTCATACCTTACGCCAGCTACAAAGTCTCCAAGGCAAAGCCAACTTTCTTCGCTGATTCATTCCTGACTACGCCACTACCGCACATGGTTTTCTTAGACTTCTTCGATCTCACACCCCTTTTGTCTGGAATACGTACGCTCAAGAGTCTTTTGACGCCCTCAAGCATGCTCTCACATCCGCTCCCTTGATCCATCCCCCTGACTTTGACCGAGATTTCATCCTCTACATCTCCGCTTCCACCTATTCGGTTGCTGGTGTCCTTATCCAGGAGGATGATAACGGTATCGAACATGTGATCTATTATGTCAGTAAGAACCTTGTCGATCCCCCTATTTCCTACTCGCATGAAGAAAAATTAGCACTAGTTGTCGTGTTCTCGGTCCAAAAACTGTGTCATTATATCCTCATGCGTTCCACCAAGGTTGTGACTGATTCCAACCCCATGGCTTTCCTATTGAGTCGCCGCATCCTCAATGGGAAGTACGCCCGTTGGGTCATTATCCTCCAAGAATTCGACCTTGAATTTGTCACCCCAAAAAGTAAGAAAGGTTTAGTCCTTGTTGAACTCATTTCTGATCTGCCTACCAGAACACAAGATACTCCAATTAATGATGCTCTTCCCGATGAACATTTGTTTGCCATCACCACCGACGATCCTTGGTACGGTGACATCCTTACTTACTTGCGAACCCAAAATTTCACCCTCCATCTCGATCGAGATGCTTGACGACGTATCCGACACCAAGCCTCTCGCTACCTTCTAATCGGCGATGACCTTTATCGTTGTGGAGTAGATGTTGTCTTTCATCATTGCCTCACACACGCTGAAGCCGAACAAGTCCTCAATGCCTGTCATAGCGGCGCTTGTGGTGGCCACCTCTCCGGCCTCGCCACTGCCCAAAAAATCATGTGTGCTGGGTATTTTTGGCCTTCTCTCTTCAGTGATTGCATTGAAGCAGTCCAACACTGTTCCAATTGCCAACATTTCACCCCCAAGGCGTGAGCTCCTCCTACTCCTCTCCATCCTGTCGTCACCGCCGGTCCTTTTTGTAAATGGGCCATTGACTTTATGGAATGTCGACCCCCATCTACTAGTAACCACAAATATATCATCATGGCGGTTGAATATTTCACTAAATGGGCCGAAGCTATGCCAACATTTAACAATACGACAGCCAATGCAGCCCTCTTTTTCTTTAACCATGTCATTGCTCGATTCGGAGTTCCAAAACAATTAGTCTTGGACCATGGCCGACATTTCGAAGATCAGATTTGGCAGGAGCTATCCTCCCTATTGGGTTTCGAGCACAAATATTCATCTTCTTATTACCCCCAAGGTAATGGCCAAGTTGAAGCGGTCAACAAAATTCTTAAGACCATGCTTCAACGAACGGTGAATAAGCACAAAACCAATTGGCATCTCATGCTCTTCCCTGCTTTGTGGGCTTATCGTACTTCTGTTAAAACCACCACCAGTTTCACTCCTTTCCACCTTGTCTTTGGCGAGGAGGCAGTTTTACCAATCGAGTGTGAAATCCCTTCCTTTCACTTGGCCGTCGAACTTCTCCCTAATACCCAACCTCTAGAACAACGACTTATCATGCTCGAGCGTGCCTCTGAAGACCGTAATGTTGCATTGCAAACTCTTGAAGTGACCAAAAAGCGCACCAAAGCTCAGTATGATCGAAAAGTCCACCCTCGTACCTTTCACGAAGGTGACCTCGTTCTAGTATATGACTAGGCCCACGATACCCTCAGTCATGCGAAGTTCGACTCATTATGGCTAGGTCCTTACATCATCAGTAAAGACCTTGGTAAGGGGGCATATCTTTTAGAGGACTTTGAAGGCCATATCCTTCCTAATCCTCGCAATGCACTCTATCTTAAGAGATATTACCCCTAGCATTTTCCCTGTGAAATGCGGGTTTTCTTCTCTTCTAGATAGCCAGCATCTGTTTTTTTTTCATTTTGTTACTTCACTAGGACACCTGTTGTCCATGAAGCATTACTTCATCTCCCCTCAAAATTGGATTTTCTCACTTACTACACATGTCATTGGGGGCACCACCTTGCCTCCACACTCATTCCTGTTTGTGTCAATTTCCGTCATGAGATACCATTTTGTACTCATGTTCTTTATGATCCCCTTTGGATCATCCCTCATTCCCTCATCATCATTAGTCTCAATCTATTCGTTGATCTACTCTTTTCCCTCGTGCCTCAGTTGGCGTTTCGTTATTGCCTCACCTATGGCGGACCTACTTCTGTCGACATCAGCTCATTTACTCCAGAAGCTAGGTCTAGGGGGCAGTGTACTTTGGTTTGAGCTCTTCTTAGCCTGATTGTGATCTATACACTTGATGGTGCAGTGATGCAGTAGCAGCTATTGGTGATTCCTAGGCATGTGTGAGATGTCTCAACCCTCATGAGGGGGTGGCCCTGCAGGTAGCCCCCCACATGCTCGGATGACTTCTTCATTTCCGCCCTTGATGTAGCTCCTCTCATTTGATGATATCGGCCTCAACCGCTTGCAGCGCCTCTTCGATTTGAATATATCAGTCGTATTTTGTGAGCCTTCCCTGTGTGTAGGGGGCATTTGGGTACATTTGTATCTCATGTACTAAAATCTTCTTGTATAAGTCCTGAAGGTTATTCCAGGCATCACATGTATGTGGGATTCATCATTTTTATTTGGCTCATGTTTAGGCCAGCACATGCTTCATTATTGCGTTCCGTGGTTTTCCAGGCGCCTCGTTCTATGTACTATTATATCGGCAGGCATAGGTATGCCTCCCCCACTGCCTTTAACAGTAGTAGTACCACTTCATCACCTAGAGAATTGTTGCACTTGGAAGTCTCATCTCCTCCGGGTCTAGTCCTTTAGCACATTAGACTACCTTACATTCCTCTCTCTCACTTCCCTCTTGATACCTAGTGATTGAGTTCTTACAACGTACTTCGGTCATACGATTTTCTCCTAACACTCGTACGTTGGGGGGCAATCTGTTACACCATTTTTTTGGTCATCTAACTCATTATCATTAGATGAACCCAAGTACACCATGTAAGACCAATTTTACCCTAAGTAAAATTGCTTTCACCATATAAAATAACATTTGTCTATATTTCCTAAGTCATATTTAACCCAAAACAAGGAAATTGATTAAATAAATCATTATTTATTTAATTATTTCCTAGGAATAAATTATTCAAATCATTATTTAATAATATTCCTAGTTAAATTTGACTAAATCATTTGTAAATAATTAAATAAATCATTGTTTATTTAATTATATTCCTACCATCTCCCTAAAATAATAAATAAATCATTTATTTATTTATTTTTTACAAATAAAGGAATTGACCCAAGTCAAAAGACCTTTTCCCTCCAACAAATATAATAAAATATTCCTAAAGGGTGATTCTAGAATTTGATTAATAATATTTTATTCATGCACCGAGTTCTAGAACACCCCAATATTTTGTTATAAATAGAAGGGTTTTCCTCATTCATTAGTCACCTTCATTGCATTAGATCACACTAGATCTATTCTTGGTCACCATTTTCCATTTTTGCTTTGTGAGCTCCCATTGAGTTCTATGTTTGTCAGGGTTTTTCTACCACAATAAGAGAGAGGAATTTTAGATCTGAAACGCTGAGGACTTTCAAGAACCCATCCCATTAAGGAGAACCGGAAAACACCTTTCTTGTTTTCCTCTCAGGTGCCCCATTCTTTAATATAATACAAATCATTCTTTTAAACACTTTGTTCTTGTCTTGTCTATTGGATGCATGGAGCCATATTATATTTTATCTTCTTAATGTCTTTTTGTGCTTAGATCTGAATTTGTGCAGCAGACTTAAAGATATTTTGCAGCCATAAACGATGTTAGGGCTATTTGTTATATGTAGCTAAAGTGATCTTTTACGACGAAAGATTCATACTAACAATCATTTTCCATTATCCATTGCTTCATTCTCATTTATTGGGATGGTAGTATTGAAGTCACCTTCTATTATACATGGTTC